>HG993124.1:67081193-67681193 GCA_905231855.2 Eristalis tenax | reverse complement strand
GCCACCAGCCCATAAACCGCACCAAACTTTGACTTTTTCTGGATGCATTGGTAGCTCTTGCAATTCTTCTGGCTGATATTCACTCCAAAATCGACAATTCTGCTTATTTACGTACCCATTGAGCCAAAAATGAGCTTCGTCTTAAACTGACGATAAAATGGAAGAAGCGCGCGCTGTGAACTTTCTTAACAGAGCATGCATTTTGATATTAAAGTTCAATAATTTGCAAGCGTTGTTCGTTTATAAGACGATTCATGGTTAAATTATAGACCAAACTGAAGATGTTTGACAGTGAAACAAAACACGAAAGGAGCGTCAGCTATTTAAACCAGTGTTGCCAAAAAGATAATGGCTAGAAAATCACCCTTTAGATGTGAGACATTAGAAATAAAAATAGGAATTGCAACGTAATGGAGCTGAAGAACTTTTAAGCCTTCACAGTCATTTGAACAAACACAAAAACAAGGCGGACTTGGCATCCGACTCTAAAGCGACATTCGGATTTCAAGACTTTTCATTCATTTCATTTTGTCAACTTACTGAAATTGGTTGCAATTCCTTATGCACCAACTTCAATTACTTTAATTACTTTAAAAAATTCAAAAAAAGGATGACCGCAAAAGCTTCTTAACATTTATTGATTAGATACAGAAATGGTGGTTGATTTACATCCTGACTTAATAAATGAGTATATAAACACAAATGCAAAAACAACTTAATCGTTCTTTCTTTTTTGTAATTGTGAATTTTTTTTTTAACAATTATTTCATTAGTAGTTTTAATAAAAAAATCTCTTATAACGAATACAACTGATATTCAAAAAGAACTTATGTTATTTAAATAGAAATTAACGTTCAGTTTGCAATAATAGCTTAAGTGACATAGGTAAGCAATAAATCTTAAAATTAATTTTAGAAATAGCTTAAATATTGTTTTTTGCAGTAAAATTTGCACATAAACAAATTAAGCATGGAAAGAAAAAAAACCCAACGGTCACAATTGAAGGCCTCATTCAGAATTTGTATAGCGCTTGACATACGCGGTTTTTGCATGTGGCCACAGATATAGATCCCAATTTATATTGGAAACGAGATACAATGGAATATTTACGTCATAAGATAAACCTATATCGTCTGAAAAAGTTGTAGCTGAACCTTTGACATTAAGATTTTATAGTGAATTGATAAACACCAAAACAGATGTGGCCCAAAACTATGCCTTGAGTTACTTTAAATTCCTTCCTCGACTCATCCAATCAAGAGTTGTCTCTTCTGTAACCCATTTTCAAGATAGGACATAAACCATTTCAACCTGCTTTTTTCAATTTAGGCAACAAAATATTGTGGTCAACCATGTCAAATACTTTGGTGATGCACATTTTATCTCATCGTGGTTTGATATTATTTGAAAGCCAAACTTAAATTGATTAAAAAAAGAACTCGGTCAGAAAAAAACTCCTTTAAAAACACAAAACACAAAAATGCAAGAAAGGACATCCACTATGAAATATGAAATATTTTTAAGGAAATAATTTGAAATGCCATCAACTCCACATGAATTTGATTTATTTAAACAATTTGTAGTTTTTAGAATTTCGAATGATGTTATTGGCTCGACGACAACATTTTGTTATAGAATAAGACTGATTACGTTGCAGTAACCGATATCAGCGTAAAAGTTATTGAATGCGTCAGCAAGTCACTTCAATGTTATCGGAAAACAGACCAATACGTTTTTCTATTTAACAAACGCTTGATTCTCACTTGCCACTCATTCTTTGGATGCTAAATTGCGAATTTTAGCAAGACCTCCGCCAAAGCGGTATCGGTTTTCTTAACTCTGAACAAAAAGTCTTATATTTTCTTTTTTGAGAAATGAATTTTTTGCTGTAACCTTAATCAAAAGGTGTCAGAAAAATTGAGGGTTTGAGTCTTTCATCGATCTTTCTTGCGAAAAATGTAATATATGCCTCTTAAGCACAATAAAACTACGAAAGTGTATATTTAATATAAGCAGCTGATACGCCGTTACAAGAGTAAACCCAAGACTTCTTCCCAAAACTCCTAAAGTAAACTGTTTTTTAGCATAGCTGTTAGTTTTCTCTGGGTAGTTTCTTAAATGTAGTACGATTTCAACCTGTTATATTAAATAAAATGCCTCCTCCTCTGAACTCTGGTTATTGATCTCTCATTTTGTATACTCTCAATTATCTTCGCTTTATCTTAAAGAGGCAACACACTCTTTTTCTCTTAGACACTTTAGATTTCCGACGCAAACCATAAATGAAAATAAAATAACCTATCAGTGGTAGAGAAAATTAAATAATCCGAAGCACTATCACACAAACAAATGAGAGCAGGAGTAACGGTCAACGCCAGGAATATGTTCGTCGTAACATATCTCGTTGCGCGGTCGAAAAATACGCGCTCATAAATTTAGAGCCGTTACAGTTAAGGCCGCGACGAATGATTGTGGATAATCGAGGGTCGGATTATGAGGATTCTACTATCCTTCCTTCTACCTACAGTTTTAAAACCATTGATGTGTCGATTCTCCTTATAATTCACTTGGTGCTGGTTGCAAAGGCTAGCCCTTAACCATAGGTTAGGTTAGGTTGAGGAAGGGGAGTGTGTTGATTGTACATCACTTCCACACGGAGGCCTTAGGAACCATTGTGAATCCCTTATTTGTGTAGAGGACACATTCCATTAACCTATCCCATGTCACGTGATGGCCTAAACCACCCAGTGCTCTTAATAAATCTTAGAAGATCCGTCAGATATCTGCATTCGCTAAGTCCGCAGTCTCTGTGAAGAATTCTTGGCCCAGCGAAACTAGGCGCTGGTTCTGGAAAGCTGGGCAATGGCGGAGCAGATGTTGGATCGTCTCATTTTATTTTATTTCATTTTATTCATGATATAATTCTTACATTAATAAGACTATGTAATCTTATAAATTAAATGGAAGCTTAAAGAAGGGAAAATAAGCGGCGTGTAGAGCTGCGATTCAGACATTTCATACCGTACAGAAGTAGGAAAAAAAGTTAAAAGTAAAGAAAGATATGAAATTTGCGTTGGCAGAGAGTTCCACAGCGTGGCCGATTGTACAAAAAACTGCCCTTCTGACTGATTTATTTATTTATTTATTTATTATTTCGAGACTATTTATGTATTGTAAGATACAATATCTTATGCGCTAGTTACAAGCTAATTTCTACAAAACCTTCGTAGCCCGAAAACATATCGTATCGTACTATTGTAAGCAACATTGAGGTTTCGTTTGCTTATATAATTACAGTTACAGTTGATTTCGAAGCCGTGTAACAAAATAGGAATTACCAATGTTTTCGCAAGAAGGATACGTGTTTTTACTGGTGTAAAAAATCGAGTTGCCCATAAGGTACGCAGACCACCTAACACCTTGCCTACATTTACATTAATGTGGTTATACCAGCTCAGAAACCGATTAAAGGTCACACCGAGGTTTTTTGTGGTATTGACGTATTCGATAGGAGCATTGTTGAAAATATGACAGACCCAGAATTTTTCTCGAGATTACAGTACATTTGGATTTTTTTGGATTTAGGATAAGACCATTTAATTGCGCCTATATTGAGATCTTCTCAAGATCATCTAAAGTAAAGATAAAGAAACTAAAGTTTAATTGGACATCATCAGCATACATATGAGGGGAACACTTATCGCTTAAAGATGGAATTTCATTAACATAAATTGAGAATAAAGGGGGCCAATAATTGAGCCCTGAGGAACACCAATAGCATTCGGGGGAATTCAGACAAGTTATTCTCGACTTGCACTGATTGGTTTCTGTCGGTCAGATGGAATGAATAAGCTTCGTAGCACTTGCCGAAAAATTAATGATTTGCATGAGTTTTTTACATAAAAGAACATGATTAACAGTATCGAAAGCTTTTGAAAAACCAAGTAATACCAAAAATGTTATATCCTCTGTAACGTTTGCCTTATATCCTCCGTAACGTTTAGGAGCGCAGTGATTCAACTTGCTTCTTACGAAAACCAGATTGTTTCGGGGTAAGTATAGATTTCGCGAGAGGTAGACACTGATTTGCTTAAGTAAGATCTTTTCGAAGGCTTTTGATAAAAAAGGAAAGATTGAGATAGGCCTAAACTCATCACCTTTGGCATTTTTTGGAAGTGGTGTAATTTTACATGATTGGCTTACCTATACCCGAGTTACGTCGGTTTTTCCACAATTGTCTACCCTTTAAGGATGTGTTAAGCTGGCGAGAGTAAATAAGAGATTTAAAATTTCGCATTTCTACTACAACGCTATTTCGAAGTGAACAGTACCGGAGACGCAGCTTGTTTAATCGGTAACGTTTCCATGCGTTGTAAGCCTGATCCCGTTCTTGTATTAAAACTCGACTGCGTTCTGTGAACCATGGTTTATTACATGGTTTAAGAACTTTGCTTCTCAAGTGTACGTGAGTATTAAAAAGAGAATTGATATTCTCAGTAAGGAACTGTAACCGTTGATTAGAGGACGGCATGTAGTATATATTATCCCATTTTATAGAAAGTCCATGCACTTCTATATGATGCACGTTTATATTATGAAAATCACCATATGTTATAGTTTTACACACTTTCAATTTTAACACATTCAATTTTAATGTTAGAAAAATTAGGTCATGCTTTGAGGAAGCAGGCGCGGAATGTTGGTCATACAATGCAACGTCATGTACATCACTAACGAAATATAAGCCCAACAATATACCATCTACCCCCGCCGAAGTGTGGTGGTGTTGTTTTATTAACAGATCTCAAATTAAAGGTTCTTATATTGTGAGTAAGAGAGGGGAAACCAGCGAAATATCTGCTAAGAGTGTAAGCAAAGGCGAGAAGTTGATGTTATTTTTTGGTCTGTAACTTAACCTAAAAGTAAGCTATCATCACTGCCTACTACATTGATAAAAAAGCACTCAATGCTACTGCCAACGTCAAAAGAAAGTTTCTGTTTGCATTTTATGCCCTCTTTAACATAAACTGCCACACCACCCCCCACACGATCAGAGCTATTTAGGCGAACTACTCTGTAGCCTCCCAAGCAACATGCCTCATCAACAGATTCATCACTCAGCCATGTTTCAGTGACACAGATAACGTTAGCGTCGGATTCTGTAAAGGTATAGCGAAATTCATAAATTTTTGGAAGCAGGCTTTGAGCATTGATGTAACAACTCCGGAGTCCACATTTCTGCTTAGTCAGAACTTTGACCATCGAACGCAGAGCTCTGCTGTGAATCATTACAAGGTTAAAAAGAAAACAAAGAAAAAAAGGGAAAAGGAATATGGGAATATATTAGTATAAATGTATTAAAAAGGAATTAAAAATATGTAACGAAATATGTATGAAAATTGAAAAAGAAGAAAAGAAATGATTTTAAATACATAATTAGTTATAAGCAAACAAATTCTGATCTGATTTGACATTTCACCCCCTTCGAATCCCTCGATGCACTCTATAGGAAAAGCTCTTTCATTAATATTAATAGTGTCACATAAAAAAAAAAACCATATAAAAACTTATTTCAAATTTTCGTTGGACAAGAATGGAATACCAAAAATAAAAGCATCTCTAGCATTGATGCGGTTTTCATAAGAGTCTATGGATTGCTTCAGTTTATTCAACTCGTTTGCTGTGCAATCTACGCTTTTGTTTACGTCTGAAAGTTCATTAGCTCTATCACTAAGCAAGACTTTTGTGTTCATACATTCAGAAGTAACATTAGCAATGGATTTTTCATTTCGTGTTAATGGAAACAATATTAGATTTAATATCGGTGTTGACTGATTCAAAATAAATCACTCGATTGCTAATATCACAAATACTCTTTTTTATATCTTTAATTTTGCGTCCTAGTTTTTCGGATTTTTTTTCAGATTCAACCACTTTCTTTGACAGAAGGGAAACGATAAATTCACTTTGTTCCAGAAAATGTTCATCCATCCAAGCATTGTCATCGACGTCAATAGATTTTGTAGGAATTGTTTTAGGGGACTTACAAGCGGAGCTTATGGGCGAGTCAAGGCCGGGGTTATTATTTTTAGCTAGTGGCACGACTCGTTTTGGTGGGTTAGACGACATTTTCGTATAGATTATTTAAAGTGAGTGGAAGTACAGTAAATATCTTATAAAGATTTATGTGTGCGTGATGGCAAAGAGAATCACTCAGAGATCACGAATGCACAAACACGAGTGCATTTCAAACAAAGAAAAAGAAGATATTATTTTCACTCAGTCTTACAATTCCATTAGATATTTATTTAAAAATGTATGACCGTTGTCCGAAAAATAAGAAAAACACGTAAGCCAGTTAGTAAACACATTTAGCACATTTTAACTTTACAAACTGAATGCACTAACGATCAGAAAATAATATGAGAAAAAAAAGTCACCAGAATCAAAAACTCGTCCGCTCAGTAGCTCATGACATTAACAACTCTATCTAGTTGAATAATTAGTATCTGGTATCTAATTGTATAATTCTTACTGATCTAGGAATTGATTTTTTTCAAACTGATATTCAGGTCGTCGTGTTATAATCAGATTGTGTAACAAGGAAAACTTTCTAATTATTGTTTGATTTTTTAGAGTACACCCAGCAATTTGCTTTGAGAATATTCAGACATGGTCCCATTTATAGTTTTTAGAATTTCGAATGATGTTATTGGCTCGAAGGCAACATTTTGTGACGATTCTGTGCAACTATAAATAGATGGACATATAGAACAACACTGATAGATTTGATTACTGTAACCTTAATCAAAAGGTGTTAGAAATCCAAGGTTTGAGTTTTTCATCGATCCTTCCTGCGAGAAATTATATATATGCCTCTTAAGCACAATGAAACTACGAGAGTATATATATAATATATGCAGCTGATACGCCGTTACAAGAGTAAACCCAAAACTCATAAAGTAAACTGTTTTTTAGCATGACTGTTAGTTTTCTGTGGGTAGTTTCTTAAATGTAGTACGATCTGTTATATTAAATAAAATCCCTGCCTCCCTGAACAGTTTTTAATGATTTACCATTTTGCATACTCTCAATTATTTTCGCCTTGCCTTAAACAGGCCAACTCTTTTTTTCTTAGACACTTTAGATTTCCGACGCAAAACATAAATGAAAAAAATAACCTATCAGTTGTAGAGAAAATTAAACAATCTGAAACGCTATCACACAAACAAATGAGAGCAGGAGTAACGGTCAACGGCAGGGATATGCTCGTCGTAACATATCCCGTTGCGCGGTCGAAAAATACGCGCTCAAAAATTTAGAGCCGTTACAGTTGAGGCCGTGACGAATGATTGTGGATAATCGAGGTTCGGATAATCAGGATTCTACTATCCTTCCTTCTACCTATAGTTTTAAAACCATTGATGTGTCAAATCTCCTGATATTTCTTTCCTGAATCAGTTGACGAGATCTCTTTGAGGCTGCGATTCTAATTTTTTCGAAACAATAGGTTGGTTGGCGTGTAAGCAGTATGGCAAATAGCATAATGAGACATCGAAAGTCAATATAATTATCAACATGCGTGTCCAAAAGGCGTGAAGAAAATTCAGATACTCGATCGAACCTTCGTAGCCCGAAAACATATCGTATCGTACTATTGTAAGCAACATTGAGTTTTCGTTTGCTTATATAATTACACTTACAGTTGATTTCGAAGCTGTGTAACAAAATAGGAATTATCAATGTTTTCGCAAGAAGGATACGTGTTTTTACTGGTGTAAAAAATTGAGTTGCCCATAAGGTACGCAGACCACCAAACACCTTGCCTACATTTACATTACTGTGGTTATCCCAGCTCAGAAACCGATTAAAGTTCACACCGAGGTTTTTTGTGGTATTGACGTATTCGATAGGAGCATTGTTGAAAATATGATAGATCCAGAATTTTTCTCGAGATTACAGCACATTTGGATTTTTTTTGATTTATGATAAGACCATTTAGTATAACTAAAGTATAATTGCACATCATCAGTATACATATGAGTGGAACATTTATCGCTTAAAGATGGAATTTCATTAACATAAATTGAGAAAAAGGCGGCCAAGAATTGAGCCCTGAGGAACACCAGTAGCATTCGGGGGAATTCAGACAAGTTATTCTCGACTTGCACTGATTGTTTCCTGTCGGTCAGATGGAATGAATAAGCTTCGTAGCACTTGCCGTAAAATTAATGATTTGCATGAGTTTTTTACATAAAAGAACATGATTAACAGTATCGAAACCTTTTGAAAAATCAAGGAAGACCAACAATGTTATATCCTCCGTAACGTTTGCCTTATATCCTCTGTAACGTTTAGGAGCGCAGTGATACAACTTGATTCTTACGAAAACCAGATTGTTAGGGGGTAAGTATACCAGCCCCCCACCCAACGAAATATCTGCTAAGAGTGTAAGCAAAGGTGAGAAGTCGATGTTATTTTTTGGTCTGTAAATTAAACCTAAAAGTAAGCTATCATCACTGCCTACTACATTGATAAAAAAGTACTCAATGCCACTGCCAACGTCAGAAGAAAGTTTCTGTTTGCATTTGATACCCTCTTTAACATAAACTGCCACACCACCCCCCACACGATCAGACCTATTTAGGCGAACTACTCGGTAGCGTCCCATGCAACATGCCTCATCAACAGATTCATCACTCAGCCATGTTTCAGTGACACAGATATGATGTGACAACTCCGGAGTCCACATTTCTGCTTTGTCAGAACTTTTTTTTTTTTTTGCGATGGTAGGTGAAAATCTTCAAAAGACACTATGGGGACCGTTCCCACATAGCGAAAGGGATTTTTACCCAGTAAAAACACCTCCCTTCAAATAAAATATATTTCCACTACAACTAAGTCTTACACTTATATAGCAGTTTTACTTTCTTGGTTTAGGCGCATTTGGTAAGAAATTCTCCATTGAGAGTTCTTGCTATCACCGCAGCTAAGCGCGGGCTGAATTCACCGTGTCAGGTCAAGGGGTTTAGTCCTTTGAAGACGGCGGAAGGCGTTGGTTTCGTCGAGAATTGGAAGGACAGCAGAGTTTATGTGCTCTTCCAGACGATGCTTATGCTTATGAGCAAAATTCGTAATTTCATCATGGACTGATGGAATTCCAAGATCTCTGTGGATGTCGCCGTATATACCAGGGTGCGTTGACGATGGCCCTTAGCACTTTATTTTGAAATGCTTGTAGTATGTTTCTATTACTTTCTTTGGTACAACCCCATAGTTGTATACCATACGGCCAGACTGGTTTTAGCACTTGCTTGTATATAAGCAATTTGTTGTCAATACTTAGCTCGGAATATTTTCCAATAAGCCAGTACATGTCTTTGTATCTTAATTGGAGCTCTTCACGTTTCTTTTTGACATGCTCCTTCCACTTAAGCTTTTACCGAAGGGTATTTGAACATTATTTATAAAAACGGGAAAGTTATTCATGTTCTTATACGTAAAATTTATATGAACGGATTTAGCTTCGTTAAGCTCAATTCGCTGATTGTTCGTCCATTCGTGTATCCGGTCTAGAGCACATTGTAATATTCTGGTTGATTCTTCGACCGTTTTGGCAGTTACTAAAATGGCGGTGTCTTCAGCAAATGTGCCGAGCACGGTGCCTACGTCCTGCGGTATATCGCTGCTATAAAGTAAGTAAAGGAGGGGACCAAGGACACTTCCTTGTGGTACTCCAGCTTGTATAGGCTTAAATAGGGAGTACTCTTTCCCATATTTCACACGGAAGATTCTATCAGTTAGATAATTTGATAAAATTGTGTAAAATCTTCTCGGGAGGAACTGTCGAAGCTTGTGTTTCAAACCTTCGTGCCAAACTGGTGATTAGGAATAAGTCGTCTTTCTTCCACGACCGGGCTTAAACGTCTGAGTAATATTCGTTCGAACACTTTAGACATTATCGGAAGCAGTGAAATTGGTCTGTTGGGGGTTTACCCGGTTTCGGCACCATTATTATTTCCGCCACTTTCCACTGACTAGGGACATGTTCTAATCTAAACGCGGCGTTGATTAGGTAGATAAACATAAGAAGCGCCTTCTGAGGTAATTCTTTCAGAACTTCTGTGATAAAATCATAACCAGGAGCTTTTTTGGGCTTGAGGTTTTTCAAATCTTCCTTAAGTTCTGTCAAAGTAGCATTTCTTATACAAAAATGTTCACTATTTGTGTTTGAATCGTAGGAGTTTCCAGGACACGTTTGTCCGTCGCGTGATTTAAACGTTTCTTCCAAATGATCTGCGAAGAGATCCGCTTTCTCTTTATCTTCTTTTGCCCACTCGTATTGATTTTTCCGAATTGGGGCCGCATGTGGTTGAGGTTTTGTTAAGCCTTTGTCTGCTTTCCAGAGTGAGTAATGGGCATCCTTTTTCCCTGACAAGCCTGTCAAGTAGGTATTTAGGTTATTATTTCTAAACGACTTAATTTTCGCCTTCAGAATGTTAGACAGTTGGTTGAGGCGAGTTTAATGCTGCGGCGCACGGGTCTGCTGCCATTTCTTACGAGCCTTACTAATTCTCGTATTTCCGGTGGATATCGCAATACATGTTTTATCGTCGTTTTTCTAGCGAGAGGTGTATTGCTCCACGCAGCGCACTGTATTACTTCTATAAATTTATCGAGTTCTATTTCTAAATCGTATGCTGTTCTCAGCGGTACTCTAAGTTCGATATTATCTTGTAGATAATTTCTAAATGCTTGCCAATTCGTACGTTTATTTGTAAACGTAGGTGGAACTTCCTTTTTTACAAGGGTATCGTTTACACAAAGTACAATGGGAGAATGATCTGAATTAAGATCAAAGCTTTCTTCAATTCGTAAGTAGTTTCGAGAAACTCCTTTTATGACAAAGAAATCAACAACGTCAGGTATTTTTGTAACATCCGACGGCAAGTAGGTTGGTTTTCCTGTTGAGTAAAAATCACAGTTTAGTTTCATACCAGCTCTGTATAAATTTCTGCCTTTTTGTAAAATTAATCTTGATCCCCAAAAGGGGTGTTTCGCATTAAAATCTCCACCAATTACGAAATTTGGGCCTAGAGTGTGGAAAATTCGCTCGAGCTCGCTTTGATCAATTATACTACGCGGAGGGCAGTAAATGGACGCGACGTTAAATGAGTAATGTTTATTTTTTACACGAACCGTATTTAATTGTATAGGATCAGATTCTATACTTATCCCTACTAAATGATCTATATTGTCACGTATAAACAGGGATGAACCGGCATGGTAACTACAGTACCCTTTTAAGTTTACACACGATTGCTTCGTCAAGTGTGTCTCAGAGATCAGACAAATATCGATATCTTTTTCTCTAATATATAATTCTAGTTCGTCAATTTTTTGTAGCAGACCATTCGCATTCCAATTTAAAATTTTAATTGACATATTCATGTTAAGGTACGCTTGCTGTTAATCTTATTTTCGAGGTCGATTAGCCTTTCGAAAATAAGTTTGTTCGTTCTGGTTTCTTCGTCAAGTTTCTCTAAAATAATATTAAATATATTTGTAGCGAGAGTTGATTGTTCTTCGTAGCTTTTTCCACTTGTAGATGTTACTGTTTGGGCGAAGGGTTTTGCTCCGACGTGTCATGATTTCACATTAGCTGATTTCATTTTTTGAGTTATTGAAGACGCAGGTTGAGTCTGCCCTTTTATTCAGCAGTTTTCGATCGAGTTACAGTTGGTTTCGGCATGGTTTTTAGAACTACGTCCTTTGTTGCCGATTTTGGTGATGGACGGAGTTTCGATTTGATTTTATCTCGTCTTTTCTGAAGCTCTTTTGCTACTTCGCAGCCACGAAAGTTAGCCAGATGATTTCCATTACAGTTAATACAAGTAGCGCGTGTAGTCTTACTTTCGTTACAATCCGTCGACAGATGTCCGCGCATTTGACACATCGCGGATCTTTCTGACAATACTTTTGAGTGTGGTTGAATCCCTGCCAACGTTTGCATTGTGGTATTGAATTCGCATTTTTGCGCAAGGCTTCTATTTTAATAGTCACATCTAGAATTGTTTTTAATCCATAAATTTTGTCTATGCTTTCACATTTGTGGAAGGTTAGCATGAAAAGGGGTAAACCGACACGTGTCACAGTTTCGGATCCATTTGTCAGTTGTTTCCTTCTGGATAATGGATTAGCAGCGTCTACTATTTTTAGGCCTTTATGTTTCAAGTCCTCAATAATATCTTCTGTTGGACAAGACGCATGGAGTCCTCTAGCTATGGTCGGTCGAATAGGTCGGTCGGACTTATTTTCATACGTGTACCACTGGATTTTTTGCGCATTCAGTTTTTGGGAGAGTAATCTATAGCTGTTTATTACATGGTTTAAGAACTTTGCTTCTCAAGTGTACGTGAGTATTAAAAAGAGAATTGATATTCTCAGTAAGGAACTGTAACCGTTGATTAGAGGACGGCATGTAGTATATATTATCCCATTTTATAGAAAGTCCATGCACTTCTATATGATGTACGTTTATATTATGAAAATCACCATATGTTATAGTTTTACACACTTTCAATTTTAACACATTCAATTTTAATGTTAGAAAAATTAGGTCATGCTTTGAGGAAGCAGGCGCGGAATGTTGGTCATACAATGCAACGTCATGTACATCACTAACGAAATATAAGCCCAACAATATACCATCTACCCCCGCCGAAGTGTGGTGGTGTTGTTTTATTAACAGATCTCAAATTAAAGGTTCTTATATTGTGAGTAAGAGAGGGGAAACCAGCGAAATATCTGCTAAGAGTGTAAGCAAAGGCGAGAAGTTGATGTTATTTTTTGGTCTGTAACTTAACCTAAAAGTAAGCTATCATCACTGCCTACTACATTGATAAAAAAGCACTCAATGCTACTGCCAACGTCAAAAGAAAGTTTCTGTTTGCATTTTATGCCCTCTTTAACATAAACTGCCACACCACCCCCCACACGATCAGAGCTATTTAGGCGAACTACTCTGTAGCCTCCCAAGCAACATGCCTCATCAACAGATTCATCACTCAGCCATGTTTCAGTGACACAGATAACGTTAGCGTCGGATTCTGTAAAGGTATAGCGAAATTCATAAATTTTTGGAAGCAGGCTTTGAGCATTGATGTAACAACTCCGGAGTCCACATTTCTGCTTAGTCAGAACTTTGACCATCGAACGCAGAGCTCTGCTGTGAATCATTACAAGGTTAAAAAGAAAACAAAGAAAAAAAGGGAAAAGGAATATGGGAATATATTAGTATAAATGTATTAAAAAGGAATTAAAAATATGTAACGAAATATGTATGAAAATTGAAAAAGAAGAAAAGAAATGATTTTAAATACATAATTAGTTATAAGCAAACAAATTCTGATCTGATTTGACATTTCACCCCCTTCGAATCCCTCGATGCACTCTATAGGAAAAGCTCTTTCATTAATATTAATAGTGTCACATAAAAAAAAAAACCATATAAAAACTTATTTCAAATTTTCGTTGGACAAGAATGGAATACCAAAAATAAAAGCATCTCTAGCATTGATGCGGTTTTCATAAGAGTCTATGGATTGCTTCAGTTTATTCAACTCGTTTGCTGTGCAATCTACGCTTTTGTTTACGTCTGAAAGTTCATTAGCTCTATCACTAAGCAAGACTTTTGTGTTCATACATTCAGAAGTAACATTAGCAATGGATTTTTCATTTCGTGTTAATGGAAACAATATTAGATTTAATATCGGTGTTGACTGATTCAAAATAAATCACTCGATTGCTAATATCACAAATACTCTTTTTTATATCTTTAATTTTGCGTCCTAGTTTTTCGGATTTTTTTTCAGATTCAACCACTTTCTTTGACAGAAGGGAAACGATAAATTCACTTTGTTCCAGAAAATGTTCATCCATCCAAGCATTGTCATCGACGTCAATAGATTTTGTAGGAATTGTTTTAGGGGACTTACAAGCGGAGCTTATGGGCGAGTCAAGGCCGGGGTTATTATTTTTAGCTAGTGGCACGACTCGTTTTGGTGGGTTAGACGACATTTTCGTATAGATTATTTAAAGTGAGTGGAAGTACAGTAAATATCTTATAAAGATTTATGTGTGCGTGATGGCAAAGAGAATCACTCAGAGATCACGAATGCACAAACACGAGTGCATTTCAAACAAAGAAAAAGAAGATATTATTTTCACTCAGTCTTACAATTCCATTAGATATTTATTTAAAAATGTATGACCGTTGTCCGAAAAATAAGAAAAACACGTAAGCCAGTTAGTAAACACATTTAGCACATTTTAACTTTACAAACTGAATGCACTAACGATCAGAAAATAATATGAGAAAAAAAAGTCACCAGAATCAAAAACTCGTCCGCTCAGTAGCTCATGACATTAACATTACCAGATACCAAAGTATCTGGTATCTAATTGTATAATTCTTACTGATCTAGGAATTGATTTTTTTCAAACTGATATTCAGGTCGTCGTGTTATAATCAGATTGTGTAACAAGGAAAACTTTCTAATTATTGTTTGATTTTTTAGAGTACACCCAGCAATTTGCTTTGAGAATATTCAGACATGGTCCCATTTATAGTTTTTAGAATTTCGAATGATGTTATTGGCTCGAAGGCAACATTTTGTGACGATTCTGTGCAACTATAAATAGATGGACATATAGAACAACACTGATAGATTTGATTACTGTAACCTTAATCAAAAGGTGTTAGAAATCAAAGGTTTGAGTTTTTCATCGATCCTTCCTGCGAGAAATTATATATATGCCTCTTAAGCACAATGAAACTACGAGAGTATATATATAATATATGCAGCTGATACGCCGTTACAAGAGTAAACCCAAAACTCATAAAGTAAACTGTTTTTTAGCATGACTGTTAGTTTTCTGTGGGTAGTTTCTTAAATGTAGTACGATCTGTTATATTAAATAAAATCCCTGCCTCCCTGAACAGTTTTTAATGATTTACCATTTTGCATACTCTCAATTATTTTCGCCTTGCCTTAAACAGGCCAACTCTTTTTTTCTTAGACACTTTAGATTTCCGACGCAAAACATAAATGAAAAAAATAACCTATCAGTTGTAGAGAAAATTAAACAATCTGAAACGCTATCACACAAACAAATGAGAGCAGGAGTAACGGTCAACGGCAGGGATATGCTCGTCGTAACATATCCCGTTGCGCGGTCGAAAAATACGCGCTCAAAAATTTAGAGCCGTTACAGTTGAGGCCGTGACGAATGATTGTGGATAATCGAGGTTCGGATAATCAGGATTCTACTATCCTTCCTTCTACCTATAGTTTTAAAACCATTGATGTGTCGAATCTCCTGATATTTCTTTCCTGAATCAGTTGACGAGATCTCTTTGAGGCTGCGATTCTAATTTTTTCGAAACAATAGGTTGGTTGGCGTGTAAGCAGTATGGCAAATAGCATAATGAGACATCGAAAGTCAATATAATTATCAACATGCGTGTCCAAAAGGCGTGAAGAAAATTCAGATACTCGATCGAACCTTCGTAGCCCGAAAACATATCGTATCGTACTATTGTAAGCAACATTGAGTTTTCGTTTGCTTATATAATTACACTTACAGTTGATTTCGAAGCTGTGTAACAAAATAGGAATTATCAATGTTTTCGCAAGAAGGATACGTGTTTTTACTGGTGTAAAAAATTGAGTTGCCCATAAGGTACGCAGACCACCAAACACCTTGCCTACATTTACATTACTGTGGTTATCCCAGCTCAGAAACCGATTAAAGTTCACACCGAGGTTTTTTGTGGTATTGACGTATTCGATAGGAGCATTGTTGAAAATATGATAGATCCAGAATTTTTCTCGAGATTACAGCACATTTGGATTTTTTTTGATTTATGATAAGACCATTTAGTATAACTAAAGTATAATTGCACATCATCAGTATACATATGAGTGGAACATTTATCGCTTAAAGATGGAATTTCATTAACATAAATTGAGAATAAAGGCGGCCAAGAATTGAGCCCTGAGGAACACCAGTAGCATTCGGGGGAATTCAGACAAGTTATTCTCGACTTGCACTGATTGTTTCCTGTCGGTCAGATGGAATGAATAAGCTTCGTAGCACTTGCCGTAAAATTAATGATTTGCATGAGTTTTTTACATAAAAGAACATGATTAACAGTATCGAAACCTTTTGAAAAATCAAGGAAGACCAACAATGTTATATCCTCCGTAACGTTTGCCTTATATCCTCTGTAACGTTTAGGAGCGCAGTGATACAACTTGATTCTTACGAAAACCAGATTGTTAGGGGGTAAGTATACCAGCCCCCCACCCAACGAAATATCTGCTAAGAGTGTAAGCAAAGGTGAGAAGTCGATGTTATTTTTTGGTCTGTAAATTAAACCTAAAAGTAAGCTATCATCACTGCCTACTACATTGATAAAAAAGTACTCAATGCCACTGCCAACGTCAGAAGAAAGTTTCTGTTTGCATTTGATACCCTCTTTAACATAAACTGCCACACCACCCCCCACACGATCAGACCTATTTAGGCGAACTACTCGGTAGCGTCCCATGCAACATGCCTCATCAACAGATTCATCACTCAGCCATGTTTCAGTGACACAGATATGATGTGACAACTCCGGAGTCCACATTTCTGCTTTGTCAGAACTTTTTTTTTTTTTTGCGATGGTAGGTGAAAATCTTCAAAAGACACTATGGGGACCGTTCCCACATAGCGAAAGGGATTTTTACCCAGTAAAAACACCTCCCTTCAAATAAAATATATTTCCACTACAACTAAGTCTTACACTTATATAGCAGTTTTACTTTCTTGGTTTAGGCGCATTTGGTAAGAAATTCTCCATTGAGAGTTCTTGCTATCACCGCAGCTAAGCGCGGGCTGAATTCACCGTGTCAGGTCAAGGGGTTTAGTCCTTTGAAGACGGCGGAAGGCGTTGGTTTCGTCGAGAATTGGAAGGACAGCAGAGTTTATGTGCTCTTCCAGACGATGCTTATGCTTATGAGCAAAATTCGTAATTTCATCATGGACTGATGGAATTCCAAGATCTCTGTGGATGTCGCCGTATATACCAGGGTGCGTTGACGATGGCCCTTAGCACTTTATTTTGAAATGCTTGTAGTATGTTTCTATTACTTTCTTTGGTACAACCCCATAGTTGTATACCATACGGCCAGACTGGTTTTAGCACTTGCTTGTATATAAGCAATTTGTTGTCAATACTTAGCTCGGAATATTTTCCAATAAGCCAGTACATGTCTTTGTATCTTAATTGGAGCTCTTCACGTTTCTTTTTGACATGCTCCTTCCACTTAAGCTTTTACCGAAGGGTATTTGAACATTATTTATAAAAACGGGAAAGTTATTCATGTTCTTATACGTAAAATTTATATGAACGGATTTAGCTTCGTTAAGCTCAATTCGCTGATTGTTCGTCCATTCGTGTATCCGGTCTAGAGCACATTGTAATATTCTGGTTGATTCTTCGACCGTTTTGGCAGTTACTAAAATGGCGGTGTCTTCAGCAAATGTGCCGAGCACGGTGCCTACGTCCTGCGGTATATCGCTGCTATAAAGTAAGTAAAGGAGGGGACCAAGGACACTTCCTTGTGGTACTCCAGCTTGTATAGGCTTAAATAGGGAGTACTCTTTCCCATATTTCACACGGAAGATTCTATCAGTTAGATAATTTGATAAAATTGTGTAAAATCTTCTCGGGAGGAACTGTCGAAGCTTGTGTTTCAAACCTTCGTGCCAAACTGGTGATTAGGAATAAGTCGTCTTTCTTCCACGACCGGGCTTAAACGTCTGAGTAATATTCGTTCGAACACTTTAGACATTATCGGAAGCAGTGAAATTGGTCTGTTGGGGGTTTACCCGGTTTCGGCACCATTATTATTTCCGCCACTTTCCACTGACTAGGGACATGTTCTAATCTAAACGCGGCGTTGATTAGGTAGATAAACATAAGAAGCGCCTTCTGAGGTAATTCTTTCAGAACTGCTGTGATTAAATCATAACCAGGAGCTTTTTTGGGCTTGAGGTTTTTCAAATCTTCCTTAAGTTCTGTCAAAGTAGCATTTCTTATACAAAAATGTTCACTATTTGTGTTTGAATCGTAGGAGTTTCCAGGACACGTTTGTCCGTCGCGTGATTTAAACGTTTCTTCCAAATGATCTGCGAAGAGATCCGCTTTCTCTTTATCTTCTTTTGCCCACTCGTATTGATTTTTCCGAATTGGGGCCGCATGTGGTTGAGGTTTTGTTAAGCCTTTGTCTGCTTTCCAGAGTGAGTAATGGGCATCCTTTTTCCCTGACAAGCCTGTCAAGTAGGTATTTAGGTTATTATTTCTAAACGACTTAATTTTCGCCTTCAGAATGTTAGACAGTTGGTTGAGGCGAGTTTAATGCTGCGGCGCACGGGTCTGCTGCCATTTCTTACGAGCCTTACTAATTCTCGTATTTCCGGTGGATATCGCAATACATGTTTTATCGTCGTTTTTCTAGCGAGAGGTGTATTGCTCCACGCAGCGCACTGTATTACTTCTATAAATTTATCGAGTTCTATTTCTAAATCGTATGCTGTTCTCAGCGGTACTCTAAGTTCGATATTATCTTGTAGATAATTTCTAAATGCTTGCCAATTCGTACGTTTATTTGTAAACGTAGGTGGAACTTCCTTTTTTACAAGGGTATCGTTTACACAAAGTACAATGGGAGAATGATCTGAATTAAGATCAAAGCTTTCTTCAATTCGTAAGTAGTTTCGAGAAACTCCTTTTATGACAAAGAAATCAACAACGTCAGGTATTTTTGTAACATCCGACGGCAAGTAGGTTGGTTTTCCTGTTGAGTAAAAATCACAGTTTAGTTTCATACCAGCTCTGTATAAATTTCTGCCTTTTTGTAAAATTAATCTTGATCCCCAAAAGGGGTGTTTCGCATTAAAATCTCCACCAATTACGAAATTTGGGCCTAGAGTGTGGAAAATTCGCTCGAGCTCGCTTTGATCAATTATACTACGCGGAGGGCAGTAAATGGACGCGACGTTAAATGAGTAATGTTTATTTTTTACACGAACCGTATTTAATTGTATAGGATCAGATTCTATACTTATCCCTACTAAATGATCTATATTGTCACGTATAAACAGGGATGAACCGGCATGGCACCATTATTATTTCCGCCACTTTCCACTGACTAGGGACATGTTCTAATCTAAACGCGGCGTTGATTAGGTAGATAAACATAAGAAGCGCCTTCTGAGGTAATTCTTTCAGAACTGCTGTGATTAAATCATAACCAGGAGCTTTTTTGGGCTTGAGGTTTTTCAAATCTTCCTTAAGTTCTGTCAAAGTAGCATTTCTTATACAAAAATGTTCACTATTTGTGTTTGAATCGTAGGAGTTTCCAGGACACGTTTGTCCGTCGCGTGATTTAAACGTTTCTTCCAAATGATCTGCGAAGAGATCCGCTTTCTCTTTATCTTCTTTTGCCCACTCGTATTGATTTTTCCGAATTGGGGCCGCATGTGGTTGAGGTTTTGTTAAGCCTTTGTCTGCTTTCCAGAGTGAGTAATGGGCATCCTTTTTCCCTGACAAGCCTGTCAAGTAGGTATTTAGGTTATTATTTCTAAACGACTTAATTTTCGCCTTCAGAATGTTAGACAGTTGGTTGAGGCGAGTTTAATGCTGCGGCGCACGGGTCTGCTGCCATTTCTTACGAGCCTTACTAATTCTCGTATTTCCGGTGGATATCGCAATACATGTTTTATCGTCGTTTTTCTAGCGAGAGGTGTATTGCTCCACGCAGCGCACTGTATTACTTCTATAAATTTATCGAGTTCTATTTCTAAATCGTATGCTGTTCTCAGCGGTACTCTAAGTTCGATATTATCTTGTAGATAATTTCTAAATGCTTGCCAATTCGTACGTTTATTTGTAAACGTAGGTGGAACTTCCTTTTTTACAAGGGTATCGTTTACACAAAGTACAATGGGAGAATGATCTGAATTAAGATCAAAGCTTTCTTCAATTCGTAAGTAGTTTCGAGAAACTCCTTTTATGACAAAGAAATCAACAACGTCAGGTATTTTTGTAACATCCGACGGCAAGTAGGTTGGTTTTCCTGTTGAGTAAAAATCACAGTTTAGTTTCATACCAGCTCTGTATAAATTTCTGCCTTTTTGTAAAATTAATCTTGATCCCCAAAAGGGGTGTTTCGCATTAAAATCTCCACCAATTACGAAATTTGGGCCTAGAGTGTGGAAAATTCGCTCGAGCTCGCTTTGATCAATTATACTACGCGGAGGGCAGTAAATGGACGCGACGTTAAATGAGTAATGTTTATTTTTTACACGAACCGTATTTAATTGTATAGGATCAGATTCTATACTTATCCCTACTAAATGATCTATATTGTCACGTATAAACAGGGATGAACCGGCATGGTAACTACAGTACCCTTTTAAGTTTACACACGATTGCTTCGTCAAGTGTGTCTCAGAGATCAGACAAATATCGATATCTTTTTCTCTAATATATAATTCTAGTTCGTCAATTTTTTGTAGCAGACCATTCGCATTCCAATTTAAAATTTTAATTGACATATTCATGTTAAGGTACGCTTGCTGTTAATCTTATTTTCGAGGTCGATTAGCCTTTCGAAAATAAGTTTGTTCGTTCTGGTTTCTTCGTCAAGTTTCTCTAAAATAATATTAAATATATTTGTAGCGAGAGTTGATTGTTCTTCGTAGCTTTTTCCACTTGTAGATGTTACTGTTTGGGCGAAGGGTTTTGCTCCGACGTGTCATGATTTCACATTAGCTGATTTCATTTTTTGAGTTATTGAAGACGCAGGTTGAGTCTGCCCTTTTATTCAGCAGTTTTCGATCGAGTTACAGTTGGTTTCGGCATGGTTTTTAGAACTACGTCCTTTGTTGCCGATTTTGGTGATGGACGGAGTTTCGATTTGATTTTATCTCGTCTTTTCTGAAGCTCTTTTGCTACTTCGCAGCCACGAAAGTTAGCCAGATGATTTCCATTACAGTTAATACAAGTAGCGCGTGTAGTCTTACTTTCGTTACAATCCGTCGACAGATGTCCGCGCATTTGACACATCGCGGATCTTTCTGACAATACTTTTGAGTGTGGTTGAATCCCTGCCAACGTTTGCATTGTGGTATTGAATTCGCATTTTTGCGCAAGGCTTCTATTTTAATAGTCACATCTAGAATTGTTTTTAATCCATAAATTTTGTCTATGCTTTCACATTTGTGGAAGGTTAGCATGAAAAGGGGTAAACCGACACGTGTCACAGTTTCGGATCCATTTGTCAGTTGTTTCCTTCTGGATAATGGATTAGCAGCGTCTACTATTTTTAGGCCTTTATGTTTCAAGTCCTCAATAATATCTTCTGTTGGACAAGACGCATGGAGTCCTCTAGCTATGGTCGGTCGAATAGGTCGGTCGGACTTATTTTCATACGTGTACCACTGGATTTTTTGCGCATTCAGTTTTTGGGAGAGTAATCTATAGCTGTCAGAGTCCTTGACATTTATCTTCCATGCATTGTTGCTGAGCACTGTTACTTTATACTCAGATTGGATTGTTGACTTTAGAATAGAGTGTAACTTATTGTACACGGGTATTCCGAGTACGTTAATTGGCGGGGGTGCCCGTTCTTTTGGTGACTTAGTTTCGTTCTTACCAGTAAAACGTACATTTTCTGTCTTCTTTATTACCTCCGGCGAGGATCCGACATTTCGTTTTTTGCCCGGTCGCCTTTCTGTCATCCAGTTGGTTTCACGAGCGAGTTCTTCCTCATCCGTATAATACTTTACTTTTTTTGATTCGTTCGAGCTGGGCTTTTTTTTCGATTTTCAATTTTATCTGCCCTTAATTGACTAAGTTCGTTTCTTAGTTCTTTACAGAGATCTTCCATATCAGCGAGTCTAGTCCTTAATTCCGCATTTTCCTTTTCGAGACTTTCGAACCTCGCTAGAGCCTGTTCTTCGTGTGTAGAAGAAGGTAAATTCGTTGATGTTTTAGTTACTTGTGTTTTAGACGCAGTAGTTTTCATTGGCGTTGATGCGCGCTTGTTTATAATATTAGATCCTGCTGGTGGTAATCTATTTACCCTTGAACATTTTTTAAAATGGTCCAAATGCAATAATTGGCTCTCCCCAGAATCCGTAGAGCCTGTCTCCGAAGAGTGTGGATTTTCCAGTGCGACTGGCATTCCACCTGGGGTACTAATTCCTTTGTTTTTATTCATTGCATATTTTTTTTTTTTTTTTTTTGCTTGTCCTAAAACAAACGGTGGCTTTTAGTCGCCTCTTACGACAGGCATGCCTTACCTCGGGTATATTCTTGCCCCTACCCGAAGGGAACGCAGAGCTCCGCTGTGAGTCATTACAAGGTTAAAAAGAAAACAAAGAAAAAAAGGGAAAAGGATGCATGAAATATGTATGAAAAGGGAAGAAGAAGAAAAGAAATGATTTTAAATACAAAATTAGTTATCAGCAAACAAATTCTGATCTGATTTGACATTTCAACGTCTTCGAGTCCCTCGTTGCACTCTATATGAAAAGCTCTTTCATTAATATTAATAGTATCACATAAAAAAAAACATTTAAAAACTTAATTCAAATTTTCGTTGGACAAGAATGTAATACCAAAAATAAAAGCATCTCTAGCATTGATGCGGTTTTCATAAGAGTCTATGGATTGCTTCAGTTTATTCAACTCGTTTGCTGTGCAATCGACGCTTTAGTTTACGTCTGGAAGTTCATTAGCTCTATCACTAAGCAAGATTTTTGTGTTCATACATTCAGAAGTAACATTAGCAATGGATTTTTCATTTCGTGTTAATGGAAACAATATCAGATTTAATATCGTTGTTGACTGATTCAAAATAAATCACTCGATTGCTAATATCACAAATACTCTTTTTTATATCTTTAATTTCGCGTCTTAGTTTTTCGGATTTTTTTTTCAGATTCAACCACTTTCTTTGACAGAAGGGAAACGATAAATTCACTTTGTTCCAGAAAATGTTCATCCATCCAAGCATTGTCATCGATGTCAATAGATTTTGTGGGAATTATTTTAGGGGACTTACAAGCGGAGCTTATGGGCGAGTCAAGGCCGGGGTTATTATTTTTAGCTAGTGGCACGACTCGTTTTGGTGGGTTAGATTATATTTTGGTATAGATTATTTAAAGTGAGTGGTAGTACAGTAAAAATCTTATAAAGATTTATGTGTGCGTGATGGAAAAGAGAATCACTAAGAGATCACGAATGCACAAACACGAGTGCATTTCAAACAAAGAAAAAGAAGATACTATTTTCACTTAGTCTTAAAATTCCATTAGATATTTATTTAAAAATGTATGACCGTTGTCCGAAAAGTAATAAAAACACGTAAGCCAGTTAGTAAAGGCATTAAGCACAATTTAACTTTGCAAACTGAATGCACTAACGATCAGCAAATAATATGAGAAAAAAAGTCACCAGAATAAAAAAACTCGTCCGCTCAGTAGCTCATGGCATTGACAACTCTATCTAGTTGAATAATTAGTATCTAGTATCTAGTTGAAAAATTCTTACTGATCTAGGTATTGATTTTTTTCAATCAGATATTCAGGTCGTCGTGTTATAATCAAATTGTGTAAGAAGAAAAATATTCTAATTATTATTTGATTTTTTAGAGTACACCCAGCAATTTGCTTTGAGAATCTTCAGACATGGTCCCATTTATAGTTTTTAGAATTTCGAATGATGTTATTGGCTCGAAGGCAACATTTTGTGACGATTCTGTGCAGCTATAAATATATGGACATATATAAAAGTTATTGAATGCGTCAATAATTTCGCATTCGTCAGTCACTTCTATGTTATCGGAAGACAAACCAATACGTTTTTTTATTTAGCAAACGCTTGATTCTCACTTGGCACTCATTCTTTGGATGCTAAATTGCGAATTGTAGCAAGACCCCGCCAAAGCGGTATCGGTCTTCTTAATTCTGGACACAAAGTCTTATATTTGCTTTTGAGAAATGAATTTTTTGCTGTAACCTTAATCAAAAGGTGTTAGAAATTCAATGTTTGAGTCTTTAATCGATTTTTTTTTCTTTCCTGCGATACATATGATATATGCCTCTTAAGTACAATGAAACTATGAAAGTGTATATATAATATAAGCAGCTGATATGCAGTTACAAGAGTAAACCCAAGACTTCTTAACAAAACTCATTAAGTAAACTGTTTTTTAGCATAGCTGCTAGTTTTCTCTGGGTAGTTTCTTAAATTGTAGTACGATTTCAACCTGTTATATTAAATAAAATCCCTCCTCCCCTGAACTCTTGTTAATCCATTCACCATTTTGTATACTCTCAATTATCTTCGCTTATCCTTAAAAGTCAACACACTCTTTTTCTCTTAGACACTTTAGATTTCCGACGCAAAACATAAATGAAAATAAAATAACCTATCAGTGGTAGAGAAAATTAAACAATCTGAAACACTATCACACAAACAAATGAGAGCAGGAGTATGCTCGTCGTAACATATCTCGTTGCGCGGTCGAAAAATACGCGCTCAAAAGTTACAGTTAAGGCCGTGACGAATGATTGTGGATAATCGAGGTTCGGGTTATGAGGATTCTGCTATCCTTCCTTCTACCTACAGTTTTAAAACCATTGATGTGTCGAATCTCCTTATAATTCACTTGGTGCTGGTTGCAAAGGCTAGCCCTCCTCTGCATCTTGCAGCCACCTTGGTCCACTCCACCTTAATGTATGGTTAGGTTAGGTTAGGTTTAGGAAGGGGAGTGTGTTGATTGTACATCACTTCCACACGGAGGCCTTAGGACCCATTGTGAATACCTTCATTTGTGTGGAGTACACATTCCATTAACCTATCCCATGTGACGTGATGGCCTAAACCACCCAATGCTCTTAATGAATCTTAGAAGATCCGTAAGATATCTGCATCCGCTAAGTCCGCAGTCTCTGTGAAGAAACTTTCGGTTCTGGAAAGCTGGTCAGTGGCAGAGCAGATGTTGGATCGTCTCGGTTTCTTCCTCTTCGCCGCATTTCCGGCAGAGAATGGGAGTCTAAATGATTGCTGTTTTTGTAAGGTGTCTGAGTAGAATCTGGCCCCAGTACCTGTGTCCATCTTTGATCCGCTGGTAAGCAGGACAACCTTGTGGTCGTTGATAACGGAGTTCGAAAGCCGCTTTTCTCTGTCGGGGAACAGAATTGGTACTTTGAGGAAGAAGTCATTATGGGGGGAGAAATGTATTCGGTTGTATTAAAGTAAGAAAGAAGTAAAGAAAGATACTACATTTTTGCGAGATAATATTTTTGCGCAGGCAGAGAGTTCCACAACCTGGCCGATTGTACAAAAAACTGCCCCTCTGACTGAGTTTTTATTTATTTATCTATTTATTTATTATTTCGAAACTGCTTAGTAACTGTAAGATACAATATCTTATAAGCTAGTTACAAGCTAATTTCTACAAAAAGCTGAGCAAGTTTAAAATTTAGTATATAATTAAAACTAATAATGAATTCAACTAAGAAAAAATTTATTTTACTTATTATATATTAATATTTACTGAGAAGTAACTTTTTAAAGCCCTTTGAATACTTCATGCATTTTAATTTTCCTTTATATGACGCTGTAGAGAATTTCACAGACGGACAGAGTGTAGGAAGAATTGACGCTCGGATGTTAAACATGAGCAGTGAGGGTGAATCAGTTAACGACATTCATTTGAGGCTGCGATTCTAATTGTGTTTATACAATAGGTTGGTTGGCGTGTAAGCAGTATGTCAGATAGCATAATGAGACATCGAAAGTCAATATAATTATCAAGAGGCGTGAAGAAAATTCAGATACTCGATCGAGCCTTCGTAACCCGAAAACATATCGTATTGTACTATTGTAAGTAACATTGACTTTGCGTTTGCTTATATAATTACAGTTACAGTTGATTTCGAAGCCGTGTAACAAAATAGGAATTACCAATGTTTTCGCAAGAAGGATACGTGTTTTAACTGGTGTGAAAATTGAGTTTCCCATAAGGTACGCAGAACCTACAATTACATTAATGTGGTAATACCAGGTCAGAAACCGAGTAAAGGTCACATCGAGGTTTTTTATATGAGCCCAAGTGGACAACTAAAGTATAATTGGACATCACCAGCGTAAATATGAGGGGAACATTTATCGCTTACAGATGGAATATCTTTAACATAAATTGAGAATAAAGGAGGACCAAGAATTGAGCCCTGATGGACAAAAGTAGCATTCGGGAGAAAGTCAGACAAGTTAATCTCGACTTGCACTGATAGTTTCCTGTCGGTCAGATGGAATGAATAAGCTTCGTAGCACTTGCCGAAAAATTAATGCTTTGCATAAGTTTTTTACATAAAAGAACATAATTAACAGTATCGAAAGCTTTTGAAAAATCAAGTAAGACGGAAAATGTTACATCATCCTTATCAAGTTTTTGCTTTATATCCTCCGTAACGTTTAGGAGCGCAGTGATACAAATTGCCTCTTACGAAAACCAGATTGTTCCGGGGTAAGTATATAGTCCGCCGAGATTTGGACACAGATTTACTCAAGTAAGATCTTTTCGAAGGCTTGTGATAAAAAAAGATGGACTGAGATAGGTCTAAACTCATCACCTTTGGCATTGTTTTGAAGTGGTATAATCTCAGATGATTGCCACAAATCGGGGTACACAGTTGTTAGTATTGTGTTATCTGCAAAAGTGAGATAAAGCAGTATAACGGGCAAAATCATGAGCATTAATTTAGGGTGTATGTTGTCCAAACCGACAGCATTTGATTTTATGGAAGTAGGCTTTTAACTACATCAGCACTATCTGCAGCAGAAAAACCGAAGCCAGTGCGATCAGACTCATCCATGAAAGATAAAGGATTTTCTGCATTGGACGGTGGAGGCCGAATTGAGGAAGAAATAAATATTTTGTTGAGACTATTACCGTCGATAACATCCGCCAGCCTGCTCCTTGACTTACCTATAACCGAGTTACGTAGGTTTTTCCACAATTGTCTACCGTTTAAGGATGTGTTAAGCCTGGGAGAATAAATAAGAAATTTGACATTTCGCATTTCTACTAGAACTCTATTTCGAAGTGAACAGTACCGACGACGTTTCCTAGAACAAGATGGCGCACACAAGTGGAGAAGGACCTCAACCAACTTGGTGTGAACAACTGGAGGCAGCTGGCGAAAGATCGTGCTGGCTGGAGAGGCTTGTTGGTTGAGGCCCAGGTCCACCCCGGACTGTAGCGCCAAACAAAGAAGAAGAGTACCGACGACGTAGATCGTTTAATCGGTAACGTTTCCATGCGTTGTACGCCTGATCCCGTTCTTGTATTAAAACTCGAATGCGTTCTGTGAACCATGGTTTATTACTTGGTTTAAGAACTTGGCTTCTTCAGTGTACGTGAGTATTAAAAAGAGAATTGATATTTTCAGTAAGGAACTGTAACTGTTGATTAGAGAACGGCATGTGTAGATATTATCCCAATTTATAGAAAGTCCATGCTCTTCTATATGCTGCACGTTTATATTATGAAAATCACCATATTTTATAGTTTTAGTGGAGAAGTCCACACTTAATTTTAATGTTAGAAAAATGAGGTCATGCTTTGAGAAAGCAGACGCGGAAAGTTGGTCATCATAATACAACGCCATGTACATCAGTAAGGAAAAATAAGTCCAACAGTGTAGCATCTACTCCCCCGAAGTGTGGTTGTGTTGTATTAACAGATCTCAAGTTAAAGGTTCTCATATTGTGAGTAAGTGAGGAGAAACCAGCGAAATATCTGCTAAGAGTGTAAGCAAAGGTGAGAAGTCGATGTTATATTTTGGTCTGTAAATTAAACCTAAAAGTAAGCTATCATCACTGCCTACTACATCGATAAACAAGTACTCAATGCTACTGCCAACGTCAGAAGAAAGTTTATATTTGCATTTGATACCATCTTTAACATAAACTGCCACACCACCCCATACACGATCAGAGCTATTTAGGCAGTAGTTCGCCTAAATAGCTCTGATCGTAGCCTCCCAAGCAATATGCCTCATCAACAGATTCATCACTCAGCCATGTTTCAGTGACACAGATAACGTCAACGTCGGATTGTAAAGGTATAGCGAAATTCATACATTTTTGGAAGCAGGCTTTGAGCATTGATGTGACAACTACGGAGTCCCCATTTTTGCTTGGTCAGGATTTTGACCATCGAACGCAGAGCTCTGCTGTGAGTCAATACAAGGTTAAAAAGAAAACAAAGAAAACAAGGAAAAGGGATATGAGAATATATTAGTATAAATGTATTAAAAAGGAATTACAAAGTTTAATATATGTATGAAATATGTATGAAAAGAGAAAAAGAAGAGAGAAAAAAAATGATTTTAAATACAAAATTAGCAAATTTAAAATTAGTCATCATCCAACAAATTCTGATCTGATTTGGCATTTCAACGTCTTCGAGTCCCTCGTTTCAGTTTATTCAACTCGTTTGCTGTGTAATCGATACTTTTGTTTACTTCTGAAAGTTCATTAGCTCTATCACTAAGCAAGACTTTTCTGTTCATGCATTCAGAAGTAACATTGGCAATGGACAGCATTTAATCCATTCATCCTTTGTTCAATGTTCCTCCACGAGGAAAGTTTGGATTCTAGAATGATGCTTAACCTGATGTATCTAGCTTAACGTGAGTTGTGAGTTTGAGTGGAGTTCCACTCTTACAAGCAGGCAAATCTAAGCGGACTTCGGTGGTAGCCGACTGGTGAGAAAATTGAGACGGGGTACCCACAAAGAGGTATACATCTCCACAACTCAGGCTAGTCACCGTAAATGGCGCTGAGACTGAAAGTACTCTCACAATGGAGCAATCAACTGGACACGCCAGTATTGTTAACTTATATAATCTCACCGAAGAGCCTACAGAATACATTAACACCGATCTTAGAATTTGATACTAAAAACCATACCAGGATGTTAGATAATTATGGGAGACGAACTCGGTATTGAACCATAACAACGCCAAGGAAATCTACACAGACGGATATAAATCCGGTAGGGGTGTGGAAACGGGTACAACACGGAACATCTCCAGATCAGCCGGTCCTTTAGACTACCAGATTATTGTAGTGTTATCCAGGCAGAAATAACGGTTATTCGTGAGGACGCTGAATGGCTGTTGATGAGGACGATATCGAACGAGAGTATCGCCATCTACACCGACTGCATCAATTATTACAATTTTGTCGAAATTGGTAATTTCTGACGTATGTCCCTTAACGAGATATCAAGACATTGTAGCCTAACGGTGTGCTGGGTTCCTGGATATAGAGATATTCTAGGATACTGCGAAGCAGACGAGCTAGCCAGAAACGAAACAATAACTATGGGACCAAAGATTGAAAACATCTGGGTTCTAATAGAAACTAAAAAAACCAAAATGATAGAGCTAGCGATCCGCAGTGCATGTGCAAGATGGAATAACCTCAACATTTGCTTATATACGAGACAATTATGGCCAAAAATGGACTTTCATAGAACGGCTATCCTCAGTCTTCGCAGAAAAAACCTGAGTAACCTAGTTGGAGTCCTCACAGGCCATTTCTCAATGGTGGACGCCGCTAGACTAGAATTACCATTCAACGACTTATTTAGCAGATGCATGGATGAGGAAGAAGGAAAAGCACTGGCCTCTATTAGGAAAGACTAACGTATTTTGGGCGTTCGTCCGAAAACCAAAATTGTTACAGGAGTAACGGATGGTAACCGGATAGTGGAAACACAATGGCCCCTATGACTAAGTGAATCCATCAACTACGATGGAAGCCATACTACCAAACCTAGAGATATTATATTTATTAAATCACAAAAACTAATTTTTACATGTAAGACATGAAGCACAATCTCAATATATCAGCACTAAAGAAGTTAAAGTCAAAGACAGTACAGTCATATTCACTCTTAACAAAACAACCGACACCGCCTGCTGCATAGTTATCATTACAATTTGCAAGCTAAACCCTGGAATATTATAATCGTTAATTTCGAAACTATAAACCCATATCGCGGACACACAGATAAATTCTGGTATTCATGCAAAGGAATCTAAATGTAAGACCAGCTCTGAACATTTTTCTCTTAAGCTTCTGCCATTTTGATGGACGAAAAAAGTTTGCCTTTACAAAAAGATTTCGAAAGCATTACGTTTTCATTACAATTATTTAGATTGAAAATGGTAGTACACTCAAACAAACTCAACTTAGCTGCTTTGGGGATGAAAACTACCTTAACCTCCCTCCAGGTAGACGGTATATAACGTGAGTTGGGCTACAAAGGAAGAGGTTTTTTAGGATAGGAGTCTTAATCTCCTTGGAAAAATGTCATCAACTCCAGGGGATTTAAATGGATCGAAGGAGTCAATGGCCCATCTAATTCTGTGTACCGTCAATATCTGAGAACTGTTGTGTCCACACACGCTGTGCCTACACAAGACGCTAACTCAGCAGATAACACAATAGACACTAACGCTATCTCATATCAGCGCTATGCAACTGACCTGCAGTGACAGATAAGTGCAGTTACACTGACCCTCTCAAGTTCAATAACCGAACATGTCACAAAGTATCGATGACAAATGTTACGTATTCTTGTGACTATTGTATTAACAAACGAGTCCAAAAATACGTCACTAATTTGATGACCGAATTACATACTTTGATGACCCATATGATCTAATCACAGCGCACCAGATGTAAGTGTTATCGAGTTACTTTGATCGGCCCTGAGAGGAGTATAAGGCATAATATCGAAATAATCTTAGAGGAAACATGAGGAAGATGGGCAGTCGAGTCCTACCATTCAACGGTGGGATCTGTAGGATAAAGCATCTGCCTAGAGCCGAACAAGAAAAAATCCACCTTCGGTGTCATTATATGTATATTAAATGCAAAAAAAGGAATTTTTTTTCACCTAAGCAGCACTATCCTCAAAACAGTAAACCAACAATTATTTTTATTACACAATAAGCCGATAGGAAAATAAAAATATATTTGAATTGAGAGTTGTTAAATCTCTTTTGAAAAAAAACCCTACCACCAAATACTTATCTACATTTTAACACATATCACACATATCGGTATATGGAAGTAGAGAACGAGAGGACATTTCACACTCTTCTAATGTTCTATGTCGCGATTAAATCTCAACATATCTGTAAGAAGCGGTAACAAGGTAGCGAGGACATTTCTAAACTTCTGAGTTTTAATCTAGAGAAAGACCGTGTAAGCAAATCAAGTTCGAAAACTCAGCTTAGATTCAAAACCCACCAATACGACCAGAATTACGCCCCAGCGGCACTTATACATGAGTTTGATGGATCAGCTAAAAGCCTGGACAGATTTATCCAGTTACTCGACCTACAGTCAAAAAAAGCGACTGAAGACGTGGGTAAACTAGCAGGGCTTGAAAACTAACTGGCCCATCTTATAATGCTATAATAAACTATAACGATTATGAAGAATGGCCTGAACTTTAGGACGGACTAGTCAAGCAATTTAAAAAAAGTCGATCGATGCAAGTGATATACAGCCAATGCTACAAGGAGCCTATATCATCCTATACGGAAAGAGCCAACGCATTATGTGACGAACTAAACAATGTGAACGCGAGCACGGGGGATGAATGACTATAAGGCAATCCGTGCACTCAATGGTGCATGGATACTGAATAGTTTTTGTAATAGTTTGATACCTCAGTTAAAACCTCTCGTCAAAAGTACCATATGAAAGGAACTCTACAAAGCAGTTGACATAGCAATGGAGGAAGAGAAACTAATGTCATCCGCGTGCAATTTGTATCCAAACAAACTTAATACGTATTGTTAAAATTGATAGAACAAGACCAGCGAATGTCGTACGGCAAGAAACTTACTAACGGAACGTAACTAATAAGTTTTCCAGCTTTGCACATCAGAGACATACTACTAATACCAGAGTCATTCTCTAGAAGACTGCCGTTAAAGAGCCTTCAACAACAAACAGTACTCCGATAACCAAATACACTTTAATCAGGGAAATACAAGCGACCCGCTCCGTCCGGCACTCGTCATCAACGCTCTATATCAATCACTGCATGTAACTCCAAATCGAGGAAATATCAACCATTTAATCAAATTCCAAATCGAGGAAATATCCCTCAAAACCAATAGACGAAGGAAATACTAAACTGAGAGGAAACCTCTCAAAATCAAAAATTATATTGCTGTCTCAAAAATCCAAAGCTACCAAGCCGAAAAGCGATACCGACCAGGAAAAAAGGAACAAACGTCTAGGTCCGCTGCGAAAGTACATTCCGAACTACAAATTCGAAACGAAACTCCTTCACCTAACCTTATACAAAATCGAAATCAAGCTCCCTCACTGAATCATACACAGAATCGAAAAACCAAATTATCGAGCATAATACCAAAGTGGCCCTTCGAATCAGTACACTAAATCCGACTCACCAAACCGTGGATCTAATCCACAGTTTCAAAATCTTAAACCATTGAGATCTAAACATATCGAGAGCGAAATCTAATTTACTTCTAAATAAAGTCCACACTAACGGACAAGATCGGTAACAAGTCACAAGTAGAAACATACTGCTAAACCAAAAATTTACTAGTCCAAAAGGCGAAGCAGCGATTTGAAAACCTGTCGTAAATTTCGTTTCATTACTACATCAGCAAATTTCAAAAGTCAAATAAGAACAACGTCAAGAGGTTGCGAAGCTCAAAGTAACATAATGTTCCTAAACACGGGAGCAAAGTGATCCATTGTATGGGAGAGTTGGAAATAAATCTGTAACGTTTGATCCCGTGGACCGATAATAATGCATGCAAATGCCATGAATGCAACAACTGCCGCGAGATCTTATCATGTAGTTCAACGGGGAACGGGTAGAACAAATTTTATAGAATTTAAAAAAAATAAAAAAATAAACATATTTTTTGCTTAAATGCATAAAAAAATTATTTATTAGAGTCAATGAATCTAAATTGGGATTTGTATCAAATTATAAAATAAATTGTACAAGTATTGGTAACATATATTCTATTTAAAATTAAATAAACTAAGCAATTTAGTAAAATAAGACTTGCGCTTCATTACTAAGTGGAAACGAATCTGTTAAACCCGGTTCAGACCATTAGTACTCAATCCAGGGATAACATCTTCATTGGTTGTTGAACGAGAAAATGATTAACTATTATTAATTGGATAATACCTGTAGTCTTTATTCCGAAGTTCGTGGGCCTCCTCTGACAATTAATCGATGGGCAATGCTGATGATATTATTTCTGTTCCGTGGAAACGAAGAAGAGAATCTTTTCCTCCATCGATCCCATCGACTCGAACTGACTTCTTCTTTAGAAGTCATACACATGCTCTTTGAGCAGTTAGAGTATCTCCTCGAGCGATGCGGAGATCTTTAACAATTTTGACTGGAGTTTTTTCTCCTTTTGGTTAGGAGAAGATCTCCATCGTCGAACGCTTTTAACACTTCTTAATTTTATTATAATATTCTACTGTCTTGCAGCAGATCGAGTGTTTCTCGAAGCCTTTATTTTTTTTAATTAGAAAGTTACCACTACCTGCGGCCGTCCTACATACCTGTGCAGTGTAAATAATGTCCGCCTTGTAAAGGTTAATCGGCGGCACGTTTTCTTTTTTCGTTTGCTGTGGTTGTTGCTGGTGTACTGCATGTTGCTGCTTCTGCTGTTGTTGCTGAGCTGTTGACTGTTGAAGCTGCTAATTTTCCTTTTTTTGATGCTTGCTGGTGTGGTTGCTGCAGTTGCTTTTCCAGCTGACTTGATTCGGGCAGCTGTTGTTGAAGTTGCCCGACTTGTAGGACTGCTTCTTCCTCCCTTCTTCTCCTTTCGAGAGTTCTTCTCCTAGGCTCTAAGCCCTCCTGTCAGACACATATGAGTACTCATCATCTTCTAGTGTCTCGTTCGTTAACGTAGACGCTGCGCTCACTTCATCCCACGGTGACGTGTTATTATTGCCTCGCTTCGAACTTATGGAGCTGTTTTGTTCTCCTTCTCTTCCCTATACCTTCATTAGAAGCCGTTGGTTGGTGGCGTGTTTCTTCTGCCATCCGTTTTTGATTTTCGCCGTCCGTTTCTAGGTGAGCGGACTGCGCGTTGTCATCCATACATTGCACTGACTCACTGTCCCAGTGCAATTATCGAATCGACGGAAAATCGAAAAGATGTGGTACATGGGTGTGGGCTCCACACACTCGGCCATGCTCTTGTTGCGGATCCTCAAGTTATTTTCACTACTTCACTGAACTAATTAATCGCTATTGCTTGGATTTCGAATCATTCGAATCACTTGAGCCGTGTTCAACGGTGTGTGAACGACAGAACACAACCAATATATTGCTATATGCAGATGACCTTGCCGTACTTGCAGAATTTCCGTAACATATGCAACTGATGACCAACCGCCTGTCATGTTATTGTAAGAGATGAGCATTAAAAATCAATACAGAAAGTCGAAAATTATGGTTTTTGCACTATTTCCAAGAAGGTAAAATAAAAGGCAATGAAACATCGATGGTCAACCACTTGAAACAGTTAAAGAAGTGAAATATCTGGGAGTGAATCTGATCACAACTTTAAATTTCAGTAAACATCTTAGAGATAAAGCAAATAGCTCTCAAAGTCTACTTAACCTTTTGGAAAAATGTGTTCTACAATTGATATATCTGTAAAATGTGAGATATTGAAATCAATCGTTAAATCCACTCTCTCGCCTTGCAAGTGTTCAAGAGGAACTTCTTTAAAAAGCTCTTCAATCTTCCATTAAATACATCCAATTCCCAAAATAAGGAACTATTTTCATGACTCGTTAAGCTCTGATGAAATATCTCTGATGTAAAAAAAGCAAGATGTGAAGTTCTTTCACTAAAAGGTAACCCCTATAATGGAGAGTTCAACCAATTCTGTACGCTTTGTAACCTGAAATCGAAGGAAGATTGTTTTCATGTCATAAGTATATGCCCAATATTCAGACCACAAAGGATAATCTTCTTTGGAAAACAGACATTAACAATGCTCGAAACTTTCTACTCACTGTATACATAGTTTAACTTTGCCCATACAAAGTAGATTTCCTCGCCGAAAGGTGGTATCTGCAACTTGGCATAACCACATGCTCATATTGCGGTTTTTTGTAGTATCATGCATCCAGTTACCCGAATTAATATTGCAATATGGCTCCGAGAGTATTGCAAAGTCGAACTTACGTGGACCGTTTAATGCAATAGATCCTGAGCTACCTTTCAATGATTGAAATGTAATATAATAATTAAATGCAAAATGTATAATGTTTTAGCGCGTGTTCTCAATGGTTCTTTTTGTACTGTGCTACCTAACACTACCGGTTAAATGTCTCCGTTTGATGTGCATATATGCGTACATATGTATATTTTTATATATATAAATATATCTATACATGCATGGTATGTATGCATGTATGGACGTTTGTATATGGACATATGTGCGTGTGTATGTATGTATGTATTAACGTGTTAATATATATATAGATGCATGCGCGTATGCATACAAAGTCTTAAAATGAATGCAAGTCCATACCCGTGCATTCGAAGATTAAGTCATTTGATACCATTCTTTTGAATGCTGCAATTTATTCACTATTCAATGACTTTCAAATCAAAGGTGATTTCCACTTACCATTAACCAGACAATTTTGAAGTCAATGAATTTTTTGAATTCAATTTTCATAAATTCAATTGGGTCATTCAATTAATGCATTCCCTGATATTCTTAAAACGGTAGACTCATAATGTTTGAAGAACCGCACAACTAAAAAAATATAATTTGATACTGATTATTAAACACCATTCAGTTATCACGAGCCTTTTCTTATTTAAGGTTTTTTCTTGTTTTCCGCCTTTTGTTATACCTTATTATCAGCATGAGAACTCAGCCCTTAGGTGCACATGTATGTATTTGTGTTAACCATTGATATTTTTTGTATGACTTTTTCTTTTATTTTAGTTTCTATCCCAGTCTATCACACTTGTTTCATCTTCAATCAACAAGCATTTTTACTGTTTTCCTCATTTTCCTATATTTCCTATATCTGCTTCTGTTATGTGCCTTGTTCCTGCCATCCTATTTGTTTAATAAGTATGAGTAAGGATGTTGCGTATAAAAATAATCCAACCTGCCCAAAACAGGAGCAGAATTCCGCGTAGACAGTTTTTTGTTTGTATTTTAAGCTCCACCTACTAGTCTCTCGGATTGGTCAATTGAAAAAAAGTCACTCATAGAAATAAGAGAAGAGAAGGGTTAAAAGACCACTGAAATAAAAACTGTTTTCCACAGGTTTTGTGCTATATCTCATTCCTTCATTTTTATCCCCAGTGAAAAACAATTATGCTGAATATGAACAATTATTTCTTATAATATATTGCATTGAGATACGTTTACATATGTATGATGTACTCCTTGATGTACCTAATATTGTTTAATTTATATCCACGGGAGTATCTGAATGTCATGCTTTATCAGATATAATGTATTTTAAGGGTAGAAAAATAAGTATGAACTTGAAAAAAATCATATTCACTCTAATATCCTAACATAAATATACGGTCTTGTGATGAATTGAATGTATTGCAAGGCTTCCTTGTAATATTCAATCATAGGATAATCAAGTAGCTTTATATGTGTTGGATTGAATTTTGACTTGTATATGAATAAATGCTTATGGGCACAAATGGAAGCACTATAGTAATAAAGTGTAAAATATATAAAATATACAATATAATAAAAGCTGTAGTAAAAAAGTTCATAGGAAGGTATGACAACGATAGTACCAATCACATAAACTTAGTGTATATTGTAAGAATGGTCAAGCAAGCACTTGAAATTGTTCATTTGTCGAATTTTGATTGCTGGAAATTGATACGTCGGGTTAGTATTGGAACTTGTACCCGGTTTGGGCCAAGTCAGGAAGCCACCTAAACCAACCAACCAACTTAGTATTGGGATAAATACTGTATTGATAGGTTTTCATTTATTTTATGAAATGAATTTGCTTACTATAACAATACGGATTAAGTTAATTCTAATGAAATGATTATGAAATACCCACATATGTCCTACTTGAAGTACGTATCATTCGGTGCGTCGACATAAGCTGACATACAAAAGCGAGCGTAACTGACTCTATACATGTACATGTAGTTCAATGCACCCATGAATACGCGGCGTATAGGTTGTTGTATCGGTGTTGTGGATGTAACTCATTTGTATCGTGAGGCGTCAATGGCTATTCACTAATTTAGGTAGTATTGAAAATGAATTCCGACCCTTGACGACCCTTATGAAATTATACCTCATACATTCTGGCTGCAAGGTTAAAAACCGAAAATTTTGAAAGCTTGAAAGTTCTGCTGTTCGCATATTGCTGTGAGTCTACATGCCCTTATTGTATTACAACCAATTAGTTTTATTCTTCGTTGGGATCCAGATGGAGTTGGTTTCAGCTTTCTTCAGCAGACATATACGAGGGGCGTTCAATATATTCTCGGTATCGGGGTGAAGCTGTGGTTGTATATATAAATTGACTTATTTATCAAGTAATACTATTATTTTAGTGCATTCATGTAAAATTTCATAAAAATGTGATTATTAATTCGCGTTTTATCTCTAGTTAAACAGAATCATAATGGCAACTAAGACGATGATGGTGAAAATTGAGCATCGCGCTGTAATTCAATTTCTCACTAAGCAAGGAAAAAGTCATAAAACTATTCATGAAGAGATGGTGGCTACACCAGGGTAAACACCAGGGATCCGCACCTTCATTATCAACTGTGCAAAAGTGGTCAAGTGAGTTCAAGTGAGGCAGAGAGATCATTGAAGACGACGCTCACTCCGCGCCCCGGCTACTGCTTGTACGGGATAAAGCATCAAATAAGTCGAAAAACTTGTTCTTGAGGATGCCCGAATAAAGGTGAACATGATGGCAGAGATCACCAAGCTTTTAATTGCTACCATTCACACCATTCTTCATGACCATCTTAACCTTTCAAAGGTGCAAGGTGGGTGCCACGAATGCTCACAGCGCCTCAGAAAAAGTGCGAATTGCATGCTGTAGAGAGCTTTTGGAGATGTGTAGTGAGAACGCGGACGGTGTTATGGATCGAATTGTTACTGGTGACGAAACATGGGTCCACCACTATGACCCTGAAAGCAAACAAGAGTCCATGAAGTGGCATAAAAAAGGAACAGACCCCCCGAAGAAGTTCAAAGTCACTCCGTCTGCCGGGAAGCTCATGGCCACAGTTTTTTGGGAGTCAAAGGGAATCTTGCTCATAGAGTACGTTGATGAAATCATCAACGCCACATCCTACGCTTCCACAATGCATAATTTGCGGGAGGAAATTAAAAGGAAAAGACGGTGTAAACTCGCTGCGGGTGTGTTGTTTCTTCTTGACAACGCTCCTGTTCACACGGCGCGAGTTTCCAAGGCTGCTGCGGGAGATTGTGGTTTCGAAGAAACCCAACACCCACCCTATAGTCCAGACCATGCCCCTAGTGATTATTTCCTGTTTCCGGGTTTGAAAAAATGTCTTCGTGGGAAAAGATTTTCGGATGATGAAGAATAAATGGGTATTTTGCAGAGAAAGATGAAATTTATTTTTTTGAGGGTTTAAAAAAGCTTGTCTCAATATGTAACAAATGCATTGATGTTAGGTGAGATTATATTGAAAAATAAAAACAATTTAAATTGAATTCACATTTTCTTTCATATCAATACCGATATATTGAACGCCCCTCGTAGGTGTTGTTGAATAACGCAATTTCACACTAACAATGCATCATTTTTGCAAATTGGGAAGTACATATTTATCAAATGAAGATTACACGGAGGCTGATGCATGGCTATATATCGTTCCCGATGTTTATAGTTAATATATAATTATAGTTGAGTCGATGATTGTGTCCGACTTCTTATCATCTCGAATATATGATTTTGATTTGCACTCTCTTGGCTTATCGTGTGTTCCATTTTTTCTAGGTATTTCTAAATTTAATACACAAAATGAAGAATTAGCAAATTCCAATTATATTAACCGCTTATGCTTTAAATGGTTTGCTTGGGACGACATACATTACCGACTCTAACTCATTTACAGTGTACTGGATTAAAGTTTTATTTATAGGCGCTCTTTAGCTGCATTTCTTACCATAAATGTAGCGCAAATGTTTCATTTAATATTGTCTCATATTCCCTTCTCAATGGATTGAGATTGAAGTGCGTCATGAAATTACATTTGATTGTTGCTATTAATCCTGCCCCTTTACTCATCAGGATCAATTTCCTACATATTATTGGTATGATAAGTAAACCGCCGTTAGACCTTGAGGGGGAATAAAGTTAAATGGTATGGGCTTGTTTCAACATTACTTGTGTATGGTCATTTACCACGAATGCAATGAATTGCAATGAATCCAGAACACTCCACAGCAATCCGCTCCTGCGTTGATGAACGACATTACTTAATTTTAACGTGCATAAGATGAGATAAGAAAAACGCCATCTATCCGCAATTGGAAGAAAGATCAATTCCGAAGAGTTTTCTCGAAATTATTGTACATACTGCAGGAATGGATGTCACCACCTACACACTGTTAGATTACAAAGAATCATGTACATAAGCGTAAGCGGGGAAATTCCGTAGACCCGCGGCGACAGTATGATCTATAAGAAGTATTGGTAGATATAAATATCGGGACGACGGTCGATGCGAGTCAGTTCAGATAAATAATTATTACAGTGCAGTTCAGTTGGAAAATTATTCCAGTAGAGTTCAGTGTCGTGATTAGTAAAGTTCAGTTTGGGATTTTATAGTATTCAAAGTGTTATTGGGTTCAGAAAGGCAGCAAATAGTTTTGTAGTAAAGTAATACTGATTTATAAAGTGTAATAAGGTATAAGAGTAAATCAGTGCCTGTAAATAAATTCGTTTAAATCATGAATAATTAACTTTTGTGTTTATTTGTGGACAATTTAATTAATCTTGCGTAGGATCATTTCGGCTAAACGTAACAATGCATTTACGTTTTATTTTTACCTTACTAAGAGAAGAACAGAAAAAAATATCAACAGATCAAATGGAAACACACAAGCACCGTTGCTTAAAAATATTTTTCGAAGCCACCACTGCTGCCAAGAAGTTTGATTTTAAGGGTACGTTTGCACCACACCTAAATCCTATATTTAGGCCAGTTTCAAAATTTCAGCTCAAATGTTTATGATTTCAATGTACATTTTTCAGCATTCCGAAATGTTGGATTTCACCGAAATGATGAATTTTGTCGCTGCATTTGTAAGTTCGTCAAATCTAATAATCCTCTCTATAGCTTCAGTACGTTATTTATTGCCTTTGCAGCGCGCTGACATAAACAAAAAATAAATGTCGATGTCGATAAAACCGTCAGTAATTTCAACTGATAAGTACAATATATTGTGCAAGCAATATTTGAGCAATTATGCGGGAATGAGTGATTGCCAATGATACGCTTGGAAGTTGGATGATCAAATACATACTTCATAATAATTTTGTATGTGCATTGATGTGCAAAACATTTCCACCAAGAATCACAAGATAAATAAATAATGATTTTTTCATAGTAAGATAAAAAAATATTGAAATGGCTTGTATTAAATCACAATTTGAGAATATTGTAATTGTTAACACCACCTACCTCCTTCACGCAACTACCTACCTAGGGTCCTGGATACCACAGATTATGACCGTACATTTGGGATTTCCGGTATAAGCTAAATAAAAAAAAGGAACATAAACTGAAGTAACATTTTGCACCTTTCATGCAAAAATTACTACGCTCATACAATGACGTCTGTCGCAGAGGGAACTTCAAATTTCGTACCGTAAATTTGCTCATACATACTAACGTAAATTTTGCTCATACATTCTAAGGCAATATGTTTTACGCACCTGAAGTAAGCTGTCTTGCGTTTCTCTTTGGGATCACAACTGTGGCATCTTGTTCGTATTTCAAGTTTTCTACACTAGAGAGACAAGAGGTAAATCTTCTGTCCCTCTGAAGGTGATGAACTTTTTATACGACGTTCTAAGTGCAGCTTCGTAAGCTCTGTTGCCAATCTTTTTAATAAACTTGAGTTGGCTTTCAGCCTTTTGAGACTTGGACCTACCTAGAGACAGCAAACCTGAAAGAGAAATATTATCACCTGAAAAGTCACTTTCAGAACACGCTCTAGACCGATATCTTGAAAATACTGCGCCTGCTGGTTCGACTTCTTCTTCATGAACCTCTATTTCAGATTCGGATTCACAGTCTCCATGCATTGCGAAATCTTCGGTTACATCAGGTTCACTTCATTGAAACCTGATGTAACCGAAATATTTGAAATATTTGAACTTGAAAAACCGTTGCGTTCGACCGCTGGTACGTGGTAGAGAGATAAACGTAATTAGCAACAATATTAAAAGAATTTTGAATATATATAGAATGAAACGAAGAACTTTCTTTATGTTGTCTAACTGATGAAGTGATTTCGGTTTATTTTAAACAGAACCACATAACTATGTTTTTATGTTTAGATATGCATAATGAGGAATCATTGAATTAATAAAATGGAATTGGTCATCTTCTTGAAGCTCAAAAAATTTCCCCGGCCATAGTCCGCAATGTAATCCGTGGATCTCCTGTGTGGCGGATTGAGCTGCGCATCTACTACCCACAGTGTATCGCTCACATCGGCAAGCAGATTTTCCTTTCGACGATTCGTGCTGCGTTCTCTTAGTTTTGTATTCATTCAGTCTCCAAGCACGCTACTGTTCACTTGTTTTGCCTTGCCTTTCTACATATTTCGTTTGTGTAATTTATTATATTTTTGCTATGAACTTTAACACTGTAAATTATATTTTCTTTCTATGTGTACTTGTGTAAATTAACTCTTAAATACTTTTCTATTTACGTTCATCTAAATATAAGATTTAAAATCTTAACATTTTCTATCTACTTGCGACATCGGCTTACATCTACTAACTTTCAGTAACATACCGACCAGAAGCTACATTTGGTGACGCCAACTTGATTCGAAGCAACTTCCGCAAGTATTTCACAAGTATCTTACTTTCTCAAACTCTCCAAATAAAAATCATGCTGAGCAGAAGCTTTCAACATCGCAAAACAACAACAACGTGGACAGCATTGCGTCACTCGCCGTTAAACTTCCTCCCTTCTGGAAAGGCAACTCAGACCTCTGGTTCATGCAAATTGAAGCGCAATTTCACACAAGGAACATCAAAAGTGACTCAAGCAAACACTTCGCAGTCGGGCAGCACTGGATATGGACGTTCTGCGGAAAGTATTAGACATAATACTAAATTCATTCACCTGAGAGAAAATCGTAATTCGAAATCCGTTGAACGACAGCTGCACAATCTTCTTACGGAAATAGAGCTCGAGGACAAGAAGCCGCCTCAACTCTTAAGATCCATGAGGACTTTGGGAGGCAACAGATCGACTTAGGATCCTCTTCGCACAAAATGGCTTGGTCTGCTGAAACCTGTAAAATACTTAAGGCCATTCGGGGAGCTACGCTTGATCAACTTTCTGATGTCGCTGATAGTTTGATGGAGAACAACAGCTCATCTTATGTCATGTCGACATCCTTCAACAACAGTTGTAAGCCACATCAGCGACTCTAAGCTCCTAGAACAGAGATTGGCCAGTGTAGAGAAATCCATGGCCGACCTCTCAGTTCAGTTTCAAGACGCATCTGCTCAACTTCGAGGCTAAAAACGAGAGCAATCTCGTTCCCGTTCACGACACCCAAGTTTCAGCAAGGCTTGCTATTATCACCATAGGCTCGGCGACAAAGCTCAGCGATGTGCATGCATGCAGATACAAGCAAGCAGCCAATAAATCGGAAAACTAATTGAGCTGTTTCCCGTGGAGACTGATGGCGGCTGCGTTCTCAAAAATTACAGTAACAATGGAACAGAATTTCGCCTTCACCTTTTTGATAAAGTTTCACATTAGAAGTTCCTCATCTATTCTGGGTCTATGATATCGGTCCTACCACGAACTGCATGTGCAAATTCACCCACCATCAAAACATATGGACAGCAAATTCTTACAGTGAACTCACCATTGCCGATGTCAAATCGCCAATTATCGAACCGACCTTATAGTGCATTTTGGGTTGCTAATCTACCTCAAACGGAAACGCCTCGTTGACCCTTTCACTACCATTTCAACTTACGGGAATGTCGCTGGAACTGCTGAATACAACAAGTCTACGGTCGATCAGCGGTCACTTAATAACATCGAACCACGATTCGCGATGCTCACGCAAGAATACATCGGTACCTATTACACCAACTGCCATTAGGAATTCCACCATTTCCTACCATATCATCACAACCGGTTCACCCATCGTAGCGTACGCCGTTTATCTGGGGAGAGTATAAAGGTGGGCAAAGACGGCATCAATTTCCTGGTGCAGCACAATGTCATTCAACCATCAATAAGTCAGTGGGCTTACCCAATCCACATGGTTCCGACAAAGCTTGAAGGCTGGCGGGTAACTGGTGATTACATGCGACTCAATTCGCAAGCCTTTACCCAGTGCCTTTCATCGAAGACATCTAACTTTTGCATAGCAAAATGATACTTTCGACTGTCGATTTGGTGCGCGCATACCATCAGATCCCAATGGTTGGTGAAGATACACCGATGACCGCTATCACTACAAAATTCAGCTTCCTTGTGTTCCTATAGATGCCTTCCGGTTTATGCAATGCAACTCAAGCTTTTCAACGGCATATGGACAGAGTATTTAGAGGCATTGAATTCGTAGGCGTATTCATTGATGACCTCATAATTGCGTCTGGCTCGTTTGAGGAGCACATAAACACCTGCAAGAAGTTTTCTCCATCCTCCGAAAACACTAACTCGCCATCAACGGCAGTAAGTGGGAGTTTGCCATGGATCAGCTCGTATATCTAGGTTACACCATCAGCAAGGAAGAGTACCAGCCACCAAGAGAAAAGATCGAAACAATTCTCTCCTATCATAACTGACCTTTGCCGCTTCTTGGGATATTGGAATTGTTCAGCTCAACTCCAGGCGCCACTGAACACATACTTGAAGTATGCCAGAAAGAATAACAAGCCTAAGATAAACTGGGCACCTGAAAGCGAAAAAGTCTTTACTGACTGTAAACTAAGCGTATCATCAGCAGCTCAAACGGCCTTTCTTCACACAATGCACCACCTACGCTGTCAACTGATGCATCTGCCTCAGCAATTGGTGGAAAACTTGAGGATGGCACATGGCGACCCGTTGGTTTTTTCTCCAGGAAACTTAGCCCCACTGACACCAATTACAGCACCTATGACAGGGAGCTGTTAGCAGTCTTCGCTGCCGTTAAGTTCTTTCGTCACATCTTGAATGGGCTCGTTCGTCATAAAGACAGACCATAAGCCGCTGTCCTATGCTCTTGTGCAAAAAGCTGAAAAGGCTTCAGCAAGGTAACTCAGACAACTTGACTAAATCTCGCAGTTTGGCGCAAAAATCACTAATAATGCTTTTTGCTTTCACTCATCTCCACAATCGCAATGCTAACGATTCTGACAGCCGAAAACATTCAAGAACAACTGCAATAAAGTGACGAACTCCAAAAACTTCTGAGCGATTCTAACACCAGCTCACTCAAACTCCAGCTGTTATACATTGACGGTATGAATATCATGTACTGTGACATTTCTTCTTCTGTGGTGCCTTTGACCGTCCTGATCGAAGGTTAGTCCGGTACATATTCGCATTTTTTTTTTCGAAAATGCCGGCTCCGTCATGCTGGTCTTAGAGATGATATGTCATATTAGGAAGCCGTACGTTAAGATCGGCCGTATAAGCTACTTGTATAGCAACAGTTTTGTCCTCTGGCTTAATCCATTATGCTTGCGCATTAAGGGATCGATGCGATGGAAGCCTAGGTTGGCCTTCTTAAAGGTCAGTTTTGAATGCCTGTTGAACTTCAACCCTTCCGTGAAGTTAACGCCAAGATACTTGTCCTTTTCGTTTGTTGATATATCTGTACCGTTAGGGAGCACTAAGTTTTTGCTTTGACATTTGGCTGCTGATCTGTAACCACCTCTGTATGGTCTTCTTAAACACATAAGTACCGATTTCCCAGCATTGATACAAAAACTCCTTTTGGTATAGTAGTCAAATTTGTTCGCTGTATGGATTTCGATATCTCACTATATATATACTATATACCTTTATAAAGGATCTACGGAAATTATCGGATCGCTGTTACTGCATGGAGCTAGACAATACGATGAGGGACCATATAGTTTGCGGTGTGGCAGATGAGTCAATGCAGAAACTCGTATGAAATTGCAACAGCCCACGAGACTGCCCAGCGGAATGTAATGAAAGTACATGAAAACATTAAGGTTATGGGTCGAAGAAAAAATATGGAAACGCACTCATTTTGCAGACAAATATGATTTTAAGGAAGAGTACTGCGTTTTTTGTCAAATTGTTATTGGAGAAGTCTTTGGAGTTGGAATCTGGAATTGCATTTATCATACAAATGAGCAACTAAAACCGTCTGCGATAACCTTGTAGACGTGGTCAAATTAAATGTTCTAGGTCGGCAATGTTGAATATTGAGCATAGTAATGAAGAATTGTATTTGCAAGTTCTTGTTATTTCAGTTGGTGGGAGATGCCTATTGGGCAGAGACTGGCTTTCGATTTGGGGAATCACAGCGCAATGGTGCTATTGAGCTGGTAATTGGGAAGGTGAGGGCGTTGAGGAAGCTTCCGAACATTTTTAACGACAATCTGGGTGCGTACAATGTGCCGCAAATTTAATTTGAACTATTGTTAATTGTTAATTGAATTATTGTCTGAGGCAAAACCTATTTCTCTGGGTCCGGAGATTTACTTTTGAGATCCCGTCCGCTCCGAGATTGTTCCAAAATTGTATGGATACATTATTAACTTTTTCATGGCTGTACACCTTGTAGTGGTTAAGGAGATTAGGAAGCCACCTGATAAGTCTGGAAGGCGAGGGTCCACAACTCAGTGGTGGTGTGAGTAAAAAGCAAACCTGCAATGAATACTTCTAATTTAAATATTCCGAACAATAACAACACCACTCAAACGAACAAGAAACAAACAAATGACGCAGCGCCGACAACATTGCATAAAGGGATGCCCCTTTTACTTGATTACAGGGATACCAGCACCCACCGCTATCGTACTCCGACTACAGATCCGTGTGCAGTCGTACAAATGACTCGGCTTCCACGGCCGGCAAGAAGAAAAAACCCACATTTGCTAAAATTAGAGCCATCTGGAATGCCAAGTTCCAGGTAGCGCGTATTGCAAAAATAGACCAAAAGACAACATGACACTTTTAGCTGGGCAAACGAGCTCCTGGAGGCTTAAGGCAATAACCCGCAAAAGGGAAAGCCCTGTTCCAAAGGGAACATAACCAAGAAAAGGCAAGACAGATGTCAAACCTGAAACAGGCAAGCAAGTGGAGCTCCAGGAGGAACATTAGTAAACAGTGGGTGTAATCACTAGTCATTACCTAAATGGCAATCAGTTTCACCTGGGAACCTGCCCAACACATCAGAGATAAGAAACACATGGGCAGCTATTTACTCAACAGCCTGGATGACAAAGCAATCATAATCATAAAGGATATCCTTAAATTCTCAAACCACAAACTAGTTATAGGTATTATTTCCCCAACGAATTTGCTTGTCGCATCTACCTATCTACCTAGCCGGTATAAACAGTGTAAAAGATTATCTCGACGAATTTTCGTTTGTGGTAAGGATGAAACTGACCATGCTCGTAATTTAGAAACAGTTTTTAGAAAACTATCACAGGCAAATTTGACTGTAAATTGGGATTCCATATTAGCGGTAACGGAATATCACTTAATAATCATTCCTTGACTTACTAAATTTTTGCAGAGAAACCGTCTTCTAAGCAAAGACGTTAAATAGGAGTGGATACAAATACATCGAACTCTGCTCATCCACTTTGACGTTAGTTCAATACTCGTTTTATCTTGTGATGCGTTTTGGCTCTTTTTTGAATTAAAAACACTGCACAGAAGGGTCCAATTTAATTTGTGTCTCGTATGCTTACTTTGACACTGAAGCCTTAGCAGTCATTTTTTGAGCTAACCGTTTCCATCAGTATGTAGCCGGAAGATATTGTAATAATACTGACTAATCACAAGCCGTTATTAGGAGTTTTAAATGTAAAAAACAGATCCCGCAAAAAGGTTTCGCCACTCATGTTACGCTGGTGTTTACTTTTCAGATAAGATGGAGTAGTCGACTTCCACGCTTTAGAATTAGGACCATCCGATATTCTCATGCTTGAGAGAAAAAATAAATCGCCTCCAGTAATATTTAGGCAAATGGCTATTGAAACTAATGACAGATCCAACGTGTGGTGGCCAAAACTTGATCAATAGATTGAACTCTACACAATGTCAAACAACAAAACATCATCTGCCGACGGCCCCACGGCAATTTATACCGCAATCTGAAAAACCATGGAGTGTAATGTGCCCCACTTTGCTGAACCTTGTCAGGGACGCGATAGACTCATATCTTCGTTTGATGTGAAGAATAAACTGCGGGAAATATCGATATGCATGGTGTAGCCAATGGTACACGCTCCAATGTAGCCAGTTTTCGAAGAGAAACTTTTATTTATTTTGTGTTATTTATTATTTTCCGTATCATTAATAATTTCTAAATCTTACAATCTTCGTTCGAAACCCATTTTGAATCATTCGACTTGGATACCACAACTAAGTTTTTGTCGATTTTCGAAGTATGGTGCCCATTTATTACTACGGATTTCATATTAAACTCGAGTTTAATATGACGACGGATTTCACTCGTAAAACTCGAGCATAAATTCGTTTATTACTAAGGGGCATAGTCATTTGGAATTTTTACACGAATAACTTAGCAATACTTTTTATATTTCAGCACTACTACCTTTATTAACATTAACCTATAGAAATTAACTTCATAACTACAATTTTCTTTCCTCTGTTAGTATTTTTGGGTGAATGACATTATTCTTTGCGGACGCAATGTTATCCCGAATCGGATCTACCTTTCTTTCTTAATTCCGGAACTTAATAATTTGGTCTAAGAATAAAGTCTGTTTTCTCATTTCATTATTTTCTTTCATAATCGTACTGAGCAAATTTTAGGGTTTTATTTCTACATATTGTGTATAGCGACTCCTAGAATATTGATGCTTTAATGACAGTGGGTATTTATACAAATTATTAAGAGTATTGATGAAGTTATGGTCGTTATTTTCATTAATATCTGTCTAGATGTGCTAATATTTCCTGCTTATCTGGTTTGTTCATGGTCCGAATAATCACTTTTGAAACTTTACAGCGATATTAATTAGCCCTCCTTTTTGGCTTCCCTCTGTTTGCATTATTGATGTAATTATATTTGTTTGATATTATATTTTATTGATGTTTGATATTTCCATTTCTAATGTTTCTTTCTTATCTATATCTAAAATGTCGATTATTTCTGCTGGGTTAATTATATGTATCATTGCATTAGTTGTATTAGTTCTGCAATTTCCGTAATTGGACTCAATTGTTATAGCCCTTGAGCTACTTGGCTCAACACCAGGATGATGATTACGATGAATAGTACCTGTACATGTTAGAGGTGGTTTAATGTTTGCTTTGTGAACATTTTCTCTATCCCATAATATGGTTCTCCTTTATGTCTAAGGCTTTTGTAGTTTCTGATATGTCCAACAGCCCTATTTAATTTTTACACTTTAAGATTCTCTGTCTAAATTTCTTTTGTTTATGCTATGACGTTTTGTCTGCTTATTTTGGATTGCAGATCTTGAAAACCTATATTTTCCTTTGCATACATAGGGGTACATTTGATTGTGGAATGATACCTATCGTTATATTTTCCAATAACAATTCGCATCTTCATTTCAGTTGAGAGCTTATTATTTTCAATACCTGCTAGCATCCTGACAAAGTTGAGTGTAATCAGTCTATAAGGGCATTGCCTGTATGGTTGTTCAGTTTTGTTAAATTAATTTCGACATTTTCATGATGTAAGTAATCAAGTATTTTCTCTGCCCTAAATTCATTATGATCTTCGTAGGTTTTCCAAACTTCGCAAAGTGTTTCATCATTTTTCGCTTTTTCCGCTCTCCAGTTTGGATCCACTATTGTGCATAATAAAAATTCAGTCTTAAGACCACCGCAAAACACATCAGTGTTTCTTTTATTGTAACTCGCGATGAACTTTCTAAACAGAGCACGCATTTTGATAATAAAATTCAATAATTTGCAAGCGTTGTTCGTTTGTAAGACGATTCATAGTTAAATTCATTAGAGAATTTATCTGCTCAATAGTTTTCAGTCCCCTATTTGCATTGAAAGCGGCAGTAAACTTCTTCACGACTTTCTTGTAATCGGCCTTTTTTTTTTTTCGAGTTTTCGTGAATGTTGTTCAAGATCGGCAACATTTCGCTAATTGATGTTCCTTGATGAGAATATAGTTAGCTTAAAATAAAAGTATAGACTCTCAAAATACTCGTTTTTTGTAATACACTAACTGGAATAATATAAGCACTTATCATCAGCGTACTGACGCATTTTTTAATATACGATACACGTACTGATATTTAATTAAACATTCTTTTTTGAAAAGTAATTGCAAAATCGATTTCAAGAAAAAGATTAATATAAGAGGAATAGCTGAACATTTTGTCCTACCATTGGTTATATTAATAGTTCTCTACTGGATTATAACTTTAATATAACACCACACTTCCATGTCGTTGACAATAATTTTAATGTACCGTCAGATGGTATTTTAGGTAAAGATTTTCTCAGAGTCTCAGATTTTCTGAAGTTCCCCTTTATTCATGCCCATCAAAGAATATTTTTGTTATTCCTGCTAGATGTGAAGGATGTTGTTGTTTCCACATATAAAATTACACTAGACCTTTATTAATTGATTCACAAAAATTAGGTGATGGCGTCATTTTTGCTAAAGGTATCTTTGACTCACCTAATCCGATTTTGTGTGTTATAAATGTAGTAGCAGTCCGAAATAATAGTCTAAACACAGAAGACTTAAGTAGTTACCATATTTATAACATTAGTGCAACAAGCAATAGCGAAAAAAAGAAATCAAAAGGTGTTCGATATTTTGATAAAATCCAAAATATTCGTAATTTTTTGCGCTTGACACAGACAATGTCGGTAAACAGCTTTTACGAACAAAAATCACGCACATGTGATCAAAATCCAGTGTAAGTCAAAAATTACAGCTTACTCCATTCTCAAAAAAGCGAAAACAACTTTTAAGTAGAAAAGTTATACAAAAATGATCTCATTGAATACTCACCGATTATTCTAGTTCCAAAAAAAGGTGAAACTAAAAGATGTAGACCCCTCAATACTATTATGGATGCTCTTGGTCGCGCCAAGCATTTTTCACACTTGACTGATTTTCTGGGTTTTGATAAATTTAGTTACACAAAGACAGTAGAGATATAACTACTTTCAATAATGAACAAGGAGCTTTCCGTTTGAAGGTACTGCCGTTTGGCTTAATGGTTATGTTAGGATAGAGTGGCTGACTACCTTAAGGATACCCACACTGAGACCAAAAATAGGCCCGTTGTATTACCACAAGATCCAATAGATCCTTATCCGCGAACCATCTGGAGCTCTTAATAAAGCGAAGGAGCTGACTGATGCTTATATTGTTTGCATCTGTCAAGTCGTAGAATTATGGGGCGTCCAAGTGACTGAGTCTGCGAGATGAGAAGACATTGTAATTGCAAAGAATTTGTGAAGTATTTTCTTTTTCCTCTTCATCCTACATCTTCTGCAGAAGTCGTTATAGGGGGTACAGAGTCTTGAATTCCAATGACACCATGACCGGTTATAACACCAATGAGAGTTCTGCGACTCGGTATGATCATTCTGATCCGGTCTCGTGAACATTTTGGATCGACGGTAGGCCATAATTCCTTTGTTATGAGACACCAGTGCCGGACCATCAAACATCACGCATTTGGTGTGAGTAAGCGTTTCAAGCTTTAGTAGATGTTTTGTAGTAGCGATAGGCATGGACGGCAGTTCCCCGTCCGGAAAACATGTTGAGGTTGTGCCATTTTTAGCGAGGTTTTTTTTTTTTTTTTTTTTTTCTTTCGCAATTCTCTGGCACATCACTGTGTCCCGGCACCCGCATAAGCGTGATGCTGAAAAACTTGGTCATCTCGTTAATAGATATGCGTCAATTAACGGACATCATGGAGTTAAAAGTGACTGAACTCAGAGATTTGATGACTGCCTGGCTGTCTGAACAGATGACAATATCTGTACTTGATATTACATTGTTTTTTAGTCATGACATAATTTAGTCATCGTCTCTGCGTAAAATACGCAGAATGACTCCTTAGAGTAGACTCCAACACCCAATCCTTCGCCCATCTTCGATCCATCTGTGAAAAGTCGCAGATTACCGTCCACCGTCTGGTTCAGTAGCCCAGTAAGACCTGGAGGGTATTCTCGTTGAGAAGTTTTTCTCCAGGATGAGCTTAGGTATCAATTTGGTTGCAAATTTATAAAGCATGGTAGAGTGTCCGGAGCCCGAGCTCCTTCTACAGGGCGCCTCCCTGAAGAAGATATGAATCGGCTGGAGGTAAAGTAGTGTATTTAAAGCGTGGGAAGGAGTATTTCGCATCGCTCCGCTAATGCATGCCATAGGCTGCATCATTTCCAGCTGTTTGCAGTAGGTGTGTTTATCTCACGCAGTCCACCAGATCGCAATGCCGCACAGTAGTAAGGGTTTGATTACAGATATGAATAACCAATTAACCACTCACGGCTGTAAACCCCATTTGCACACTATAGCTTTTTTACAACAACATAGTGGCGCACATGCTTTTTTACGCATTCCTGAATGTTGGGTTTCCAGCAGGGGGATCAGAGACATTCTATACTTCCTGGTCAAGAGGACTAAATCTGTTTTCTGCTGACGAACACTAAGGCCGTAAGCATTAGTCCATTTTTTTACGAACTTTTCGATCCAGTCCTCCGGTTATGTCCTGAGGTAATTCCATAGGGCGTTATTAAAGACTCCCTTACTATCAACAAAGGCAGTAAGGGTAAATCCCTTATTCTCGAGGGATTTTTCTATAACACCAACAAGCGAGTTGGTTTAGGCATGCTGAGAGATCGACATTTTGTTCACCGAGACCTTATAAATTATAGCCAAATCAGAAGGGGTGAAGTATTTTTTGCATCGATTAAGGAAACGTAAACAACTTAGTGTTGTATTGATACATATACCAAGGATGGAAAGTTTTCCGATTTCATCGATACAGGTGCCATTTATGGATAATGGCTGATTAAAAAGGGTTCGCTTGAGTGACAGCAGACAGCATTGAGTTTTTGAAGCATTGAGTTCTAGTCGATTCTTCTTTCCCCAGTTAACTATGCTGTCAAGATCGGAATTCAATGTGCTTAACATAAGCTGCCGTTCCAATTCTACGCCGAAGGGCGGGGTCGTGAGTCTTGGAACGAATATGAAAAGCTGAGGGTGCTGTCATCAGCGAAGGAATGGATTAGATTAGAAGTAGCAGACAAGAGATCATTTATAAAAATGCCCGTGACAGAACAGAGACTTGGGGAACGCCAGCATTTATTTGGTGGATATCGGACTTAAACCCATCCAAAACAACTTGAATTGAATGGTTCGAGGTAATTTACTAATCCATTGAAGAAGAGATTCATCGTCAGCATAGGCACGCATTTTCAACAAGAGAGCTTGATGCCAAACTCTGTCAAATGCATTGGAAATATCAAGCGCAACGATCTTGCTTTTGCCTGCATTGTGCAAAGATTGGATCCACTTTTCAGTGAGATAAGCTATCAGATCACCAGTGGACCTGTTGCTGCGGAAACCATACCATTCCTAAGCTGACGATTTATCAGCGTTTCCATGACCTTAGAAAGAATGGACGTAAGTGTAATAGGTCGGTACGAGGTGGGTGACGAAGATTCGCCCTTTTTAGGGACGGGCTGGACAAATGCTGTTTTCCATTTGCTCGGAAAGAGACCTAAAGAGTAGAATAGATAAAAAAGCTTACAGAATGCGCCGCAAGCCGATTCGCTTTGTCTAAAGAGCTGACAGATGGGATGTCATTGCAAATGACCGTGGGAATTGAAGACGAGTCGGAATTCTGTACGCATCTTACAATTGAACAATAGTTTTTGCTACCCATGGGACATTGTAGAACTCTTAAAGTATAGGAGTAACTACTTTTAGTTAGGTCAATCCTATCGCAGTTTCCTTGAAAGTGAGTGTCGATAAAAAGCCTCAGACTTTCCGAGCTGGAGGTAGTTGGGGGCTGATGCCAGTGCCTTCCAGAGCCGAAAGGTCTCGGAGAAATCCGTGATCCTTCCAGCTCTCTTATAGGAGTTCCAATCGGCATTACTGCGGGCACTTTTGACTTTATTAAAGAGCCTTCGGCAACGTGTTTTTTTTTTTTTGTCGGAGGTTTTTAAAACTACACTGGATCACTCGGACTCAAAAACTGTTCCGAAGGAAGAACAGCAGGCACTTCTGTGATGATATATCATCAGCTCTCACCACATCAGAGCCGAAAACCTGCCACCTGATCCGAGGTAAGGCGGGACAGTGACAGAGGAAGTGCTCTGCAGTGTCGTCATCCTCTCCAGAGGCACCGCAGAGGATATCGTCGCTTAGGCCAAGCACATTTAGATGTTTGGCGAAGGTGTAGTGTCCCGTTTTGGAAGTAATCAGTGCATTCAAAGAACTTTAGATATAAATTTAATGTGAATTCACGAGAATTCAAATTAAATTTACAGGCATTCACAAGGAACTCAATTGAAAAAACTTCATATTGTGAATTCAGGAATCCAAAAGGAACAGAAGTTATAAATCACTGTCAAAGTGACGTGTGATGTAAATACATTCCGCCTTTGTTTTGTGATAACGCTATAGTTTGATTTTCAGCAATTTCGATTTTTCTTTTTTTTTAAATGGAGAACGAGGTTGAAAGTGTTTGGAATATAATCGAAAATAAATTTGGAATTAAAAATTCCAAATATGAAATTCCAAAATATAAAAATATATAAACCAACGGGTATGAAAGTCTTACTACAATTTCACAAATAACGCAAGAGGATATTGTGAAAATAGAGAAATCTGCCCGCACAATATTCAAAACTATTCTCTCCGAAAACGACGAATAAGATATAAATTGAAGTTTACTTTGATACCTAAAATGTTCCACATGCAACTGTTATTTGTTGGATTTGCCAAAAATACGTATCGATATTCGTCCATGCGATATTTGAAAAGCAATTGTAAAAGATGCATAATTTCACTAGGCATATGTCGCAGCACGATACCATCTATTGCAAAGTTCTTCAATACAAACCGGCAACGACTTCCAGTTAATAGCAACGAAGTAAGTAAGGTACTCGGTAATGGCAGTGGAGTTCTCTCGGATGTTATACCTATAGATGACGAAAACAGCAGGGGAATATTACTCGGAAAATGAAGTTCAACAAAACTTAGAAAAATTTTTTAATGAAGTTTTTGTGAAAAATTGGGTGTAAGAGTAGAGGAGACTGTATGCGAGATCAGTCAGTCTTCTATTTTTAATAAGATGATCTCAGAAGCCAAAAAGAATAAAAATAACCTTTTAAATAATGTAATTGATCCATTCCATACCGACATATCTGACTACTTTCCAGTCATAAATAAACTTCAAGATTATACGATACATTTTTCTAAAATTCTATTTCTTTTATTACTTTTAAGTTTTCGACTGGTTTAAGCAAAATCTTGTTAAGCTTTAATGTATCTGAAAAATTATAACTTTTATTATATATCTATTATATATCTTTATAATTTGGATAATAAAAGCGTTGTTTCATTACTTGCTTTACATTGGAGTATTTATTTTCGAACAGGGTGATTGTACAATTCAAAATGTTAATTAAATAATTTCCTTTGAGTATAATGTTTCTATCGTCACATGTTTGTATACACACTTAGTATTAATATTTTTTACAAAAATAGTTCCTTCATCAATAGATACAAGTTCAGTTTGCTTATTTTGATACAAATTGCAATTTTCTTTAAAAACACAATGTTTACTTTCATTTAATTCTGTAATATCTTTATTTTTTCATATTTCAATGATTTATTCTTATATTCAAGAATAAGTTCTTTTTCGGCTTCTATTTCGAATAAATTATTATTTGGTACAGGAAGTAATAGTTTCAGTGGAACTGTGACATAATTTGTAGGAATCTTAATAGCAAATATTAATGCATTTTCTTGAAATTTAGCTAACCCTAGTTTTATCTGCTTAATTTTATAAAAGTCTATTTTATATCTTTTGATTTCCTCATTTGTCAAGATATTTGGATGTAAAATATTATTCCTTGGCTATATTCTTGGCTGCTATGTATTTGAGTTTGAATAACTGATCAAAATATAATTGTTTCATGGCTATTTCCCTTTCTACTCTTTGAACTATATTAATTTGCTTTTCATTTACTTCCCTATCTCTTTCAATGTTATATTTTTAGATTTTAAATGTATCGATAGAGAAAGAATTAAATTAATTTGCTTATTTAATGCAGTTATGGAATTGTGACTATTTGTCTTTACCTCTTTTAAGTGTATTTCTATTGTTTTTCTATCCTCCTCATCCATGGTTCCGAACAACCATTTTTCCGCGGATCCTACTATATTTAGTAATAAGTGTTCTAATTTTATGGATAATATTGGATATTTCTTCGTCTAGCATGTATCGCTGCCTTAATGGTACTGATCTAAGTTTTTATGATATATTTCTAACTAATGCCATTATTTCTAGTGGACTTATAACATGTAAAACTATGTCGGCTTCGTTACTAATTGATATGTCCATCAAATGTATGTGTCCTGCACATCAAGAAACTGACAATGGGTCTGTGAAATCATTATTATCAGAAATAATATCCATGTCTTCACCTTCAAATTTGAATAGTCGTTTAATATTTTTGTAAGCGATATTTTTTAGCTTTACTTTCTTATATTTTGGTTCTTGCTTGTGTCTAACTGCTTTATAATTTTTTATGAATCCTGTTGATCTTTTTTCTTCATAATCCTCCCTATATTTATTTCATTTTCTTAGCCTATTTTCCTCAATTTCTTCCATATTCCGTCTAATTAGTTCTAAATCGACTTTACGGGCTTGTACCTCTAAAGTGTTTAATCGTGGAGTGATGTTTAATCGTGGAGTGGAATCTTTGATTATAATTTCTTACAGCTTTTTGTATGATCATTTGGACTGAATACTTATTTTTGTTGAACGAAATGATTCTGAATTTTTCGGCTATAGTGTTGTGTAGACGTTCAATGTCTGCATTTCCTGTGTGGCTGTTTGGTTTCGTTAAATGTAGAATAATTCCTTCTTCCTCTAAAAACTCTTTAATTTGAACCGCTTTGAATTCGAAATAATTTCGTTCACATATATTATGGTTAAGGCAACTTGATCGATGTACGGATGATGTAGCCATATTAATACAATCTTTTCTATATTGTTCGTCTACTTTGGAGATAAGTCCGTAGAGCATAACTTTTAATAACCAGTAGCACCAACAGTAACCTGCAAGCTCTTCCAGTTTCCTAAACCAAAGATTTCTTTTTTGTGTGGTTTTCATAACGACAGTTTTTGGCAGTCTTTCATCAGGCATCTCAAGAACTTCCAATGTATAATCAATATACAGCTTCAGGGTCTTAACGAATAATGGCGATATTCCTGTTTCTATTATTACCATATAGTTAGGCGTCGTTCTTGGTAAACCAAAGGTTCGTTTGATGTAATATCTTAGAAGTTGTTCTACAGTCTCATATTGCGTATGTCCCCAAGATTGAGCTGCGTACATCAATACCGATTCTGCAACACCAACGAAGACTTTATATTTAACGATATGATCAACCAGATTATGTGAGAAACACCTTTTCCAGGTAGCACATATAGCACTTTTCGCCTTAATAAGTTTGTCCTTCAAGTGAAAAACCATGTTAAGGTTATTAGTGATTGTCACTCCAAGGTATTTGTACTTTTCACCACTTCAATTGGTTCCCCGTTGTAGTGCCAACTTTCATTTTGACACAGTCTACCACCTCCCTGTTTGAAAATCATCACTTTTGATTTTAATAGGTTAGTAAAAGTTCCACCTTAGACAATACATATAGAGACGGTTTATCATCAGTTGCAGCATTTCGGCTGAATTCGCTAGTAAAATCACATCATCAGCAAACAGAAGCGCTTTTATTGTCACCCCAACTCAATTTCGCCTGGTAGAAAGTCCGTTAAGTCATTGATATACAAGGAAAACAGTTGAGGGCTTAAAGGGCATCCTTGTCTTACTCCCATATTGGTCTCAAACCATTCTGAAACATCTGACCCACACCAAACTGCTGCGTGGTTACCCTCATACATATTTTCAAGAACTCTTCCCAATTTTAAACTCATCCCGATGGTGTAAAGTTTGTAGAATAGAGCTCTCCGATCGACCGTATCAAAAGCTGCCTTGAAGTCCACGAAGAAAGCGAATAATTTCTTTTTTGTTCTAGGAATGAGCCCGCAATGTTCTGCAACACAAAAATATTGTCTACGGTTGAATATCCTGAACGAAAACCAGCTTGATTTTCATGGATAAGTTTTTGACTTTCAATCCATCGAGCTATTCGGTTGCTTAAAAGTTTGGCGAACACTTTGTAAGATGTGTTGAGCAGAGATATTCTCTGCATGATATTGGCATAAGATATTGGCCGGGTCAGTTATATTTCCCTTTTTATGTATGGGGAATATTATTGTTTCTTTAAGTTGTGGTGGTGTCAATTTGTCCTTGAGTTCATCTGTAGCGTATTTAAATAGTTCTATAGGAAACCCATCAGGACCTGAAGATTTATGATCACTTAGATTACTCAGGACAGAATGAACTTCGACACTGGAGAATGGTGTGTCAAGTAAATAATTTTGGCTTAAAGGTACCGCATAGTAAGTCGGCAACGAGCTGCTCATCGGATTAAGTAAGTTTTGAAAATGGTTCCTTAAAAAGTGTGCATTTAACTCAACACTTATTCGTGGCACTTTACCATTGAATTTGTTAATCGCCGCCCAAAATTATTTTGTATTCATACAACATGTAAGTGAAAGAGCCTCTTTTTCATAAAATTGTTTCTTTTTTTCTTTACATAACCTTTTAAATGCCATGTTGGTTTTATTATAAAGATCTTTCAAAAGGCTATTACCATATATACGAAACACCTTAAGCCATCCAAATGATTTTTGTCTAGCTATTTCACACTCTTTATCGAACCATTTCTCTTTGTACATCAATATCTTTTTAAAACTTTGACTGTTTGTAGGATAGGATTTTTTTACTACATTTTCAATCTCACTCATGTTCAGCTGTTCATTGTTCAAATTGCGATCCAAAATGCTTCTGTACTCGGTTGCATTAGAATGTTTCCACTTCAATTTTGGTGGAGGCAGGATACTGATTGTTTCCACATCAGCGAGTGGCGAAATTGCGAACTCTGCTAAGATAGGTAAGTGATCCGAGTATTGTTTACATAGAATTTCCAATTTTGTAACTATGGAGATCCATTCAACCCTTATTAAGCAGTAGTCGATGACTGAGCACCCTTTCTGACCTACGTATGTAAGTTCACCAAATTTATCCCCGCCACTTACGCCATTCATAATGTGAAATCCAAAAGAATCGCATAATTCCAACAGTTTTGACCCTCTAGAATGTTTCGAGTTCCTTACTTTTCCTGCAAGTCGAATTTCTCTTCCTTCTTCTTTTCCTATTCGAGCATTTAGATCTCCAATAATCATTATGTTGTCGTAGCTGCTGTGTTCTAAAATATCATATAATTTTCTAAAATCTCTTTCCCAATGGTTATAATTAATATATGTTGGCAATATTATAAATTTGATTGAATTTAAAATGATTTTTAAGATTTTTACTTCATCTACCGTTTCGAACTCGCATTTAATGTTTTTTAAACTCTTTTTGAACCTAAGAAAACATCCTCCACTTGCTCTGCCTCTTGTGCTTTGTTTTACGGCTGGTATCCAAACAAATTCAAAATTCTTACATTGGTGAACATATAACTTGAAATTTTTTAATTTTTATTTATTACGGCAGCCGGCAGGCTTACCCTATTCTGAATTATATGATTTGGTTGATGTCACTGCTAAATGCTTTCTGAAGTGAATTGAAGATGTCGCTCCTTGATTGACAGCTCCGGCTTCGGGCAGGAGTGTCTTTACGTCAAAACACAGCTGTTTGCTTGGATCAACATTGTAAATAGAAACTAATTTTTGAATTCCATTAGAATTGTTGTGTATGATACTCAAGGATGAGCTCCAAAGAAAAACATTGTTTTCAATAAACATTTCATCATCTGTCTTTTATGTTAGGATTGACAGCAATCAGATTTTTTCGAATCCTCAGCAGTGCATTGTGTTTGTGCCGGACTGTTGTTGGCAGATCTTTTGAGATGTTTACTCCCATGTTTCGCAGTTTCGTTGACGACTTCAGTGCTGCAATCACTTGTTGCTTGGATTCCAGTTTCACGATGAAATTTTTAGATTTGTTGTTAAAAGATTTGATTTCTCTAATTTGATGTTCATCGATGCATGGTGCTGGTTGAATCAATGTAGAACAAATGTCTTTTACAGTGTCTTTTTCCGTTCTGCCTTCCTGTGACGATACTCGTATCATGAGATTATTTTCAGTGTTTCTTTTTTGCAATTCTTCCATTTGGTACTCCAACATTTCGTATTTTTTTCCAAACTGTTCCAAATTCTTCTCCATGAGTTGTTTGTTTACATTTGCGATGACTTGACAAGATCCGATTTAGTTGCAATGTTTTTAATCTTTATGTCGATAAGATTATTAAACAATTCACATAAGTCTGATTTTGTCATAGTGGCAACAAGGTCTTCGGACATTTTTTGCTGCAATTGATGTTTTTTATGGATACTAAATGACTAGGGCGATATTTGACTGAGTTTTCTTTTATTGTCCGCGGACATATAGATTGTGGTAAAGAATGTATATATATATATGGCAGTAGCACTCAGGCAATTTATAATTAAGAATTTACAACTGATAGAAGTTGAACTCACACATCAATTTAGGTGTTTTCAATTCGAAAGTATTTCAGATAACTTTTGTGACTAATTAAGTTCAAATAAACAACTTTAAAATAACAATTTCCCACTTTTAATTGGAGCAACTATAAAACTGACTTTTTCAAATAATGACAGAAATGTCATTTCTCAGACTTAACGTCCTCGTTATTTTCTATGCGGCTTAAAAAGTCTGCTACTCTGTTTTCCTTTCCCTTTAAATATTCAATATCGATGCCGTGGTGATAAGTCCTTACCTCTATATTTAGCATAAAGATATTTAATAGGCTGGTGATCAGTGAATATTTTGAATTTCTTACCGTAAAGGTAGGGCCTAAAGTAATTTGTTGATCATTTTATTGCGAGAAATTCTTTGTCTGTGGCAGAGTAATTTCTCTCATGTTTGTTAAGGGTTCTAGACGCAAAGCATATAGGATGGCCTTCTTGGGAAAGAACTGCTCCTATAGCGTAATTAGAGGCTACCGTTGTAAGGCAGAATAATTTCTCAAAATGTGGATATCTTAATATGGGGCGACTACTTATTAACTGCTTTAATTTCTCAAATACTTCTATGTAGTTTGGGTCACTTGTATTTGTTTTTGCATTCTTCTTAAGGTATTTAGTGATGGGCTGGGCTACCTTTGCGTAGTCTCTAATGAATTTTCTGTAATAGCCAGTTTTGCCGAAAAAACTTTTGATCTGCTTTTGTGTCTTCGGAAGCTCTAATTTTTCGATAACCGATATCTTGCCGGGATTTGGTTTTATCCCGTCTTTGGTCAAAACATGACCGAGGAATTCGGTCTCCTTTCGCATGAAATCACACTTGTCGATTTGTATTTTGAGTTGTTCTGATTCTAGTATTTTGAAAATGGTTGTTATTGCTTTAATGTGCTCTTTTAGTGTGGTACTAAATATTAAGATGTCATCCAGATAAACTACGCACGTTTTATTAATATGATCCCTAAGAATGTCATTCATTAGTCTTTGGAATGTCGCAGGGGCATTCTTCAAACCAAATCACATCCTTATGAATTCATATAGACCATGAGGTGTAACGAACGCTGTCTTCTTGCGATCCTCCTCTTTTATTAGGATCTGATGGTATCCTTTAGCGAGGTCTAACGTAGTGAAGTACTTTGCTTTCCCGAGTTTATCTAGTATGGAATCAATATTTGGTAAAGAAATTTATCGTCGATCGTTATTTCATTAAATTTTCTGAAATTTCCTTTTTCCGGAGTTGTCAATTTTTTCGGAACAACAATGAGTGGGCTCGAATATTTGGAATTACTCTTTGGAATAATTCCTTGAGCTTCCATTTCTTTTATTTGTTTACGCACTTGTTCTTCATGCTTAGGGGGATATCTATATAATTTCGCATTTACTTGTTGATCGGTTGTTGTGACGATTTCATGCTGAACCTCTGGAGTGCTAGTTAATTTATCACCTTCTTTGAAAAATAAGTTACCAAATCTTTTTAAAAGGTTCTCTACTTCCTTATGTTCTTCTGTATTTAAATGATCTAGTTTTATCTGACTGATCTTGGATTCAATAGGTTCCAGAGAACACACTTCATTTAGGGGGTATGGAATGTTTGCAAAATTTAATATTTGATTGTTTCGACTGATAGTTCCCTCGTTTATATTTAATATCGCATTTAAATTGTTTAATAGATCCATCCCAATTATAAATGTATAACCTCTGTTGCAAAGTCTTTTGACTTTCCATCTTATAAGTGCATTTGAAAGGGGTTTAAACTATTTTGGTGCATGTGTATGAACTTCATGAAAAATGGTATCTTTACCAGTTACTGTTGTGAAATGTATAGGTGCTATTGGAATTTTATTGAATTTCTGTAGTCTGTCATCACTTATACTAAGGGTTGAGCCTGTGTCTATCAGGGCTATGAATGTTTTCGAATTGATTGTTATTTTTATTAGTGGTAAGTCATCCGAGGCTAATTCATAAAAAATGATTCCTCATGACTTCCGCTCTCTACACTTACGATTGACGGGTTTACTCTTTCTGGTAGAACGTCGTCGATGGGTTCTAAATAACGCTTAAACGTACCCTGTTGATGGCGATATTAGCCCGGATATGTTCTATAGCTTCGTGACCATTATTAACCTGCTCTCTATTTCTAATTATATTGTCTACCTCCACGGCGTCATCCTGTGGTTTCTGATTTTGGCGAAAATGGCCTGAATTTCTAGGATTTGTTTGAACCACATTCTGTCTATATTGTCGGGAATAATTTCTATTATGTCCTGGTCTATCGTTTTGGCGATATTGGCCTGAATAATTCTTATTATTCGTATTTCGATAATTACCTGACCTATCTTGGTTACGAGTTTCTTCTTGTATTTTGGACTTATGTTTTATCTTTCAAAATTCTGGTCTAATACAAGAATCCTCATACCTTCGCTTCCTGATAATAGATACTATTCTCCCTAAATCATTCTCTTCATATATCCCATCTAGTAAAGTTCCTTGAGTCATTTCCTTTGCTGTGTTTACTAAAATAATTTCAACGTTACTTAAGTCTATGAAATTTTCACCTTTGTAGTACACAATTAACTCGTCTGCCTTATACTTAATACTTTGTAGTTCTGTAGCTAGTTCGCTCACCGTATTGACTCTGAGATTTGTGATCCGTTTGTAGATCTCATGCGACTCCGTATCCGGCTTGTAACGAAGTTTCAGCGTGTCCTTGATGGTTGTCCAATCTACTGTTCTCGGCAGGTTGATGATTGAATTCTTCGCTTCTCCTTGTATTTTTTCATAAAAAATCGCTCGCACCACTGTTGTCCGCACTGCGTTGTCATTAATTTGGCTTAGGTAGTACTCTACACAGCTGAAGAAGGAGTTAATCGTGATTTCGCCTTGCCCAGTGAAGACAGGCACGTAGCGGATTTCTTTGAGTATCCTATCACGTTCCTCTCTGTTTTGCTGCTGTTGCAGTTCTTGGTAGGCAATTCGCACTTGCTCGAGTTGTTGCGTTCGTAGCTGAAGTTCTGCTAACGCTTGCTCCGAATTAGCCATTTTTCTTTGTTCGTCGTGTACTCTTTGTCTGCTCATCCGTTGATCACTACACCAATCTTTTCTGATAGGTGCCTTATATAACTTTTCGATGTGTTTTTCTTATGGACACCATACAACTTTACACTTAATCTTTATAAAATGAAAAACTTTACTTACCACGAATAATTATTTGAAATAACCGATTCGATCACTGAATCCTTATTAATAAAAAAGGATCCTACCGACTGCGCCACTTTTGTTTTCTGGTCGATACGGAATAATAAAAAAACACAAGTTTTATTTTATTTAAGTGATCTGTTTATTGAGCAACACGAAACACAATTCAATACACTCCAAATATTACTGCACACACATTGTGTGCTTCACATTTATTTATCGTATATCTGTTCAATGCTTTTCAATCGCAGACATAGTGCCAGCGATTTTACAATTCGTTGCACATGTGCATTTCTTAAAAATACAATTAATGCATGCTCAGCTATTTAGTTACCGGATAAAGAGGTCATATTTATCTTCCGTTGCTGGCATTGGCATGGGTACGATTTCGGGCGTTGACATATATGTAACTCGCGCGCTTCTTCCATTTTATCGTCAGTTTAAGAGGAAGCTCATTATTGGCTCAATGGGTACGTAAATAAGCAGAATTGTCGATTTTTGAGTGAATATCAGCCAGAAGCATTGCAAGAGCTACCAATGCATCCAGAAAAAGTTACAGTTTGGTGCGGTTTATGGGCTGGTGGCATCATTGGACCGTACTTCTTCTTAGATGATGAGAATCGTAACGTAACTGTGAACGGTGAGCGCTACCGTGAGATGATATCCAACTTTTTTTTGCCCAAACTGCAAGCGCTTGACTTGCATGACATGTGGTTTCAACAAGACGGTGCCACATGCCACACAGCACGCGCAACAATGGACTTATTGAGAGGCGAGAACTGTGAACATTTTATTTCACGTTCGGGACCGGTCAATTGGCCGCCTAGATCGTGCGAATTAACGCCTTTAGACTATTTTTTGTGGGGCTATGTTAAAGCTCATGTCTATACAGACAAGCCCGCTTCAATTGACTCATTGGAAGACAACATTGAAGCATTTATTCGTGAGATACCGACCGAAATGTTGGAAAGAGTATGCCAAAATTGGACTAAGCGGATGGACCATTTGAGGGGCAGTCAAGGTCAACATTTGCATGAAATAATCTTCAAACATTAAATTATATGGACCGTACTATCGATTCAAATAAAGATTTCATGCATTTTTCTGAATTTTATGTGTTTTTTGTTTTTTAAAAACTTTCCTATAGCTTTTAAAAAATCACCCTTTATATTCACCACGTATAATCAGTTTAACGCAAATAACGTACTCAACCGTTGGACCCACATTCGAAGTGAACTTTTACAGGAATCGAGGTACTAGGTGTATCTTCAGATGGATGTCCTCGTGCAATGAGAATACAGTGCAAGTTGCCCTCGATGCATACAAGATACTGTACATATTCAAACCAAACTACGAACAGGATTTCTTAAACCGTTAAGTATGTTTGTAATTGGAAATCGAATAATATCTAAATAATAATCTAACTGCATTTTTCTCCTTAATTGAACATGTTCCAAAAAGTGAACACTTTTTAGTAAAAAGTGATTTAGGCCTTAAAGATAAAATTAATTATAAGAATACGATCAAAATATCCGAAGAGATTGTTCCTAAATCATTAAAAATGTACATTAGCGGCAGTGAAGCCACAGTTATATATCTCAGAAGAGATTTACTCGGCTAGCGTATTTACTAAATGTGGTAAAAAAGGTAGTACTTTTTTTGAGAATATGGAGGAAATATATACAAAACTCAAAGTGCTATTCTACAACGAACCTTATTTCAAGTCATGCTTATTATTGCATCCAGCTAGATGCACACTCGGTTATAAATGACGTCATTAGGAAAAGGCAGTCAGAGACTGATGTTTTTTTTTTCCTACGCTTTACCAAAGTCAGACGTATGAAAGTTTCTTCTGAGCAACTCGTTCTATGACTTCAACTTTCTCAACTGTAGCAAATTTCACATTGTTGAATCGTACAAAAAAGATTGATTTCATTAACGAAATTAAAAATAAGCTTGGTTTCGATTTTAAGTTAAAGAAAAGAAGCAGGCGACTTTTCATAAGCCAACGATGATATTTTGAAAGCAGTTCTGGAGACTAGAAGTGACGCAATTAATCGTATGGAATCAAACGAGCGTATCCCAAATGAACAGCAACTAATAAAAGGATTATGATGAACATTTGGTGAAAGAAAACACTGCTGAAAATGTCCATGATGATGATACAGTTGAAAACAATGTAGTAGGCAGTAGTGAAAAAGAAGGTTTACAATTTTATGTCGAAAATATTGATGTCTGAAAAAAAATTAAGGAACTCCCTTTTGAAAACGGTAATTTTGATTTTAATTATTTCATAAAACTCAATGTTAAAATATTTATTTTGTTCATTCATACAACAGAAAACGAATGGAAAGGTTGTCTATGTAAAAAATCAACACTTCTATGGCTGATGTGCAACAACGACAGTGATATAATAAGTTACGGATAAACTTATGAGATTTATTAATTCAAATACAGCGCTTCCACGCATAGAAGAAGATGAATGCATCAATCAGTCAGATATTTACCTTAATGATTGGTTTTTATTTGATATCTCACAATACGGGAAAGCTATTGGTAATATTCTTAATTTTTCGAATATGAGTGGGAACAAGAGACATAGGGAACATACCTTAAGTAACGGTCATTGGCACACATGGACTCAGCATGGAAGCTTAGAGATGCTTGATATTTATACTCATGAATACATTGATATTTCACATTATATGCGTCACGTCTTTATACCACAAGGTCATCTATCGGTCTCACTATCACCGTAAATGGATTATAAAATCCAAAAATACTTTCTTTTAAATACATACTACCGTTTATGTAATGTAACCTCAAGATTGAATTTGTATTCTTTATAATATATTATATACATATGTTCCTATATATATGTTAGATATATATGTTACTTTGCTCAATTGTGAATTCCGATGTGAATTCAACTGAATTCGAGGACTTCAGAAGTATTTCGTTGTAATCAGAAGAATTCATTGCAAAATACACGAATTCACATTTTATTCAGGTGAATTCATAATGAATTCCTTATTAAGTGGAATTCACTAGCATTTTTTTTTAATCCTTGGGAATTCTTTAGGGTAGTTTAAAAAATATGATAACTCCCTCATCGGTCTGCTGTCCTTTCAGTCAACAGATAACAAGAATGCAGCAGATTTCTTACAGATGTTTGGGAGCATGCACATGGTCTGTCTGCATCCTGGAGAGTCATTTCACCTCCGATTGTCTCGAGAAGCCTTTCCATCGACCGAAGCTCCACCTAAGAACGCCGGTAGACCCAGCGCAGGTTCAGATTCTGAGAATGTCTCCAATCCTTGTCTAGCAAATTCATCGGGGATTTCATTTCCGGCGATCCCGGGGTGACCCGGGACCCAGACATGTGTGTGAATTATGGTTGCCGATCAAATTCAGAGAGAACTTACAGTCCTGCACTATTCTGGAAGTGGTTAAAGGAGTAAGGCCTTAAGTACAGCCTGGCTGTCACTACAGACTACATATACTTTTTCCCTTCCACCTGTTCTTCACCATATGGTTCGTAGCCATTAAGATCGCATAAGTTTCCGCTTGGAAAACCGACGCAAATTTACCTAATGGGATATACAGTCTAATGTTGTAGCTCTCGACAAAGGCACCGCCGCAAGATCCTTCATTGGTTATGGAGACATCCGTAAAGATTCGACTACATTCCTTTCCTGGCTCAGATTCTGGCTAGAGCCAGTCTTGAGCGTAGGGAATGTCGACTTTGCATGTGCACCACAAATGAAGTACTGGTGTCCTTGCGTCTGACGGCATATCCAAGGGTAAAGTGAAATGCGGTGCGAAAGTTCCTTGAAACTCCATTGCGTGTTATACCAAAGACCATATGTTTGAAACGGAAGATGGTCAGAGAAAGGGATGGTGACGCCTTTTAGTTTCAGTTGAGTCAGACCAGTCAATTTCCTCCTCCTCGTGAAGAGAACAACTACTGTTTTAAGAGGGTGTATTGCATATTCCTGATACACCAGTCGTCGATCACGTACTCTTTCTCCAGTTCCAGGGATGGGAGCTGGGTGTGAAGTGGTTGCAACCTGGTTACCTGCGGTTAAGGGTCCCAGTTTTTGAGTCGGTGTAGGCACCATCGGGTTTACTGAGTGTTTCCAGCTTGGCCGGTCTGTCCTTTTTAATGACTTTTACCAGTGTACTGGTTTCACTGAGCGTTTAAATCTTGACAGAAAAGTCTTTATAGGAAGTACTTTTCGATACACGAAATAAGTTCTTATATCCTTTTTGTTTTGATCGGTACAGGTCCCTCCACCAAATTGGTCTTGAGGGACCTATTTAAAAGCTTTCTGGTTTCCTTGCAAATTCTCTGCAGTTCTGTGTTCCACAATGCAACCAGGGATGCTGGTGGTGTTTCTTACTAAGTATTGTAGGTCAGTTCGAAACATGTGGTGAGATCATTGTTCAGATCTTCATGGGACAGGAATTAGACCGAGCTTGATTCATGACCTTGGTGAGTTTCTCCACCAAGGAATCATATTCTGAAAAGGTTTGTGGGTTTGAAGAGTTGGGTAGCGGATTATTTAACACCTCCCTTTACTTAACCCATTTGGTCTTCCTTATATTCCGGAAAGGAGTTATTGTGGGGGTGTGCTTGGTAAGTTAAAAGTAATATATCAGTGATCGGAGAAGGACTGTTCTTTTCATACCCGCCACCCTCCGATATCATCCGATGTACTGTGTGCGACACGAGTTAGGTCTAAGACCTCTTGTCTGTTGCTAACAATAAAAGTAGGGTCGTTACCTAGATAACAAATTGCAAACTTACTACTGAAAATGTATTCGAGTAGGTACTCACATCTTTTGTTTACGTACGTGCTCTCCCACATAGTGTGCACTTACATCACACCCCAGGATGAGTCCATTTTCGGCAGTCCATTTCTCCGACTCGGCAATCATACTTCTCATTAATACCGTCTGCGGATGTCCTACATGGTCACGTGTCATGTACGCCGAGGTAAGCCATATTCGTTGTGCACCTGCCTCCAGGCATACGGTAACTGCGTCTTGGGATAAAAAACAGATATTTAGAGATTTCTTCGCAAGTATACTGGCTCCTGGCTTACCCATATTCCTTGCGAATAAAAATGTAAGTTCTGCGCCGAGAGTCCAGAGATCTGATCGTTAACGATCCAGGGTTCTTGCTTTTTTCTGCATTTCATTTCACATTTCTCAATTTCGGACTAACTCAATTTGAACCATGGAAAGATACACAATCGAGCATCGCGTTAATGTTATTCAGGCTTATTATGGAAATGGGCGTTCAAATCAAAATGCATACCGTGCACCTCATGATTTTTTTGGTCAATTTAATCGTCCAAATGTGTGCACAATCGGAAAAATCGTGCAAAAATTTTAGCAAACCGGGTCTGTAGGAGATTTGAAAACACCAGTGCATGCTCGTACAGCTAGTACTGCAGAAAATATTGCTGCTGTTCGCTATAGTTTGGCTGAAGAGGCGTCCACTTCAACTCGTCGTCGTGCCCAACAATTGCACCTCTCACGCTCGTCGTTGATGAACATTATGCATAAAGACTTGCATTTACACGCTTACAAGGTGCAATTGACTCAAGAACTAAAGCCTCTTGACCATTTGAAGCGACGTCAATTGTCAGAATGGTGGCAAGAAATGGCAACAGTGGATGATCAATTTTCGAAGAAAATCATCTTCAGTGATGAGGCACATTTTTACCTCAGTGGATTCGTCAATAAACAGAATTGCCGCATTGATAATCCAAGAGTGATTGTCGAAAAACCAATGCACCCACAAAATTGCGGTTTATGGACTGGCGGCATCATCGGGCCGTATTTTTTCCAAAATGAGGCTGGTCAGGCAGTTACTGTGATTGGTGTTCGCTATCGTAAAATGATAAAAAACTTTTTATGGCCCGAATGGAAAGATATGAATGTGGACGATATGTGGTTTCAACAGGACGGTGCCACTTGCCACACAGCTAACGAAACAATTGGCGATGTCAATTGGCTGCCAAGGTCATGTGATTTGACACCGTTGGATTTGTTTCTTTTGGGTTATTTCAAAGAAAATGTGTACGTTGATAAGCCAGCAACAATTCAAGAGCTAAAGGATGAGATAACTCGGCACATTAACGGCATAGAACCTCAATTATGCTTCAGCGTCATCGAAAATTTGGACCATCAGATGCAGGTGTGCCGCCGAGGTCGCTGCGGCCATTTGGCCGATATTTTGTTCCATACATAATTGAACCATACCAATATTATCATAATAAAAAGAAATGACAGTAATTTCCTAAATAATTTGTATCTATTCAAAATCAACATCGGCCCTTAACCACCCATACAATCATTCAGATGAATAAAAGTGAGTAACACGCAAATTAATTCGGGTACAAGTGTGAAACGACATTTCAGGTATTTGGAAATTTTAGTCGTTCAGTGGAAATAGTTGGCTAATTGGAGGGTTGTCAGTTGTATAACATCTTAGTTTGAATGTTCGCTTAAGTTTGCTTATCCTGGAGGAGATCAATTCAACATTCGCTTTGGTATGAAGATCCAATGTAGAGTGATGCCACGGTACATTAAGCATAATTTTAAGTATTCTGTTTTGTGATATTTGAAGCCTTTTAATGTGACATTTAGCACAGCTACCCCAGACCTGTCAGCCATACAGTAAGTTAGCTTGTAGAATCATCTTGTGTAAAATTATTTTGTTTTCATTAGCAAGCAACGATTTCCTGCTTATAAAAGGATATAACATGTGGGTGGCGACATTTACTTATTTAGCGTTTCTGAGATGTGTCTATTGAACGTCAATTTTTGATCGAGGAATATGCGCAAGTACTTTACAAATGGTTTCTATGTTATTGAGCGACCATTTATAGATAACTGATTAGCCGGAAGAAAGCAAGGACTTCTTTTTAAGGTAAAAAAGATGGCTTGAATTTTTTCGACATTCAGTTTAATTTTTCAAATTTTCAAACAAAGCTTTGGACAATAGCGTTCATCCTTTTGTTTATATTGTTACAATGTCAGCTTTTAGGCGGGCGTTGTAACAATTTTGTATGTCTTAGTGGTCATGTCTGTTTATGCTTGCTGCAATGTCACAAGCAGTCTCTACTGCAGTTTGAACTGCTATTGCAATGTTCTCCGCCATGATTTCCTATTCTTTAATACCGATACTAACAGATAATTATCACTATTACTAACACAATTCACTCTTATTTGGGTAACAAAAAAAATTAGTCCACTAACGCTTAACAATATTAAATCCTTACAATAATATCCACATTATTTGAAATACTGCTCTCATCTCCAAGGGTTCCAGGGTTCGTTGTTCAATTCGTCGTATTTCGTTGATGATTATGTTGAATAAGCCGGAACGAAAATAAACTATATTTTCCTTTAACAAGGAATTTCGGAGTTCAACTTTTACTATTTTATTTCGCTTTTCCTAGGACGCCAGTTAATTCTTCAAATACATTCTCTTCTTTTGGAGGCCAAACAACAAGTGCTCCCCCGTTTATTGAAAATATATTTCTAGCTTACATCTAACATAGAATTACCTTAAATGTAACTTAACCCTATGTGCTGCCCAGATGCTGCATCAGCATTACTTCCACGTTCGTTTCGCACACCGGTGTTGACTGCGTTCTGTTGACGCTATGTCTGTGCGCTACTGTGAGAACATTTAGTTTCCATGGAACCGAACGTATTTAGGGCACTCGTGTTAACTTGTATTGTGTTGTTGTAATACATGTTTATTAGTATTATTTGCTCTTGGATTGGTAATAGTTTTTTTGTGTGCTTGAGGATTCTTAGGTGTTCATTAATGATGTTATGGAGCCTTTCTACATCGGAATTGCTATATGGTTGGAACCGGACGCGAAGTGGATCTGGATATTCCTTTTTTGAAGGAAGTTCCTTACTGTTTTTGATTTCATACCTAGTTCGTTGTCGGTTATAATCTTGCCTATATTTCCGTATACACTAAGGTATTTGAGTATGGATTTCCTAAACTCCGTTACGTTTCTGGGATAACTTTTAGTTAGCATAGCTATTTTGCTAAACTTACGTATCAGGGTTGCAAAGAGTGATTTCATAATAGAATAAAAGACCGTCCACCTGTATGACTATTTAAATTGGTTGGTGTTTCTGATATTTTAAGGGGAGGTCTTGGGGGTTTCGTTCATGTTTCTCTAGCGTACGAATTTCACAGTTCTTAACGAATTCTGCTATTGCCGATTTCATATTAGGACAGTAATATCCTAGTTTGATACCTTAATAGTGTTTATTGATTCCACGATGATTGTTTTTCCAATTTTTTTTCGGTTTCCATCTTGTTCGTTATGTCTTTTAGCAGTTTTTTACATCTTATAATCCTATACTTTTTAAAGTGTTGTAGGTAGACTGAGTTGAGGTTTGAGAATGAATGTGAAATGAATTTCGTCATCGACCATAATGGCATTTCTGGCTTCAGGGTCGAAGTGGTTTTTTATGGCTTGAATAATACTTTGTTCATCAGCTTGCTTTAGACCTATTATTTCCGTTTTTTGTTGAATACTTTTCTGTTCTTTATATAATATAAGCAATGCAAGGAAGAATGAAATAATATTGAAAGAAATTACTTTAAATAAGATTGGTAGCAAGCATATTGATAATATAAAGCATTCTTATTACTTAAAGTTACTCTTATTATCATTGTCTTAATAGCAATAATCATTGCAATCGTATTCGTAAGAAAGACAAAGATCAGAGGTAATGTTAATGACAATGTTTTCAATATAAAAATTCAGGAGAACTCTAACTTTGGGCGTGGAGGTGTTATATGTACAGCTGGCACTGGGTAAGCGGAAGTACCAGAGGTTCAACTACCATATCCGAGTATATTTTAAATGTACATATTTTCGCTGACTTGCAACGACGATCGTGCACGATAGCATTTGTGACGCAGATAAGTGACTTCTTCACAGAAAAATTCCGTAGACCTCACATCATACGTTTCCCCGAACATCCTAGTACGACCAAATCGTCCATATAAAGGAATGTTTGAGATTTTGAATTTTGAGCTTATATGGCAAGGCTACTGGCTTCTGGCGAGCGTATGGTTGGATGCCTCTTGTCTGCTTCTGGTTCGTTTTTTCCGCCACTCTTCTATTGTGTTGGTCCGATTCGCTGGTTTTCGGGTGATGTCTTCTTTAAGTCTGTTGGCTGGCAGGTCTGGTTCTGCTGGCCGCTTTTTTGTAGCCTTTCTTAAGCCAGAAGTGCTGCCATTTTTTCAAATATTAGGTCGAATTCTTCTTTCGACATTAATTATTTATATTTTTTTTTTTTTTTTGCCGGACTGCGTCGACGTTATTGCTGTAATGGATGCTGCTGTGGCTACTGTCGATGTTGATTTTACATTCCGACAAGCTTTTTCTTAGGCAGAAGTGCTCCCCACAATTAATTATGTTTTTTAGGCAAGGTTTTCCAACGCTGATGATTAGGCATCGTAAATTTGTAAAAAAATTTGTAAACTGGGATCTAGCTGCCGATTCAGTCCTCAGACTGGCAGGTTCGGCATGTAATATGTTAATGAAACTAAGCCGCTTCATGGTATGAAAATATCTGTTCTCTTTATTGAACTTGTTCAGGTATTTATACACATTACCTGGTGAAACATGTCACCATACATACATACATTCACTGTCTTTACTGGCAATCGAATGTGCAAAAGTATGAGCAATGGCGTAATAACTGTGTCATTTAGATTTGATGTACATCGTCGCTGGCACCGTGAATAGTTTGTGCTTTATGCATGTGAATCATTACTACTATTCCGTTGTATGGTCTGCTTTACCGCTCCAACGATACGCTACAAATTGGATTAGGGGTCTTAGGAGTCTTGAAAAAAGCGCTTGTAGTATCGTCGTATGTCACGAGCAGTCTTTGGTTCTGGATAGCTCTTAATCACATCACGTATTTCTCTGAGCAGACTCCATCTGCTGTTATTAAGTGTCCAAGATATACGACTTCTGGTGTCAGAAAGTCACATTTTTCTGCTTTCAGCTTCAAATTGTATTTGCGTAGTCTTTTCAGTAATTTGATTTGGTATTCATTATGTTCTCTAATGTGTCAACCAAAAACAATGACATCGTCGGCAGAAAAGCTTCTAGGTGTGCATTTGGTAGTCCGTATTTTTTATTTTTTTTTTTTTTTGTACAACGGGGGTCCCATTGTTATGCGCTGTTTATGGAAATTGTTGACGGATAATGTTTCTCCTGCAATGTGGAATACCATCCTGGAATTTCCAGATGGTTTCGGTTTGTGTGTTACCGGTATTCTTCATCTTGATATCTTTCTTTACCTTTTCAATTGGTTCCGATCGTTTTTTGTCACCTTTTTACTTTAGTATTTGGAAATTCTTCGGCGGTTGTATTCCAACTGAGACATTTTCAACAGTCACTGTGTTGTTGTTTGTGTTCATAATCCATAAATATTTTGCACCATGCGATGGTATTATGGTGTTAGTAACAACTCCAATTTTGCTCTCTTTTCCTATTACCACACTGTCTGGTAATGTCAGCTTGTCTGTACTCTTCGTCAACATTTACCGTTAAGTAACATGTTATATAATTTATTTAATAGTTGTACATTCTCAGGAAGTCTCGTCCTAGTATTCCATCACTTCATCACCAATCATGTGAAAATGATGCTTTATTGTTTTGACTCGTATCAATAAGTCTAAATCAGATGTTCCCAAAGAAAATGCTGTTTTGCTCGTTATGCCTCTGACAGCCGCCATTGCAGTTGTCATGACCGTGCGTTGAAGTTCCACGTTGTCTTTAGGACTTTAGGTCAACTATGATGGTGGTTGCAGCCGCCATTGCAGTTGTCATGACCGTGGGTTGAAGTTCCCACGTTGTCTTTGATATCTCTCTCTCTCTCTCATTTGCTCCATAATACATTACGCTGTTTTGAGCAGTTGTGGCCTCTACTCCTGCGGCAACTTGGATGTTCTTCTCCTAGTTTAGCCGCCAGTACTACGGTTCTTCCCGCTTCGTTTAAGCCATTTTTAAAGCATTCAACCCCAACAACAGCTACCCCAGACCTGGCAGCCATACAGTAAGTTAGCTTGTAGAATCATCTTGTGTAAAATTATTTTGTTTTCATTAGCAAGCAACGATTTCCTGCTTATAAAAGGATATAACATGTGGGTGGCGACATTTACTTATTTAGCGTTTCTGAGATGTGTCTATTGAACGTCAATTTTTGATCGAGGAATATGCGCAAGTACTTTACAAATGGTTTCTATGTTATTGAGCGACCATTTATAGATAACTGATTAGCCGGAAGAAAGCAAGGACTTCTTTTTAAGGTAAAAAAGATGGCTTGAATTTTTTCGACATTCAGTTTAATTTTTCAAATTTTCAAACAAAGCTTTGGACAAAAGCGTTCATCCTTTTGTTTATATTGTTACAATGTCAGCTTTTAGGCGGGCGTTGTAACAATTTTGTATGTCTTAGTGGTCATGTCTGTTTATGCTTGCTGCAATGTCACAAGCAGTCTCTACTGCAGTTTGAACTGCTATTGCAATGTTCTCCGCCATGATTTCCTATTCTTTAATACCGATACTAACAGATAATTATCACTATTACTAACACAATTCACTCTTATTTGGGTAACAAAAAAAATTAGTCCACTAACGCTTAACAATATTAAATCCTTACAATAATATCCACATTATTTGAAATACTGCTCTCATCTCCAAGGGCTCCAGGGTTCGTTGTTCAATTCGTCGTATTTCGTTGATGATTATGTTGAATAAGCCGGAACGAAAATAAACTCTATTTTCCTTTAACAAGGAATTTCGGAGTTCAACTTTTACTATTTTATTTCGCTTTTCCTAGGACGCCAGTTATTTCTTCAAATACATTCTCTTCTTTTGGAGGCCAAACAACAAGTGCTCCCCCGTTTATTGAAAATATATTTCTAGCTTACATCTAACATAGAATTACCTTAAATGTAACTTAACCCTATGTGCTGCCCAGATGCTGCATCAGCATTACTTCCACGTTCGTTTCGCACACCGGTGTTGACTGCGTTCTGTTGACGCTATGTCTGTGCGCTACTGTGAGAACATTTAGTTTCCATGGAACCGAACGTATTTGGGGCACTCGTGTTAACTTGTATTGTGTTGTTGTAATACATGTTTATTAGTATTATTTGCTCTTGGATTGGTAATAGTTTTTTTATGTGCTTGAGGATTCTTAGGTGTTCATTAATGATGTTATGGAGCCTTTCTACATCGGAATTGCTATATGGTTGGAACCGGACGCGAAGTGGATCTGGATATTCCTTTTTTGAAGGAAGTTCCTTACTGTTTTTGATTTCATACCTAGTTCGTTGTCGGTTATAATCTTGCCTATATTTCCGTATACACTAAGGTATTTGAGTATGGATTTCCTACTCCGTTACGTTTCTGGGATAACTTTTAGTTAGCATAGCTATTTTGCTAAACTTACGTATCAGGGTTGCAAAGAGTGATTTCATAATAGAATAAAAGACCGTCCACCTGTATGACTATTTAAAGTGGTTGGTGTTTCTGATATTTTAAGGGGAGGTCTTGGGGGTTTCGTTCATGTTTCTCTAGCGTACGAATTTCACAGTTCTTAACGAATTCTGCTATTGCCGATTTCATATTAGGACAGTAATATCCTAGTTTGATACCTTAATAGTGTTTATTGATTCCACGATGATTGTTTTTCCAAATTTTTTTCGGTTTCCATCTTGTTCGTTATGTCTTTTAGCAGTTTTTTACATCTTAAAATCTTATACTTTTTAAAGTGTTGTAGGTAGACTGAGTTGAGGTTTGAGAATGAATGTGAAATGAATTTCGTCATCGACCATAATGGCATTTCTGGCTTCAGGGTCGAAGTGGTTTTTTATGGCTTGAATAATATTTTTTTTCCGTTTTTTGTTGAATACTTTTCTGTTCTTTATATAATATAAGCAATGCAAGGAAGAATGAAATAATATTGAAAGAAATTACTTTAAATAAGATTGGTAGCAAGCATATTGATAATATAAAGCATTCTTATTACTTAAAGTAACTCTTATTATCATTGTCTTAATAGCAATAATCATTGCAATCGTATTCGTAAGAAAGACAAAGATCAGAGGTAATGTTAATGACAATGTTTTCAATATAAAAATTCAGGAGAACTCTAACTTTGGGCGTGGAGGTGTTATATGTACAGCTGGCACTGGGTAAGCGGAAGTACCAGAGGTTCAACTACCATATCCGAGTATATTTTAAATGTACATATTTTCGCTGACTTGCAACGACGATCGTGCACGATAGCATTTGTGACGCAGATAAGTGACTTCTTCACAGAAAAATTCCGTAGACCTCACATCATACGTTTCCCCGAACATCCTAGTACGACCAAATCGTCCATATAAAGGAATGTTTGAGATTTTGAATTTTGAGCTTATATGGCAAGGCTACTGGCTTCTGGCGAGCGTATGGTTGGATGCCTCTTGTCTGCTTCTGGTTCGTTTTTTCCGCCACTCTTCTATTGTGTTGGTCCGATTCGCTGGTTTTCGGGTGATGTCTTCTTTAAGTCTGTTGGCTGGCAGGTCTGGTTCTGCTGGCCGCTTTTTTGTAGCATTTCTTAAGCCAGAAGTGCTGCCATTTTTTCAAATATTAGGTCGAATTCTTCTTTCGACATTAATTATTTATATTTTTTTTTTTTTTTGCCGGACTGCGTCGACGTTTTTGCTGTAATGGATGCTGCTGTGGCTACTGTCGATGTTGATTTTACATTCCGACAAGCTTTTTCTTAGGCAGATGTGCTCCCCACAATTAATTATGTTTTTTAGGCAAGGTTTTCCAACGCTGATGATTAGGCATCGTAAATTTGTAAAAAAATTTGTAAACTGGGATCTAGCTGCCGATTCAGTCCTCAGACTGGCAGGTTCGGCATGTAATATGTTAATGAAACTAAGCCGCTTCATGGTATGAAAATATCTGTTCTCTTTATTGAACTTGTTCAGGTATTTATACACATTACCTGGTGAAACATGTCACCATACATACATACATTCACTGTCTTTACTGGCAATCGAATGTGCAAAAGTATGAGCAATGGCGTGTCATTTAGATTTGATGTACATCGTCGCTGGCACCGTGAATAGTTTGTGCTTTATGCATGTGAATCATTACTACTATTCCGTTGTATGGTCTGCTTTACCGTTCCAACGATACGCTACAAATTGGATTAGGGGTCTTAGGAGTCTTGAAAAAAACGCTTGTAGTATCGTCGTATGTCACGAGCAGTCTTTGGTTCTGGATAGCTCTTAATCACATCACGTATTTCTCTGAGCAGACTCCATCTGCTGTTATTAAGTGTCCAAGATATACGACTTCTGGTGTCAGAAAGTCACATTTTTCTGCTTTCAGCTTCAAATTGTATTTGCGTAGTCTTTTCAGTAATTTGATTTGGTATTCATTATGTTCTCTAATGTGTCAACCAAAAACAATGACATCGTCGGCAGAAATGCTTCTAGGTGTGCATTTGGTAGTCCGTATTTTTTATTTTTTTTTTTTTTGTTGTACAACGGGGGTCCCATTGTTATGCGCTGTTTATGGAAATTGTTGACGGATAATGTTTCTCCTGCAATGTGGAATACCATCCTGGAATTTCCAGATGGTTTCGGTTTGTGTGTTACCGGTATTCTTCATCTTGATATCTTTCTTTACCTTTTCAATTGGTTCCGATCGTTTTTTGTCACCTTTTTACTTTAGTATTTGGAAATTCTTCGGCGGTTGTATTCGAACTGAGACATTTTCAACAGTCACTGTGTTGTTGTTTGTGTTCATAATCCATAAATATTTTGCACCATGCGATGGTATTATGGTGTTAGTAACAACTCCAATTTTGCTCTCTTTTCCTATTACCACACTGTCTGGTAATGTCAGCTTGTCTGTACTCTTCGTCAACATTTACCGTTAAGTAACATGTTATATAATTTATTTAATAGTTGTACATTCTCAGGAAGTCTCGTCCTAGTATTCCATCACTTCATCACCAATCATGTGAAAATGATGCTTTATTGTTTTGACTCGTATCAATAAGTCTAAATCAGATGTTCCCAAAGAAAATGCTGTTTTGCTCGTTATGCCTCTGACAGCCGCCATTGCAGTTGTCATGACCGTGCGTTGAAGTTCCACGTTGTCTTTAGGACTTTAGGTCAACTATGATGGTGGTTGCAGCCGCCATTGCAGTTGTCATGACCGTGGGTTGAAGTTCCCACGTTGTCTTTGATATCTCTCTCTCTCTCTCATTTGCTCCATAATACATTACGCTGTTTTGAGCAGTTGTGGCCTCTACTCCTGCGGCAACTTGGATGTTCTTCTCCTAGTTTAGCCGCCAGTACTACGGTTCTTCCCGCTTCGTTTAAGCCATTTTTAAAGCATTCAACCCCAACAACAGCTACCCCAGACCTGGCAGCCATACAGTAAGTTAGCTTGTAGAATCATCTTGTGTAAAATTATTTTGTTTTCATTAGCAAGCAACGATTTCCTGCTTATAAAAGGATATAACATGTGGGTGGCGACATTTACTTATTTAGCGTTTCTGAGATGTGTCTATTGAACGTCAATTTTTGATCGAGGAATATGCGCAAGTACTTTACAAATGGTTTCTATGTTATTGAGCGACCATTTATAGATAACTGATTAGCCGGAAGAAAGCAAGGACTTCTTTTTAAGGTAAAAAAGATGGCTTGAATTTTTTCGACATTCAGTTTAATTTTTCAAATTTTCAAACAAAGCTTTGGACAAAAGCGTTCATCCTTTTGTTTATATTGTTACAATGTCAGCTTTTAGGCGGGCGTTGTAACAATTTTGTATGTCTTAGTGGTCATGTCTGTTTATGCTTGCTGCAATGTCACAAGCAGTCTCTACTGCAGTTTGAACTGCTATTGCAATGTTCTCCGCCATGATTTCCTATTCTTTAATACCGATACTAACAGATAATTATCACTATTACTAACACAATTCACTCTTATTTGGGTAACAAAAAAAATTAGTCCACTAACGCTTAACAATATTAAATCCTTACAATAATATCCACATTATTTGAAATACTGCTCTCATCTCCAAGGGCTCCAGGGTTCGTTGTTCAATTCGTCGTATTTCGTTGATGATTATGTTGAATAAGCCGGAACGAAAATAAACTCTATTTTCCTTTAACAAGGAATTTCGGAGTTCAACTTTTACTATTTTATTTCGCTTTTCCTAGGACGCCAGTTATTTCTTCAAATACATTCTCTTCTTTTGGAGGCCAAACAACAAGTGCTCCCCCGTTTATTGAAAATATATTTCTAGCTTACATCTAACATAGAATTACCTTAAATGTAACTTAACCCAATGTGCTGCCCAGATGCTGCATCAGCATTACTTCCACGTTCGTTTCGCACACCGGTGTTGACTGCGTTCTGTTGACGCTATGTCTGTGCGCTACTGTGAGAACATTTAGTTTCCATGGAACCGAACGTATTTGGGGCACTCGTGTTAACTTGTATTGTGTTGTTGTAATACATGTTTATTAGTATTATTTGCTCTTGGATTGGTAATAGTTTTTTTGTGTGCTTGAGGATTCTTAGGTGTTCATTAATGATGTTATGGAGCCTTTCTACATCGGAATTGCTATATGGTTGGAACCGGACGCGAAGTGGATCTGGATATTCCTTTTTTGAAGGAAGTTCCTTACTGTTTTTGATTTCATACCTAGTTCGTTGTCGGTTATAATCTTGCCTATATTTCCGTATACACTAAGGTATTTGAGTATGGATTTCCTACTCCGTTGCGTTTCTGGGATAACTTTTAGTTAGCATAGCTATTTTGCTAAACTTACGTATCAGGGTTGCAAAGAGTGATTTCATAATAGAATAAAAGACCGTCCACCTGTATGACTATTTAAAGTGGTTGGTGTTTCTGATATTTTAAGGGGAGGTCTTGGGGGTTTCGTTCATGTTTCTCTAGCGTACGAATTTCACAGTTCTTAACGAATTCTGCTATTGCCGATTTCATATTAGGACAGTAATATCCTAGTTTGATACCTTAATAGTGTTTATTGATTCCACGATGATTGTTTTTCCAAATTTTTTTCGGTTTCCATCTTGTTCGTTATGTCTTTTAGCAGTTTTTTACATCTTATAATCTTATACTTTTTAAAGTGTTGTAGGTAGACTGAGTTGAGGTTTAAGAATGAATGTGAAATGAATTTCGTCATCGACCATAATGGCATTTCTGGCTTCAGGGTCGAAGTGGTTTTTTATGGCTTGAATAATACTTTGTTCATCAGCTTGCTTTAGACCTATTATTTCCGTTTTTTGTTGAATACTTTTCTGTTCTTTATATAATATAAGCAATGCAAGGAAGAATGAAATAATATTGAAAGAAATTACTTTAAATAAGATTGGTAGCAAGCATATTGATAATATAAAGCATTCTTATTACTTAAAGTAACTCTTATTATCATTGTCTTAATAGCAATAATCATTGCAATCGTATTCGTAAGAAAGACAAAGATCAGAGGTAATGTTAATGACAATGTTTTCAATATAAAAATTCAGGAGAACTCTAACTTTGGGCGTGGAGGTGTTATATGTACAGCTGGCACTGGGTAAGCGGAAGTACCAGAGGTTCAACTACCATATCCGAGTATATTTTAAATGTACATATTTTCGCTGACTTGCAACGACGATCGTGCACGATAGCATTTGTGACGCAGATAAGTGACTTCTTCACAGAAAAATTCCGTAGACCTCACATCATACGTTTCCCCGAACATCCTAGTACGACCAAATCGTCCATATAAAGGAATGTTTGAGATTTTGAATTTTGAGCTTATATGGCAAGGCTACTGGCTTCTGGCGAGCGTATGGTTGGATGCCTCTTGTCTGCTTCTGGTTCGTTTTTTCCGCCACTCTTCTATTGTGTTGGTCCGATTCGCTGGTTTTCGGGTGATGTCTTCTTTAAGTCTGTTGGCTGGCAGGTCTGGTTCTGCTGGCCGCTTTTTTGTAGCCTTTCTTAAGCCAGAAGTGCTGCCATTTTTTCAAATATTAGGTCGAATTCTTCTTTCGACATTAATTATTTATATTTTTTTTTTTTTGCCGGACTGCGTCGACGTTATTGCTGTAATGGATGCTGCTGTGGCTACTGTCGATGTTGATTTTACATTCCGACAAGCTTTTTCTTAGGCAGATGTGCTCCCCACAATTAATTATGTTTTTTAGGCAAGGTTTTCCAACGCTGATGATTAGGCATCGTAAATTTGTAAAAAAAATTTGTAAACTGGGATCTAGCTACCGATTCAGTCCTCAGACTGGCAGGTTCGGCATGTAATATGTTAATGAAACTAAGCCGCTTCATGGTATGAAAATATCTGTTCTCTTTATTGAACTTGTTCAGGTATTTATACACATTACCTGGTGAAACATGTCACCATACATACATACATTCACTGTCTTTACTGGCAATCGAATGTGCAAAAGTATGAGCAATGGCGTGTCATTTAGATTTGATGTACATCGTCGCTGGCACCGTGAATAGTTTGTGCTTTATGCATGTGAATCATTACTACTATTCCGTTGTATGGTCTGCTTTACCGTTCCAACGATACGCTACAAATTGGATTAGGGGTCTTAGGAGTCTTGAAAAAAGCGCTTGTAGTATCGTCGTATGTCACGAGCAGTCTTTGGTTCTGGATAGCTCTTAATCACATCACGTATTTCTCTGAGCAGACTCCATCTGCTGTTATTAAGTGTCCAAGATATACGACTTCTGGTGTCAGAAAGTCACATTTTTCTGCTTTCAGCTTCAAATTGTATTTGCGTAGTCTTTTCAGTAATTTGATTTGGTATTCATTATGTTCTCTAATGTGTCAACCAAAAACAATGACATCGTCGGCAGAAATGCTTCTAGGTGTGCATTTGGTAGTCCGTATTTTTTATTTTTTTTTTTTTTTTGTACAACGGGGGTCCCATTGTTATGCGCTGTTTATGGAAATTGTTGACGGATAATGTTTCTCCTGCAATGTGGAATACCATCCTGGAATTTCCAGATGGTTTCGGTTTGTGTGTTACCGGTATTCTTCATCTTGATATCTTTCTTTTCCTTTTCAATTGGTTCCGATCGTTTTTTGTCACCTTTTTACTTTAGTATTTGGAAATTCTTCGGCGGTTGTATTCGAACTGAGACATTTTCAACAGTCACTGTGTTGTTGTTTGTGTTCATAATCCATAAATATTTTGCACCATGCGATGGTATTATGGTGTTAGTAACAACTCCAATTTTGCTCTCTTTTCCTATTACCACACTGTCTGGTAATGTCAGCTTGTCTGTACTCTTCGTCAACATTTACCGTTAAGTAACATGTTATATAATTTATTTAATAGTTGTACATTCTCAGGAAGTCTCGTCCTAGTATTCCATCTGTTGGTATAATCACTTCACCACCAATCATGTGGAAATGATGCTTTATTGTTTTGACTCGTATCAATAAGTCTAAATCAGATGTTCCCAAAGAAAATGCTGTTTTGCTCGTTATGCCTCTGACATATCCTATCCTGATTTGCTACTGTTGCTTTTTTATTTCTACCGACAAAAACATGTGCGCTTATAACCACCAGAAATGTGAATATTTCTCTTCCTTTTATTATATATTTTTTATTGCTAGCTTACAAAATTTATGAAGTTTTTTCCTCTATCTTTATTTAAAATCTCCGTCTGACACTTGCCCTTAACCGATTCTGCTGACCGAGGAATCCCATGTTTGCCGACCTGTTGTTGAACTGCTCACTTTCTCGCGGTCGGTTGCTAACATTGTTCTGTTGATTGCCTCTATTTATGAATGTTCTTCTATCCATGTTTCTGTTTCTGTTTTGGGACCCATGCTGGTGGTTGCAGCCGCCATTGCAGTTGTCATGACCGTGGGTTGAAGTTCCACGTTGTCTTTAGGCCTTTAGGTCAACTATGATGGTGGTTGCAGCCGCCATTGCAGTTGTCATGACCGTGGGTTGAAGTTCCCACGTTGTCTTTGATATCTCTCTCCCTCTCTCATTTGCTCCATAATACATTACGCTGTTTTGAGCAGTTGTGGCCTCTACTCCTGCGGCAACTTGGATGTTCTTCTCCTAGTTTAGCCGCCAGTACTACGGTTCTTCCCGCTTCGTTTAAGCCATTTTTAAAGCATTCAACCCCAACAACAGCTACCCCAGACCTGTCAGCCATACAGTAAGTTAGCTTGTAGAATCATCTTGTGTAAAATTATTTTGTTTTCATTAGCAAGCAACGATTTCCTGCTTATAAAAGGATATAACATGTGGGTGGCGACATTTACTTATTTAGCGTTTCTGAGATGTGTCTATTGAACGTCAATTTTTGATCGAGGAATATGCGCAAGTACTTTACAAATGGTTTCTATGTTATTGAGCGACCATTTATAGATAACTGATTAGCCGGAAGAAAGCAAGGACTTCTTTTTAAGGTAAAAAAGATGGCTTGAATTTTTTCGACATTCAGTTTAATTTTTCAAATTTTCAAACAAAGCTTTGGACAATAGCGTTCATCCTTTTGTTTATATTGTTACAATGTCAGCTTTTAGGCGGGCGTTGTAACAATTTTGTATGTCTTAGTGGTCATGTCTGTTTATGCTTGCTGCAATGTCACAAGCAGTCTCTACTGCAGTTTGAACTGCTATTGCAATGTTCTCCGCTATGATTTCCTATTCTTTAATACCGATACTAACAGATAATTATCACTATTACTAACACAATTCACTCTTATTTGGGTAACAAAAAAAATTAGTCCACTAACGCTTAACAATATTAAATCCTTACAATAATATCCACATTATTTGAAATACTGCTCTCATCTCCAAGGGCTCCAGGGTTCGTTGTTCAATTCGTCGTATTTCGTTGATGATTATGTTGAATAAGCCGGAACGAAAATAAACTCTATTTTCCTTTAACAAGGAATTTCGGAGTTCAACTTTTACTATTTTATTTCGCTTTTCCTAGGACGCCAGTTAATTCTTCAAATACATTCTCTTCTTTTGGAGGCCAAACAACAAGTGCTCCCCCGTTTATTGAAAATATATTTCTAGCTTACATCTAACATAGAATTACCTTAAATGTAACTTAACCCTATGTGCTGCCCAGATGCTGCATCAGCATTACTTCCACTACTGTGAGAACATTTAGTTTCCATGGAACCGAACGTATTTGGGGCACTCGTGTTAACTTGTATTGTGTTGTTGTAATACATGTTTATTAGTATTATTTGCTCTTGGATTGGTAATAGTTTTTTTGTGTGCTTGAGGATTCTTAGGTGTTCATTAATGATGTTATGGAGCCTTTCTACATCGGAATTGCTATTATGGTTGGAACCGGACGCGAAGTGGATCTGGATATTCCTTTTTTGAAGGAAGTTCCTTACTGTTTTTGATTTCATACCTAGTTCGTTGTCGGTTATAATCTTGCCTATATTTCCGTATACACTAAGGTATTTGAGTATGGATTTCCTAAACTCCGTTACGTTTCTGGGATAACTTTTAGTTAGCATAGCTATTTTGCTAAACTTACGTATCAGGGTTGCAAAGAGTGATTTCATAATAGAATAAAAGACCGTCCACCTGTATGACTATTTAAATTGGTTGGTGTTTCTGATATTTTAAGGGGAGGTCTTGGGGGTTTCGTTCATGTTTCTCTAGCGTACGAATTTCACAGTTCTTAACGAATTCTGCTATTGCCGATTTCATATTAGGACAGTAATATCCTAGTTTGATACCTTAATAGTGTTTATTGATTCCACGATGATTGTTTTTCCAAATTTTTTTCGGTTTCCATCTTGTTCGTTATGTCTTTTAGCAGTTTTTTACATCTTATAATCTTATACTTTTTAAAGTGTTGTAGGTAGACTGAGTTGAGGTTTGAGAATGAATGTGAAATGAATTTCGTCATCGACCATAATGGCATTTCTGGCTTCAGGGTCGAAGTGGTTTTTTATGGCTTGAATAATACTTTGTTCATCAGCTTGCTTTAGACCTATTATTTCCCTTTTTTGTTGAATACTTTTCTGTTCTTTATATAATATAAGCAATGCGAGGAAGAATGAAATAATATTGAAAGAAATTACTTTAAATAAGATTGGTAGCAAGCATATTGATAATATAAAGCATTCTTATTACTTAAAGTAACTCTTATTATCATTGTCTTAATAGCAATAATCATTGCAATCGTATTCGTAAGAAAGACAAAGATCAGAGGTAATGTTAATGACAATGTTTTCAATATAAAAATTCAGGAGAACTCTAACTTTGGGCGTGGAGGTGTTATATGTACAGCTGGCACTGGGTAAGCGGAAGTACCAGAGGTTCAACTACCATATCCGAGTATATTTTAAATGTACATATTTTCGCTGACTTGCAACGACGATCGTGCACGATAGCATTTGTGACGCAGATAAGTGACTTCTTCACAGAAAAATTCCGTAGACCTCACATCATACGTTTCCCCGAACATCCTAGTACGACCAAATCGTCCATATAAAGGAATGTTTGAGATTTTGAATTTTGAGCTTATATGGCAAGGCTACTGGCTTCTGGCGAGCGTATGGTTGGATGCCTCTTGTCTGCTTCTGGTTCGTTTTTTCCGCCACTCTTCTATTGTGTTGGTCCGATTCGCTGGTTTTCGGGTGATGTCTTCTTTAAGTCTGTTGGCTGGCAGGTCTGGTTCTGCTGGCCGCTTTTTTGTAGCCTTTCTTAAGCCAGAAGTGCTGCCATTTTTTCAAATATTAGGTCGAATTCTTCTTTCGACATTAATTATTTATATTTTTTTTTTTTTTGCCGGACTGCGTCGACGTTATTGCTGTAATGGATGCTGCTGTGGCTACTGTCGATGTTGATTTTACATTCCGACAAGCTTTTTCTTAGGCAGAAGTGCTCCCCACAATTAATTATGTTTTTTAGGCAAGGTTTTCCAACGCTGATGATTAGGCATCGTAAATTTGTAAAAAAATTTGTAAACTGGGATCTAGCTGCCGATTCAGTCCTCAGACTGGCAGGTTCGGCATGTAATATGTTAATGAAACTAAGCCGCTTCATGGTATGAAAATATCTGTTCTCTTTATTGAACTTGTTCAGGTATTTATACACATTACCTGGTGAAACATGTCACCATACATACATACATTCACTGTCTTTACTGGCAATCGAATGTGCAAAAGTATGAGCAATGGCGTGTCATTTAGATTTGATGTACATCGTCGCTGGCACCGTGAATAGTTTGTGCTTTATGCATGTGAATCATTACTACTATTCCGTTGTATGGTCTGCTTTACCGTTCCAACGATACGCTACAAATTGGATTAGGGGTCTTAGGAGTCTTGAAAAAAGCGCTTGTAGTATCGTCGTATGTCACGAGCAGTCTTTGGTTCTGGATAGCTCTTAATCACATCACGTATTTCTCTGAGCAGACTCCATCTGCTGTTATTAAGTGTCCAAGATATACGACTTCTGGTGTCAGAAAGTCACATTTTTCTGCTTTCAGCTTCAAATTGTATTTGCGTAGTCTTTTCAGTAATTTGATTTGGTATTCATTATGTTCTCTAATGTGTCAACCAAAAACAATGACATCGTCGGCAGAAATGCTTCTAGGTGTGCATTTGGTAGTCCGTATTTTTTATTTTTTTTTTTTTTTGTTGTACAACGGGGGTCCCATTGTTATGCGCTGTTTATGGAAATTGTTGACGGATAATGTTTCTCCTGCAATGTGGAATACCATCCTGGAATTTCCAGATGGTTTCGGTTTGTGTGTTACCGGTATTCTTCATCTTGATATCTTTCTTTACCTTTTCAATTGGTTCCGATCGTTTTTTGTCACCTTTTTACTTTAGTATTTGGAAATTCTTCGGCGGTTGTATTCGAACTGAGACATTTTCAACAGTCACTGTGTTGTTGTTTGTGTTCATAATCCATAAATATTTTGCACCATGCGATGGTATTATGGTGTTAGTAACAACTCCAATTTTGCTCTCTTTTCCTATTACCACACTGTCTGGTAATGTCAGCTTGTCTGTACTCTTCGTCAACATTTACCGTTAAGTAACATGTTATATCATTTATTTAATAGTTGTACATTCTCAGGAAGTCTCGTCCTAGTATTCCATCTGTTGGTATAATCACTTCATCACCAATCATGTGAAAATGATGCTTTATTGTTTTGACTCGTATCAATAAGTCTAAATCAGATGTTCCCAAAGAAAATGCTGTTTTGCTCGTTATGCCTCTGACATATCCTATCCTGATTTGCTACTGTTGCTTTTTTATTTCTACCGACAAAAACATGTGCGCTTATAACCACCAGAAATGTGAATATTTCTCTTCCTTTTATTATATATTTTTTATTGCTAGCTTACAAAATTTATGAAGTTTTTTCCTCTATCTTTATTTAAAATCTCCGTCTGACACTTGCCCTTAACCGATTCTGCTGACCGAGGAATCCCATGTTTGCCGACCTGTTGTTGAACTGCTCACTTTCTCGCGGTCGGTTGCTAACATTGTTCTGTTGATTGCCTCTATTTATGAATGTTCTTCTATCCATGTTTCTGTTTCTGTTTTGGGACCCATGCTGGTGGTTGCAGCCGCCATTGCAGTTGTCATGACCGTGGGTTGAAGTTCCACGTTGTCTTTAGGCCTTTAGGTCAACTATGATGGTGGTTGCAGCCGCCATTGCAGTTGTCATGACCGTGGGTTGAAGTTCCCACGTTGTCTTTGATATCTCTCTCTCTATCTCATTTGCTCCATAATACATTACGCTGTTTTGAGCAGTTGTGGCCTCTACTCCTGCGGCAACTTGGATGTTCTTCTCCTAGTTTAGCCGCCAGTACTACGGTTCTTCCCGCTTCGTTTAAGCCATTTTTAAAGCATTCAACCCCAACAAGTCATTTAGGTCAACTATTATTTCTTCATTTTCTTCACCCTTCTGCATTAGTGCGCATACCAGCGTTGCCCGGATATGTCCTTGCTAATTCGTTGTGCATCTTTATCGGGGTAGTCCTTTGCATATAATGATATGTTAAAGTCGTTTTGAGTGATTCTGGTGTTTCGGGCTTCGTTTCTGATAGTAGTCTGTGTTTTACTGTTTTTTCCGATAACTTTTTCAATCAGATATTTCCAAACCCCAACCAAATACGAGGGGCGTTCAATATATTCTCGGTATCGGGTTGAAGCTGTGGTTGTATATATAAATTGACTTATTTATCAAGTAATACTATTATTCAAGTAAAATTTCATATAAATGTGATTATTAATTCGCGTTTTATCTCTAGTTAAACAGAATCATAATGTCAACTGAGACGATGATGATGAAAATTGAGCATCGCGCTGTAATTAAATTTCTCCCTAAGCAAGGAAAAAGTCAAAAAACTATTCATGAAGAGATGGTGACTGTTTACCAGGGCTCCGCACCTTAATTATCAGCTGTACAAAAGTGGTCAAGTGAGTTCAAGAGAGGCAGAGAGAGCATTGCCACGAATGCTCACAGCGCCTCAGAAAAAGTGGGAATCGCATGCTGTAGAGAGCTTTTGGAGATGTGTAGTGAGAACGCGGACGGTGTTATAGATCGAATTGTTACTGGTGACGAAACATGGGTCCACCACTATGACCCTGAAAGCAAACAAGGGTCCATGCAGTGGCATAAAAAAGGAACAGACCCCCCGAAGAAGTTCAAAGTCACTCCGTCTGCCGGGAAGCTCATGGCCACAGTTTTTTGGGACTCAAAGGGAATCGTGCTCATGGAGTACAAAAAAAATGTGAAACCATCAACGCCACATCCTTCGCTTCCACTTTGCATAATTTGCGGGAGGAAATTAAAAAGAAAAGACGGGGTAAACTCACAGCGGGTGTTTTGCTTCTTCATGACAACGCTCCTGTTCACACGGCGCGAGTTTCCGAGGCTGCTGCGCGAGACTGTGGTTTCGAAGAAATCCAACACCCACCCTATAGTCCAGACTTTGCCCCTAGTAATTATTTCCTGTTTCCGGATTTGAAAAAATGTCTTTGTGGAAAAGACGTTACATCTTGTCGTCAAGATGTAACGAATGCATTGATGTTAGGGGAGATTATATTGAAAAATAAAAACAATTTAAATTGAATTCGCATTTTCCTTCATATCGATACTGAGAATACATTAAACGCGTACTTTAGTAGCCGCATATAATAAAGTCAACGAAAGTGTACAAAGCTATTTCACTGTGATAAGAAACAAAAATTAATTTTTAGAAAGGTTTCCCAGAAAACATTACAATTTGGAAAAATTCGGAAAAAGAAGACTTTTCTGCGGATGGAAGAAGGCCTCATACAAATATTAAAAAAGGAAGCCAGTTCGAAGATTATTCGAAGAATTCGAGACCTGCTTCATAAGTTATCGTATGAAAAGTATGGCAGACTCGGATGCCGTATCTGGGTATGAGATATGCAGCGAGTCCGCGCCATCCGAGTATCCGCCCACCAGAGAAAATACCGACCGAATGGCTGAAGATATCACCCCAGTTCATCGCCATCCCCAGAACCAGGGCAAAAGAGGTGTCTGAAGATATCTCCAACACACTCAAAGAAAAAACCAGGATGACCCACCCAACGACTGAGAAGTCTCCACTGTTCCACCAACCCCACCCATCCAGATTTTCCTTAAGCAACGGAAAATCGACAACTAAAATTAAACCCCCAAAGCCGAAAGGAAAAGCCTAATGGTAATTAAGGGAGTATACTCTTCCCACACAGACGAAGAAAGCCTAGAGGTATCTGCGTTCAAATCCTCGACATCCAGGACGCCAAGTTCTAGTACCATGTTGTTGAAGTAGAAAAATCGATACCCTTTAAAGAATTGATACTTCTAGACAGACATTGTTGGTGGACTAGGATATCTACTGGGAACACCTGAAAACAAAGGAGATAGTACAATGAAGGAACTGCCAGCGATTTGGGCACAGTTGAATGAAAGGTCTGTGGCCCTAGTCACGTTCATCTTCCAAATATGCCACTTCTAAAACGACTGCGCACAATCGGATACAATGTTAACTCATTGTACAGTACAGTCAGACGAACAGCATTTAGTCTGTTCCTAAAAGCTAACCAACCCAGGAATTCTCTATAGTATAGATGCTCTCATCAGGGAAATCGTCTACTTCACTAAAATCGTGGTTCCGAACCTAATGGTCCTTGAGGCCACCGGAGTCCTAATCTATGTGACACCCACGGCGACGCTAATGGTCCTGAGCATCTACCACCGTTATAAAAGCAATGGTGCCAACATATGCCATGATATTTTTTTTAATCCATTTTTATTGTTTAATTCCTAACAGCTTACTAGACAAAAATCCTTAAAACTAGTTGAACGAACATTGGTAATTCTACTTACTGGCCCTCGTCGGGCACTCTAAGCTAAACTTAATCTTTGTCTTTCGACCTAACCTAACATGATTGGAGTACATGGTACACATTTTACCAGAATAAAATAATATTAAATTTAAAAAATTTAATAACAGTATTTTTTTTCACACTAACTTACATTCTACCTTAAAATAAAACTTGCATGTATGATGTATGTCATGATCTTGATGTGCTTAATGTGCTCTTATGAAGATATACTTATGGGCTCATAGGTCACCACCTTCAATGCAAGACACCCTATGTGGCAGGACACAAAGTCAGATCGACAGGAGGAAGCCATCGTCAAATCGCTAGAGAAAAATTTTCTCACGATATTCAGTACGGATTTCAGGGAAAACATTCATTCCTCTAATGAAGTTACGAAGGAGGAGCACCAGGGCGGGAGTTGCACAAGGATCAAAGCTGGGACCATGGCTTTTCAACATCTGCACGGCAGATCAACAACATCGAACTGACACAGTCTGTCTATTTAAATGTCGAAGCATAAGGTTGAAATTCAACAGGCATTCGAAACCGACCCTTAAGAAGGCCAACCTAGGCTTCCATCGCATCTACCCCCTGACTGCTGCTATACAAGTAGCTTATACGGCCGATCTTAACGTACGGCTTTCTAATATAGCACAATATCTCTAAGGCCAGCATGACGAAGCTCGCAATTTTCGAAAGAAAAATACTGCGAATATGTACCGGACTCACCTTCGACAGGGAACATCATAGGCACCACAGCAACAATAGGCTTTACGACCAAGCACGCATTATCCCCTTAGAACAGTTCATGGTGACACTGTCCTAACGGGGAAATGAGGAACCTGAGAAACACTATCCCCGGACAACCCTATATGCATGGATTTTACCAGAGCAGCGATAACAATCCCCATTGAGTCTAAGTCGGCTTACACATCACCACCCCATCCCAAAAGGACCACATGGACTTGAGAAACCCGATGTAAGCACCAGCCATTTAAGGACATAAAAAATAATCAATAAACCGACAATAATAATAAACATTAAATTAAACAATGTATATCAGTTGTTGTTGAGCCAACACCCTAACCTTTAGTTGGTAAATCTAGTTGTAAGCTCAATTTTTAAAAATAGTTCTGCTCAAATTATTTTTAAATTGCTTTTTTTTAAAATCCAGTTCCTGTTGGACAATCATCTGTATTTTTTTTATAAATCGAGGCTTAACTGATACAATTTAACTGTAAGTGAAAAAGGTATATATTGTGACGTGAATGGTATAACGCGTATAGGATGCGTATAAGATAATCAGAACGCCATCTATGGCAAAAATGGATGGCACCTATACACTGATAGATTTCAAAGAATCATGTACATAAGAGTCAGCGGCACGGAGAATTAGTAAAGTTCAGTAGAAAAATTATTACAGTGCAGTTCAGCTGGAGAATAATTACAGTTCAGTCAAATATTTATTACCGTGCAGTTTGGGATTTTATAGTGTTCAAAGTGGACAATTTAATTAATTGTACGTAAACTCATTTAAGGTTAAACGTAACAATATATATTTTTACTCTAAATAGTTCAATGATGCTAGAATGTCTTTGATTTTACACACACACCGACAAGCGTGTCAAGCATTTACTTAAACTTGTGGGAAGAATAAAGCTTTAACGAGACATTGATGTCAATTTCATAAATGGAATGTATTTGGATGGTGTAGTCTATAACACATACATTTTTATTCGAGGCCACACATAAAGGGTGATTTTTTAAAAGCTGTAGGTAAGTTTTTCAAAAAAAAAAAACCACATAAAATTCAGAAAAATGCATGAAATCTTTATTTGAATCGATAGTACGGTCCATATAATTTAATGTTTGAAGATTATTTCATGCAAATGTTGACCTTGACTGCGCCTCAAATGGTCCATCCGCTTAGTCCAATTTTGGCATACTCTTTCCAACATTTCGGTCGGTATCTCACGAATAAATGCTTCAATGTTGTCTTCCAATGCGTCAAATGAAGCGGGCTTGTCTGTATAGACATGAGCTTTCACATAGCCCCACAAAAAATAGTCTAAAGGCGTTAAATCGCACGATGAACTCGCCTCTCAATAAGTCGATTGTTGCGCGTGCTGTGTGGCATGTGGCATGACCACATGTCATGCAAGTCAAGCTCTTGCATTTTGGGCAAAAAAAAAGTTGGACATCATCTCACGGTAGCGCTCACCATTCACAGTTACGTTACGATTCTCATCATCTAAGAAGAAGTACGGTCCAATGATGCCACCAGCCCATAAACCGCACCAAACTGTGACCTTTTCTGGTTGCATTGGTAGCTCTTGCAATGCTTCTGGCTGATATTCACTCCAAAATCGACAATTCTGCTTATTTACGTACCCATTGAGCCAAAAATGAGCTTCGTCGCTGAACACATGTGATGTCGCGATGAAATTTCTTAACAGAGCACGCATTTTGATAATAAAATTCAACAATTTGCAAGCGTTGTTCGTTTGTAAGACGATTCATGGTTAAATTATAGACCAAACTGAAGATGTTTGACAATGAAACAAAACACGAAACGTTCGTCAGCTGTTTAAACCAGTGTTGCCCAAAAGATAATAGCTCAAAAATCACCCTTTAGAATGAAGGTGATGCCGTTCATAGTGTTATTGAAAGGTGATTTAAGAAAGCCAAAAAATCGGTACCAATATATGTGCCCGACCAAAATGTTTCCATCATAAGAACAGCAAAAAGGAAAGGAAATGCTTTCACAGTAAAGGATTTGTACGATTTAAAGTTGCTTTCTGGGGAAATATGTCTAAATAATTACAAAAACATAAACGGCGACCGCATTAAAATATCAGGAATGAAACGTTTACGCTTTGACAAAGAAATCAATGTGTAGTGTATTTGTACAAAACAAGCTATAAAGACATAACTTGGGAACAAGTTCTGTTTAAAACTACGAACCGGTGCTCTTCTGTGACAAAGGACTCGCAAGGTAAACACTTAAAGCCCGCATACTCGTCAAACCATTAGCACCTAAAAAGTAATATCATTCCTAGCTACTACGAGTCTTTTTATACTATAACTTTTTAAGTTCCGTTATTTAAAATAACTTACCTTTAAAAGTATAAATAAATAATTATTAATAATACTACTTGAACCACAAACAAATTACTGAACTGTCAAAAACTATGTTTAGTTCCCCTTTTATAAATAGTTTGCTTCATTAGAATTTGTTTGTGCTTTTTAATAAAAAAATGTTTTCAAAATGTTAAATCGCGTTGCACTAACGTCATTGTAACACCGTTTACCGAAATAACGTAAGAAGGAAATAACGTCAACCAATGTATAACCAAACCACTAAACGACATTGAAAGAATTACTGCTGGTTGGAAATGAACAAATTAAAAGTGAATGAGAAAGAGACTAAATTAATGGAGATAAACATCGAAGATGAGGAGTGTATCCAAATAAATAAAGAATATATAAAAAATATCAAATACTGAGGTATACTATCTACAAGAACTTAAAATTTGCGGAGCATTCGGATTATGTATGCAAGAACATTGATAAAAAAAATTGATTTTTGTCGCGAATACGCAAAAAATGAGCGATTTAACACTTTGAATACTGTGCGACTATATTGTATACATGCTGTTCACAAGAACAAATGGAGCGATTACAAAGACTACACTACAGCAATGCGAACAATAAATAAATGTGACACCTATAAGAGTAATGCTTGCATAAATTGAAACATGGTAATGCACACAGTATCTTACCCGAGGGATAAGAAAAGATGGGGAGTCACAACCATAGGAAATAAGAAATAACAACGATCTAAGGGTTCAACGCCAAGCTACAGAGGCCGCAAAAAACACCCTGTTTTTCAAAAATGACAACGTTTAGAAGAAAATGTGTTAAATTTTAAAAAGAAAACATCCTAAATTGTGTTGTTAATTAAAAATACAAAATACACATACATACTAAGTATTATTGAATTATAATAGATAAAATCAGCTTTTCTTTGCTTAGATATTTACTTTAGAGACATTAACATTATTAATGTTCCCATAAAGATTACTCATCATCATCATTTTTTGAGCCGGATGCTCCACTAAAGCGGGTGCGATTGTAAACCATGCACAAGAAAAACAAGGCAAATCGATCCTCAGCCAATGACTCTAACTCATCAGGAGTTATGCCCAAGCCTAATCAGGCGAGTTTTTGGACTTGGGTCTGACAAGCGGTCGCCTACCTGTTGGAATTGCATTCAACGCCCGGATCTGAAGTCGTGATGCAGGGAACCTTCGTCCCACGTGACCAAATCACCGCAGCTTGAACAATACTACAGGAAAGCTCAACATCACTCCTTAAATCACTAGTGAAAAAGGCCCCAAAATACTTAAACTTCTCCACCTACTTCAATGGGACTCCACTAACCTGTGGAGTACATTGAGTGGCAAGCATAATAAGCCAGAAGATAATGTCAACAGTTATAAGCCAATAAACTTACTAAGCAGTGTAAGTAACCTATTAATAAACATAATAAAAGAAAGGATTGACAATCAATTAGCTGTGAATAATGCCTGACTTTCAATTTGGGTTTCGCCGTTCTCACAATACGTACCGGCAAATCATAAGGATTAAGGAACATAACAAACATAAATACAAAGTGTCTGCAGGATTAGTTTTGTTAGGTATTCAAAAAGCCTTTGATATGGTTTGGCACGACGCATTAATATACAAAAATGACATTAAAACATTAATATTTTAATCCACATGCGACCGTTTTATAATCTTAGACGTTTGACTGGGGAAACCACTAAACAAGCGACATCTACCATTCCGCGTACGGAATGATTATGATATATAAAATGTCCTTGTGGTCTTCGAACACCAGATAAACGAACAGATCTGTCGAAATGACAAGTCATTTTTGTATAGTGCTCTGAATTATTTTCTTTCCTTTTGATATAATTCATCATTACTCTCACTAAATTTAGATTGTTTTTGATAGTATTGCTTTACGATCAATTTTAAATTTTAAATAAAACAAGCAATTTAACACCAAACAGGTAAGTCTCGCTCATACTTCCATACTTTCTTCACACATATGCACTCACTTATGATTAGTGCTACCGCGTACATAGACTTTGTACCCTGCAGCAAATTATATCAAATGAATTATACCAGAACAATAGGAAAAGAATTCGTAGTGTACGCACTGAATTATCCAAGATAACTACCTTTAAGTTGTGCTTTTGGGTGGTTCATCCCCAGTCTTCTATTATTCAGCCCAGAGGTAGGCAAGTATTTTCAGCATTTTTCTTTACTGTAAGGCAATTTTAAATATTTTTTTTTTCCTCTCAATATGAATTTTTTCTGCAGATTATAGTCTTGCATATGGACAATCTTAAAAAATGGGCCAGATTGAACCCTTCCAGAGGAGTTCCAAGCTGCTGAGAACCCGACCAGGTAAGAGAATTCTTGAGGAAGGGCTCACTGGGGTTGAAGCCCCCTTTTCAGAGGGCGAAGTGATGGCCTCCAGACAGGAAGGAGTCGTAGTTAACACGCTGTGCACGATTACACGCTCTCTCACTAAGCTCTCTTCACTAAACAGGATAAAGAGTGCAGATATCGCCGACCTTCTCATGGAATAAGTTTAACGGTTAAACGTAACAATATATAATTTTACTCTAAACAGTTCAATGATGCTAGAATGTCTTTGATTTTAAATTTTCAGATTTCTGACATGAAAAATTATCACACAGTGAGTTATTTGTGGCACGTGAGAAATGTATTTTATTAACGATTGAAGAAATAAAACACCACAATGAGTAAGAAGCAAAGAACACTTTATTATTGCCCGAATGGCAGTACAACACGAACTGACATCGAACACCAAAACAATCATTCATCGTTGGTGCGGTGAACGATCAAGTGGGCTAAATTCAGTCATTACTCATGATAGGTCAGCAAAAATGCATCCGTTGTATTTCTGACGATTTGCCTAATCGTTCGCTCACTGCCAACAATATGGTGATTACTTTGCTGTTGGTTTCACAAACTCAATATTGCGGTAATTAGTCCGTTCAACTGGCTTGACCTCCAGCTGAACCGGGTACATAACACGTCCTTCCCCTAATTCAAAACTCTCTGAGTTTTTACAATTTCATTACATGGGTTGATTTGATTAGGAGTTTTCGCATTGCTTGTTACATTTTGTACATGAATTCTTACAAGTTTCTGTTTACGGTATATAATTGCTACAAATATTATCATTATTACATCTGTTATTAATATGATTGGTGCGTGAAACTTTAATTCTGTGATTGAATTTATATTTTTCATGTTTTCCAGAGTATGGTATGGCTTAATGAAATATTCTTTTCTGATTTATAATGAAACTTATGAATAAATTCTATGGGTCTCGTATTTATTATCTGGTTTCCAATTTTTAATGAACAATTATGTATTTGAATCAAAGCGTGAGTAAATGTAAAATTTCTGTCATCGCAATGGTTTTCCATTTTTACATTGTTAGCATTTATTATAACATATGTATTATCGTTTACATCTTCTATTATGAGTTGGGTAGTAATTATAAACTGACAATTATTTCTCTTTAAACAATCCCTTCTTTGCTTTAAGTTTTTAATATAATATTCATTTTCATTGTATTCATATTGCATATTATTAAATTTAACATATGTGTCGTTTTTATTTTCGTATTTTTCGTATTTATTCCTTATCAATTACTATTTCAAAATTAATTTTATTAGGAATATTATTTTCTTACATTGTACATTGATATAATTGATGGGTATGTTTACAGCTATTATTATTCTATTGTCTTTATATTGCATTACACCAGCTCTTATTAACTTAAGTTTGTTTATATCTTGGTTAATCATTCCAAACACCTTTTCTGATAAGATGATTGGGTGTATTACTCCTAATCTTACTACAGCAATTGTGTTTAGAATATCATCTAACTTATTTTCTAGGATCTTAAGTTTCAACAAAATTTCCGTTTTATACAATCGTTTTAGGAAAGTTCTCTGAATTCCTGAGAATTGTTTATTTACTTGAATCTGATTGTTTAAAGATTCAATAGTGTTATGACTATTTATTTCTAAAGTTTCTAAATATGATTTTATGTCTTGACGATCATTGTTGTCCATTGTACCAAAAAGCAATTTCTCTGCGTTCCCTATTATATTAATAAGCCCTCTCTTCTGTCGTTCTACTTCATGTGGCAGAATCGCTGATATTTTTGTACAGACGGTCGATTTCTGTCAGCACTTCTTGATCTTCGTCAGGTTGTAGGTATTGCCTGAGTTAAGAGCTATTTCTCGAAGGGAATCCATGTCAATGATGTGCAAAGTGGTTTGGGTGCTCTCTACCAGTTGGACAGTTCCCATATTTAAGACCGTGAAGCCATTATTTGTTTCAATTGGTTGTAAGATTAGATTGGCTGCTGCCAACTGAATCAGCATTAAAATTATTGGTATTATGACCCAAAGCTGGAATTTTAGATGCTCTTTTAATATTGGAACTATGTACATTATCGAGACGAATTTTCCTGAAATAAGGTTCATCTTTATGTCTAGTATGCATATAGTTTTTAACGAATCCTCATTCATAAACTTAGCATTATTGGGTGAAGTACCTATAGCTTTGTGGTATATATTGTTATATATGGTAAAGGAACGAAAGATTTTTATCGTTTCTTAAATATTTGCAGACTTGAACTCGTTATCAGATACTATTTTTCTAGGTTTTCCCACTCTATTAATGTGTTCTTCCAAACTTTCTATCTTGTGAACATGATTTTTGCTCGTTGATCTGTATACAAATCCTTCCTTTGTCAATTTGTCAATGAATGTCAAGTAAATTTGTTTACTGTAGTGAAATTAGTCCATTAGTGAAATATGTCCATGTGTAGATGTCATTACGTTTAGTTGGAGCTTCTGTCAACTGAAATTTGGGTCTTATGGGTCTCCTAGCATATTTACTTGTTAAACAAGTTTGACAATTGCCAATTATCCTATGAATTTGTTTTATATGTTTTAGATAGTAAACTTTATTTTTTAACGTATGGTATGTTTCTATAATGCCTGAATGACTGCTTTCCTTGGTATGATATGCTGATATTTGTTTGTTAACATCTTCTTCAGTCCTTATTTCTTTACCTCTGAGAGTGCATTTATAGAATATTACTTGTCGGTTTTGTCGGAATAGAGATATCAATAGCCTTTCTATTTTGCTATATTCATGGTCATTAAGATTTGTGTAAATTTCTACTTTCTCTTTGTAATGGTTTTAAGGAAAAAGTTTTTCCAATATGTCTGATTTTTAGACATATCAACTTGTATAATTTTCTTTCCATGTATCATTTCTATTTCTTTTGTTACATTATAAACTAGTATCAACTGAGTCTTATATTTATTTACTATTTCTTCTTTTATTTGAAATTTGTCCAACGATTGGTTCTGTGTGGTAGATGGATTTATTGCTGTTTCTTCCTCAAAATTATTTACTTCTTCCATTCTGCTTAAGAAATCTGCAATTTTGTTCTCTTTCCCCTTGATATACTCAATTTCATAGTTGAACTCAGATAGTTTCAAGAGCCATCATTGATTTCTTTGGGAAAATTCTTTTCCATTATACTTTTTACTTAAGTATTTTATTGGTTGATGGTCGGTTACTATTTTAAATTTGTTTCCCCCCCGGTATGGTCTGAAATATGTGACAGACCACAAACACAAACTCTTTGTCTGTTACTGAATAATTTTGCTCGTGTTCGTTAAGTGTTCTTGATGCATAACACACTGGTAGACCTTCTTGTGTCAATACTGGTTAGAGGCATCAATGAACACTGTAAATTGTTTGTCAAATCTCGGATATTAGAGTATTGGGTGATTGACGATTTTGATTTGAGCGTCTCAAACGCCTACATATTCTAATCGTGAACATTGATTTTATTGTTCTTTTTCAGGTAGTTGATCATGCGGTGTGCTATTTTCGAGTAGTCTTTCACAAATTTTCTGTAGAAACCTGTAGCTCTAAGAAAACCTTTTAGTTGTTTCTCTGTAGTTGGTATTTTGTAATCAACTATGCATTTAATTTTGTTCGGATTTGGTTTCATGCCATTTTTATTTAGAATATGTCCTAAGAATTCCGTGTCTTTCGCTAAAAATGAACACTTGTCAAATTTAATTTTAAGATTGTGTTTTGCCAATACGTCCAGAACTGTTTTGATTGCTAGACTCGTGGAAAATATCAATATATATCGTACAGGTATATATCACAGATTTTGTTGATATAATCTCTTAGTATTTCGTTCATTAGCCTTTGGAATGTAGCTGGAGCATTCATTAGACCAAAAGGCATCCGGGTGTATTCAATGCAGGGGTGACAAATGCAGTTTTATGAATATCCCTAGGATTCATTTTAATTTGATGGTAACCCTTGCCCAGATCTAATGTGTTGAAATACTGTGCCCGCCCTAATTTATCCAATATACTATCTATTTTGGGTAAGGGGTATTTGTCTTAGATAGTAATTTCATTCAGTTTCCGATAATCGACACATAATCTGATTTTTGCTCCCCGGATTTGTCTTTTTTTTCGCTACCACCACTATCGGAGATGCAAATCTCCTGTTAGATTCCTTGACTATTCCTTGGCGTTCCATTTCTTCCACCTGTCTTTTCACTTCTTCGTGTTTAGATGGTAGACGGTAAAGTTTTGAGCTTTTCAAATTGATTTCATGCATTATGCTGTCTGTATTAGTTAAGGTATCTCCATCTTTATATATAAAGTGCTGATATTTTTTGAGAATGTTAGTAACTGCTTCTTTTTCTTCGTTATTTAACTCCTCAGTATTTGTGTAATTATTACTTAGACTGGAAATTTCATAAGTTTGGACTATTTCTTCGTCTTCCGAGAACAATATTAATTTTGTGGTGTTGTTCAACCTTTAGTATGATTCGGTGACGTTTAATTCTCCAATATTTTTAGAGATAAAATCTATCCCCAATAGCAAATCTTTCTAATAAGACTTTCTTTCTAATGCCATCTTATACCATTTAATTTTATATTCGCTTCCCATCCGAAATTCTTTAGGAGATTCTGTCACTACTATCTGTATTCGCTCTTTTGTTGCTTTATGGACGGTGTTCAGAACAATATCTCTTTCTTCGAAAATTTTAAAACGATCGCTATTACTATTGATTAAACTTATTGTGGATCCTGTGTCTATTAGTGCTTTATATACATTACCATTAATGGTGAGGTTAGTGTAAATTTTGTTTCCGAGGCTTAATTCAGAAAAAATCTTGTTCTAATCTTGTTCTAAGATTTCGTGGTTATATGTCTTCCTTATATTATCTACATTTTCGGGGTGAGAGTTTTGTGATCTATTTTGAAATTGCCTTGTGGGATTAAAGCTATTCTGCCTAGTTGTGAATACATTCTGATATCTACTATTATTTCGGTTTCTGAAATTGGCTTTTCTGGCTCGATGGACACTATTGGATGAAGTATTAGCTTGAGCTTGCTCTCCAAGCTGCGTAGAATATGTGGGTTTGCTTGGATTAAAGTTATTATATTGCTTATTATAAGGCACTCTATAATTTCTAAGATTTCCTGTGTCATGGCCAACATATCTCAATAATATCCGTTTAATTTCCGTAATATTGTACAGCTCTGTAATTTCCATACCTAAATTACCGGATACTAAATCTTTTATTTTTGATATTAGGATCATTAGTAATTTATTTCTAAAAATTTCCTGAGCATCTTGAAATATGAATTGAATGGAACTTACTCGGAGGTTGTTAATTTTAGAGGCGAGTTCGTACTTCTTGCCCTTCCGTCGAAAGTTAATTTTAAAGGACGCCTTTACTTCCTCCCAGGATTTTAGTTGATGTACGACCACTAGGTTTAGAGCCCGTCCGGTGAGTTTGGTTCGCCGTATCTCTGTCCAAACATGTTCACACCGTTAAAATGGAATACCGAGTAGTATTTCGTCCACACCGGAAATAAATTTTAACACCTCTCCTGGGTCGCCGCTGAAGGATTGTATGTGTGACACAGCTTTGTAGATTTTTCGGCACACAAATATTCTAACAGTTTCTCCATTCTGCTCTACACTGTTGATGTTGGTTGTTCGGTAGCCATACTATCTTAAATATTGTTCCTGTTCTCGATTGTTCACTATTTTTCTATTATATTTTTTTTCACTGTTCTAATTACAATCTCGCTTTGTTTCTTTTAAAAAAATGTCTTCACTGCACAGTAACATATATGCACTGATATTATTGTCCCTGAACGTATTTGCTCGTTCTCTTATGGATTCCGTAATTTTTCGGAATCCTACCGACTGCGCCAGAAATGTATTTTATTATCGATTGAAGAAATAAAACACCAAAATGAGTAAGAAGCAAAGAACACTTTATTATTGTCCGAATGACGGTGCAACACGAACTGACACCGAACAACAAAACAATCAGTCATTACTCATGAGCTGCTGATCAATATAGGTCAGCAAAAATGCATCGGTTGTATTTCTGACGATTTGCTTAATCGTTCGCTTACCGCCAACAATATGGTGATTACTTTGCTGTTGGTTTCACAAAGTCAATATTGCGGTAATTAGTCCGTTCAACTGGCTTGACCTCCAGCTGAACTCGTGCGATAACAGAGGTTCAAACGAGATAGAATCTTGTGTGCTTATGTTTCTTCAAGAGCAATCATTTGACACACACACCGACAAGCGTGTAAAGCAATTACTTAAACTTGTGAGAAGAGTAAAGCTTTAACGAGACTTTGATTTCAGATTCATAACTGGCATGTATTCGTATGGTGTAGTCCATAACACATCAATTTTTATTCGAGGCCACACATAGAATGAAGGTGATGCCATTCATAGTGTTATTGAAAGGTGATTTAGGAAAGCCAAAAAATCGGTACCAATATATGTGCCCGACCAAAATGTTTCCATCATAAGAACAGCAAAAAGGAAAGGAAATGCTTTCACAGTAAAGGATTTGTACGATTTAAATTTGCTTTCTGAGGAAATGTGTCTTAATAATTACAAAAACATAAACGGCGACCGCATTAAAATATCAGGAATGAAACGTTTACGCTTTGAAAAAGAAATCAATGTGTAGTGTATTTGTACAAAACAAGCTATAAAGACATAACTTGGGAACAAGTTCTGTTTAAAACTACGAACCGGTGCTCTTCTGTGACAAAGGACTCGCAAGGTATACACTTAAAGCCCGCATACTCGTCAAACCATTAGCACCTAAAAAGTAATATCATTCCTAGTCTTTTTATACTATAACTTTTTAAGTTTCGTTATTTAAAATAACTTACCTTTAAAAGTATAAATAAATAATTATTAATAATACTACTTGAACCACAAACAAATTACTGAACTGCCAGTTCCCCTTTTATAAATAGTTTGCTTCATTAGAATTTGTTTGTGCCTTTTAATAAAAAAAATGTTTTCAAAATGTTAAATCGCGTTGCACTTACGTCATTGTAACACCGTTTACCGAAATAACGTCAACCAATGTATAACCAAACCACTAAACGACATTGAAAGAATTACTGCTGGTTGGAAATGAACAAATTAAAAGTGAATGAGAAAGAGACTAAATTAATGGAGATAAACATCGAAGATGAGGAGTGTATCCAAATAAATAAAGAATATATAAAAAATATAAAATACTGAGGTATACTATCTACAAGAACTTAAAATTTGCGGAGCATTCGGATTATGTATGCAAGAACATTGATAAAAAAAATTGATTTTTGTCGCGAATACGCAAAAAATGGGCGATTTAACACTTTGAATACTGTGCGACTATATTGTATACATGCTGTTCACAAGAACAAATGGAGCGATTACAAAGACTACACTACAGCAATGCGAACAATAAATAAATGTAACACCTATAAGAGTAATGCTTGCATAAATTGAAACATGGTAATGCACACAGTATCTTACCCGAGGGATAAGAAAAGATGGGGAGTCACAACCATAGGAAATAAGAAATAACAACGATCTAAGGGTTCAACGCCAAGCCACAGAGGCCGCAAAAAACACCCTGTTTTTCAAAAATGACAACTATATAAGAACGTTTAGAAGAAAATGTGTTAAATTTTAAAAAGAAAACATCCTAAATTGTGTTGTTAATTAAAAATACAAAATACACATACATACTAAGTATTATTGAATTTGAGATAAAATCAGCTTTTCTTTGCTTAGATATTTACTTTAGAGACATTAACATTATTAATGTTCCCATAAAGATTACTCATCATCATCATTTTTTGAGCCGGATGCTCCACTAAAGCGGGTGCGATTGTAAACCATGCACAAGAAAAACAAGGCAAATCGATCCTCAGCTAATGACTCTAACTCATCAGGAGTTATGCCCAAGCCTAATCAGGCGAGTTTTTGGACTTGGGTCTGACAAGCGGTCGCCTACCTGTTGGAATTGCATTCAACGCCCGGATCTGAAGTCGTGATGCAGGGAACCTTCGTCCCACGTGACCAAATCACCGCAGCTTGAACAATACTACAGGAAAGCTCAACATCACTCCTTAAATCACTAGTGAAAAAGGCCGCAAAATACTTAAACTTCTCCACCTACTTCAATGGGACTCCACTAACCTGTGGAGTACATTGAGTGGCAAGCATAATAAGCCAGAAGATAATGTCAACAGTTATAAGCCAATAAACTTACTAAGCAGTGTAAGTAACCTATTAATAAACATAATAAAAGAAAGGATTGACAATCAATTAGCTGTGAATAATGCCTGACTTTCAATTTGGGTTTCGCCGTTCTCACAATACGTACCGGCAAATCATAAGGATTAAGGAACATAACAAACATAAATACAAAGTGTCTGCAGGATTAGTTTTGTTAGGTATTCAAAAAGCTAACTCTGATCATAAGTCGATTCTTTTTAATGCGGATCCCATTCCCTTCAGAAATTCTAAAAGAATGGACTGGGCAAAGTTCAGCCTGGTGGTACAATCTAAACTCTATATAACACCTAAGCCAATTATATCATCTATTGCGGAACTGGGCACACAAGTAAGTACTTTTGTAAAAGCTTTTAATACAGCTCGTGTCCAGTTAAATTTAGCAAAAAATCTTATCCTCTCTGGTGGAACGTGAATCTCTCAAATCTCAGCAAGCTGACCAGAGAGACGTTCAATATTTGTTTCAAAAGCAAATACTGGAAGCCATACAAAGCTTGCCTAAAAATATACAAATATGCTGTCAGTGAAGCTATCAGAAGAAGCAAGCCTGGATAGATTACTGCCAAAATATTGAAACGTTAAAAGATTCTTCCAGGCTAAGTAAAACCTTGTCAAAAGTACACTCCAATCCGAGTTTTCTGAAGAAATCGGACGGAGTATGGGCAGGATCGGCTTCAGAATCTTTAGAGCTACTAATAAATATACATTTCCCCGGATTTCGGGATAGCATTGTTAAGACCTCTGGCGCGATTTGTGCTCAACCGGCATCTTGGGTAGATATCACATCGATCATTACTCATGAAAAAATTTAAATATCCATGCCGGACGGCATGCATGGACGGCATACTTCCCATTATGCTGCAAAAATTGGAAAACCTACCATTCCCATGGCTTATGCCGATTTATAGAAGTTGTATCTTTAACAACCACGTCCCCGCCTCAAGGCGATAAGTTCGGATAGTCCTCATCCCTCAGGTAGCATTAAAGTGCAAAATACTTCAGGCCCATCTGTCTGACCAATTTCATCATTAAGGTTCTCGAACGAATCTCAGACAACCATATCATCATCCATCAGCAAGAACATTGGTAAAGTATGCACCTGGGATTCAATGTGGCCTAAGCAAAAACCTGTGGTGCACCTCAAGGCGGTGTCATATCTCCTCTCCTCTGGCTTTTAGTTACGAACAACAGTAGTTGGGCACGCCGATTGATCTTTATATTAGGGAAGTTTCTGGCCATAATCAGCGAGAATAAGGGTAAAGTATGCACCTGGCCTACAATGTGGCCTAAGCATCAAATGAAGCAAAACGGAACTATTGACCTTCACCACAAAAACCAAAATACACAACTTCCTACTACCCAGTCTGAATGATCAACCGCTCTCCTTACCTACGGGCGCCAAATACCTAGGCGTTACTATGCGTATATCCCAAACTCAGCTTGAAGCTATACGTAGACCAGGGAGTTATGATGGCGTCCATATCGTTTTACGACTTCAGTAGAACCTTCGGAAAAAAGTCAGTAGTTTGTCCGATTCTTACATACTAGTATGGTGGCCTGCCCCCAGGAAAAAAATACAATATTACTAAGCCCAACAAGGTATACAGAACAGCATGCATTGGTACCACAGGCGCTCTACGTCAAACGCTCTGACGGTAACGCTACATCTCCTACCTAACCTATACATTTAAAGCAGTATAGTCAGATCTTCTACCAAGAGATCTCGTAACATCCTATACAGATTAAAAAATCCACAAATTAAATCTAACAAACGTCTTTGACTTCTAATTCCCGAAAGAACTTGTTGGCACAGCGGGCAGGTATGCAGGGATTTTATCTGGGTAATCTACACCGGGGGTTCTAAGATGGACTGCGTAGGTAGGGCGGGTGTATTCTCAGAATTCCTGAACATTTCTAAAGCCTACAGAAGGTGGTAATTTGTATTGATAGCCAAGCAGCCATTAAAGCAATGGTCTCCTGTGCTTCACACTCAAAGCTAGTGCAGAAATGCCGAGCTGAGCTAGCGTCATTAGAACACCAGCTCAAAATCTCCCTCACCTGGGTCGCAGGTCACAGTGACTCAGGAAATGAGGAGGCCGTTAAACTAGCTGCAATACCACAGCTGTGTGTCTCCCTCTTACACAAAAACATTTATTGTGTGTCTGCCTGGGTCTAGCACACCCAAATTCGCTATCTTTTTAAGTGTTCGGTCCGTAGCTTTTACGACAAGTATGTATGTATAGTTTTTTTTTTTGATAATAAGCTACAATATATACAAATTAAAATACTACAAGTCATTTCACTGTTTTTTATTTTACTGTGGACAAATTATTATTAACTCTTTTTCACAGCACTGTATGCGAGTCAGTGCGCAGATGTGATTCGCATTAGTTTGATGTCGCAGTACTTGCTATATGAATGGACAATTATTAGAAAACTTTTACTCGCAAAATAAAAAAAAGACAATGTGAATACGTTCTAACGCTGTATTAGTCAACGTCACTATTTCCCTATTATTTTATTTATTTGTTTGTTATGATAATGTACTACCACAATAAGACATAGTACATAGATTCTACTATGTAGTAGAATATGTATATTTACATATGCAATAAAAGGAAACAGAAAACAATGTAAAAGATAGCAAAATTCATGAATTATTGTAATCTAATCTAACGAATGAAGAAAGGAAAGTTAATAAAGGGTGATTTTTTAAAAGCTGTAGGAAAGTTTTTCAAAAAAAAAAAACACATAAAATACAGAAAATGCATGAATCGATAGTACGATCCATATAATTTAATGTTTGAATATTATTTCATGCAAATGTTGACCTTGACTGCGCCGCAAATGGTCTATCCGCTTAGTCCAATTTTGGCATACTCTTTCCAAGATTTCGGCCGGTATCTCACGAATAAATGCTACAATGTTGTCTTCCAATGCGTCGATTGAAGCGGGCTTGTCTGTATAGATATGAGCTTTAACATGGCCCCACAACAAATAGTCTAAAGGCGTTAAATCGCACGATCTAGGCGGCCAATTGACCGGTCCCGAACGTGAAATAAAACGTTCACCGAACTCGCCTCTCAATAAGTCCATTGTAGCGCGTGCTGTGTGGCATGTGGCACCGTCTTGTTGAAACCACATGTCATGCAAGTCAAGCTCTTGCATTTTGGGCAAAAAAAAGTTGGATATCATCTCACGGTAGCGCTCACCATTCACAGTTACGTTACGTTTCGCATCATCTTTGAAGAAGTACGGTCCAATGATGCCACCAGCCCATAAACCGCATCAAACTGTAACTTTTTCTGGATGCATTGGTAGCTCTTGCAATGCTTCTGGCTGATATTCACTCAAAAATCGACAATTCTGCTTATTTACGTACCCATTGAGCCAATAATGAGCTTCCTCTTAAACTGACGATAAAATGGAAGAAGCGGGCGCTATGAACTTTCTTAACAGAGCACGCATTTTGATAATAAAATTCAATAATTTGCAAGCGTTGTTCGTTTGTAAGACGATTCATGGTTAAATTATAGATCAAACTGAATATGTTTGACAATGAAACAAAACACGAAACGTGCGTCAGCTGTTTAAACCAGTGTTGCCAAAAAGATTATAGCTAAAAAATCACCCTTTATTAAAAAAGTAAATTAAGGTATAAAGTATGTGCTATGATGCAAGAAGAGAAATCTTTATTCAAATATTTTTCAAGAGACATATTAAGGAGGTTTTTGCACAAGTGTGATACGTGATCAAATCTTCTAAGGCCGTAAAAATATCGGACAATGCTATTGAAAGCAACGTCGTCGGCGTAAATATGAGTCGACGAGTACGTCGCAATACCTGGAATTTCATTAATGTATATGTTGAATAAAAGAGGTCCTAAAAAAGAAACCTTAAGGTACACCATTTAGTACAGGTAAGAATTCCGATACAATGCCCTTCACACATGCAGCTTGCATATCCACATAAATAGGATAAAATAAGATTTGCCCCCGATAAGTTGCTTATCAATTTACTACCAAGCATAGAATGGTTAACCATTTCAAAAGCTTTCGAGAAGTCCAGGAGAATTAAAAGTGTTACTTCATTTCAATCTAGGTTGGACCTAATGTCATCAATTATTATCATTAGACCTGTTAATCAACTGTGATTGGGTCGATTGGAAATGCCGGAATGGTGCAGTTATAAGGTTTCTTGAATTGAGGTGTGTATTTTATTGCTTAAGTACCGAACGTTGGCAGACCTTAGACAAGAAGGGCAATATGAAAATGGGCCTGAAGTCTTCGCATATTGAGTTTTTAGATACTGAAATAATTTTTGGCATTTTCCATTGGTAGGGAAAGAGAGGCAGAATAATTTTGATAAAAATATGACGGATTAAATCAACTCCGGCTGCATGCGACTTTATTGACAGAATGCTTTCTGCCACATCCAAATCATTAACATTGCGAAACTCAACATATTTAAGTCTATAGAGCCACTATTCATTATAAATTTGCGTCTATATTAAGCGAGTACTAAGAGCGTTGCTTAACAATGCTCATATTTCTTAAATTTCTCCATATCATACATACAGAAAAGTGCATTCTCTTGGCGGCCTTTATTTTTGAAACAACTTCATTACTTAGACATTTGTAAACTCGTTAAAGCTCATCTACTCGGAAACGTTTCCATCTTCGGTAGGTTCTATCAAAGCGAAAGCGTATTCTATATATTTAACTTGAAAGGAGACTGGAGTTTCCGGCCATCCATATATTAAAAATTCATTCATCCTTTTAAGAGTATCATCGTGATTAATATGTTCTTTAACTGGCTGATGAAAAAAATCGATTTCAGACGAAAAAAAAATCACGTCAAAAATGTCCACGTTTGTACTTCCTCGATAGGCAACCGAGAGTTACCATCGGCGTTTGAGATTATGTAGTCTTACATGGAGAGAATCACTGCCCAGCGCTGATATGAGGAATTAGGATCCTAATATGAGGCGTCCAAGTGGCTGAGTCCCCGAAATGAGAGGGCAATGTAATTGCAAAGAAGGTGTGAAATAGTTTCTTCTTCCTCTTCATTCCTACAACTTCTGTAGAAGTCGGTATAGGGGATACCCAGTCTTGAGGCGTGAAGTCCAGTGGTACAATTCTCGATTATAACGCCGATGGGAGTTCTTAGATGCGGCATTACTGAAGGTGATTTTAGCTTTATTAAAGAGACTTCTGTAACCCTTACGAAGTTGATATAAGTCTCATCGCCACCGCGTGTTTGGGTTTTGCCCTTACTTTTCTGATGGGACAGGAATTGGATAGAGCTTGATTCATGACCTCGGTGAGTTTCTCCACCGAGGTTCTGAAGACATTTGTGAGTTTAAAGAGTTGGGTAGCAGATTATTGAACATCTCCCTATACTTAACCCAGTTGGTCTTTCTTATATTCCGGGAAGGAGTTACTGTAGGGAGTATACTTGCTACGTTAAAAGTAATATATCAGTGATCGGAGAAGGACTGTTCTTTTGAGATCCTCCACTCTCTAATATCATCCGATATATCGTCTGAGACAAGAGTAAGGTCTAAGACATCTTGTCTGTTACTAACAAAAAATTACCAACTTACTTCTTAAAATATAAGGTACTCACATCTTTTATTTCCGTACGTGCTCCACCCGATAGTACATCTGAATGTGCTCATACAGGGGATGAGTTCATAATTGCAACATTGTTGCCCCTGTACTGCACCAAATATTCTCTCAATACATTTATGAACACGAATACTGCACCAAGTTTGCACCAGGTCAGCGTTGACAAAAAAGTATTCATAAATGCAACATACGTGGGCGACCCAAAAAGTGTTTGCTTGACATTTGTATTGATAAAATGAAAGTCTCATGTCTAAGAAGAGTATGATACTAGGTTAAGTGCTTAATTGATATAATAAACTGACGAACTTTCAAAAATTTTAAATAAAGAAACCGTAGCAAAATATACAAAAAAGGGCAATGCTTTTAACTAAAAAGAATTGGAAGCCAAAACATGTTCCAAATAAAAGAAATTTCTGGAAAAAAATAAGACAATTTCCGTATGATGTTCTTAGGAACCATTTTCGCATGAAAAAGTCCACTTTCGGTTTCTCTGCAATCCTGCAACAAAACAAAAATCACTGCCAATTTGATCGCAGTTTGACTGTCACATTGCTTTTATGAACGCGAACTGCTCTCATGCACAGTCACTGCAGTTTATTTACATTTATGAACGCAAATCTTGCAGGGCTGCCGCAGTGTGACGTTTATGAAGTCGGCCATGGTCGCGTGCCATGTACGCCGAGATTAGCCATAGACATTGTGCACCTCCCTCCAGGTATACGGCAACTGAGGTTTGATCACTGAAATGGGAGAGAAAAAAGATACCTAGAGATTTCTTCCCAAGTATACAGGCTCTTGCCTTATCCATATTCCTCGCAAAGAAAATATTAGAGTTCCGCGCCCTGCAATATCTTTCTCCTTATATTGCAGGCGGAGGATAAGAGCGTTTGAGGCCCCGGTTGAGTGGTGCAGGTTAATTTGGATTACTCGAACATGGCTATCGGGGTCTCCCTTGGTTACTTCCATAACGAAGGGATGATTCAATAAGATCGGTGAAATCGATCCCAATCTTGAAGCTCTGGGTTGAGTGAGGAGTCCTTGTCACCCATCCCCCATCTTAAAATCCATCGGGGTACTAACGGTCGGCGGAGCTTCCACGTTATCGACTGTATTAGACGTAGAGGGTTCGTATTCCTTCGTAGCAGGGATACGTAAAGGAATTCTTACGCGGAGGATATACTTAAGGATATGGAAACCTACCCAATTAGAGAACGATCAACTTCGAAGAGTTTTCCCGTAGTTCTTGTACATACTTCAAGAACCAATGCTGGGAGTATAAATATCTGTAAGATGGTCGAGTCGAGTTAGTTCAGTCAAATTACAGTGCTGTTGGCATTTCATAGTGTTCAAAGTATTAATCATTTCAGCTTGAAAGGCAACAACGAGTTTTGTAGTATAGTACTAGTAGTTTATAAAGTGTAATAAAGCATGAGAGTAAACCAGTGCTTGTAAATAAATTCGTGTACATCGTGAATAGTGAACTTTTGTGTTTCATTCGTCACAGTCCAGTGATTTCGGCTAAACTTAACAACATAATATAATATAATATACTATAATACAATATAATATAATATAATATAGTATAATATAATATAATATTATATAATATAATATAATATAATATAATATAATATAATATAATATATGTGTGGCGCTATAGCCCGTAGAAGGCCAGAATGATTCCTTTGTCACCTAAGAACAGAGAAAGACTTGCAAAATTATTGCTCTATTGAATTTCCCCATCGACCGAGCCTTCATATTACCAATCCTGGAAAAACCCAAGAGATGTAACCCAATTCCTAATCAAGGCTGCAATGTCAGCGTTCTTAACCAACTCGTTAGGTTGTGCAGGAGGACGATGAAGATCATCAAGGTCGGAAACGAATTGACCGTTGACGATGCGCCGTCGTGTAACTTTTTCAACATCATTCTTGACAAGGTTGAGCAAAACTTACTCTCCAACGCAGTAGAGTCTACAAAAAGTCCGTATAACTTCTAACATACCCGGATGACATTGACGTGGTTGGTCGAACACAGCGAGCCATAAATGAAGTATTTGCTGGTACTGAAACGCAGGCGGCCAAAATGGGTGTACCGGTGAACGAGGAAAAAACAAAGTATGCTGCCATTATGAAAGGACGCACAACATTGACGACTAGGCCAGATCTTCACCATAGCCAGATAGAACTTCGACATAGTTATAGTAAAGGGTTAAATTTTAAGGGCCGATGTTGATTTTGAATAAAACACAAATTATTTAGGAAATTATTGTTATTTCTTTTTATTATGATAATATTGGTATGGTTCAATTAGGTATGGAACAAAATAGCTCTTGAATTGTTGCTGGCTTATCGACGTACACCTTTTCTTTCAAATAACCCCAAAGAAAAAAATCCAACGGTGTCAAATCACATGATTTTGGCGGACAATTGACTTGGCCACCACGTGAGATAACACGGTCATTGAATTTGTCGCGAAAAAGAGCCATTGTTTTGTTATCTGTGTGGCAAGTGGCACCGTCCGCTTGAAACCACATATCGTCCACATTCATATCTTCCAATTCGGGCCATAAAAAGTTCTTTATCATTTCACGATAGCGAAACCATTCACAATAACTGCCTGACCGGCCTCATTTTGGAAAAAATACGGCCCGATGATGCCGCCAGCCCATAAACCGCACCAAACAGTCTCTCTTTGTGGGTGCATTGGTTTTTCGACAATCACTCTTGGATTATCATTCGCCCAAATGCGGCAATTCTACTTATTGGCGAATCCACTCAGGTGAAAATGTGCTTCATCACTGATGAGGATGATGAGATGATGCACGATATGCATTTTGATTCGAACGCCCATTTCCATAAAAAGCCTGAATAACATTAACGCGTTGCTCGATTGTGTATCTTTCCATGGTTAAAATTGAGTTAGTCTGAAATTCAGAAATGTCAAATGAAATGCAGAAAAAAACTTGACGTTTAGGTGTGGTTCACATTCAACATCGACCCTTAAAATGTAACCACCCTATACACTAACAACATTAGTACCGAAGAATTAGGAAAATACTTGCCAATCGCTGTTTCTTTGGGCTTAAGAGGAAATTGAGTAGTAGAGCCCTCTCTCGAAGGACCAAACTAACATTATATAAGACCTCGGTCATCCCTGTGCTGGTCTATGTTCATCTAGACAACCTAAAAAAGCAGATGAAGAAGTCGTCAATCTTTTCGAGTGAAAGGTTTCGCGTTCAGTCTTTGATCTTCTTCGCGTTGATGGTTTTCGGAGAAGAATATTCTACCATGAAGTGTAAGGGCTGTCCCGCGACATGAGGCTGAAAGAGGTGGATCTACGGATTCGACGCCAAAGATGGCTATACCCATTAGAGCGTATGGACAACACTGCTCCAGCCCGAAGAGACTTTGACTCCAAACCAGTGACCCACGGAACAGAGTCTATGAGCTATGTTTAGCTATAGTCTATGAGAAATCATAGGAGAAACGGTATTCTTAATACAGAGGTACGGCGATTGGCCGATACATAGATGCTAGATAAATAATATCTATTAAACAAATCTACAAAGCACGCTTTTGGCGTCTGGTCCCTGATTCACTCGACTACTGCGGCTGAACTCCAGAAACACCGGCAGACCTGGCGACAGTCGACTTAGACTCGAACATGCTAAGAAACACTATTTCATGCTTAAATCCTAACACACCGCACAAAACTTAAACAAAACACGCCAAAGTAATCTTAATCATACCAGCCAGATTTTTTTACTTACTTACTTAAGGTGGCGCTACAGTCCGGGGTGGACCTGGGCCTCAACCAACAAGCGTCTCCAGCCAGCTCGATCTTTAGCTAGCTGTCTCCAGTTTCGCACGCATAGTTGGTTGAGGTCCCTTCCCACTTGCGTGCGCCACCTGAGTCGCGGTCTTCCTCTACTGCGCCGTCCATCGGGGGTGGATTCGAAGACTTTTCTGGCCGGAGCATTGGTTTCCATCCGCTCTACATGACCTAGCCACCTCAAACGTTGGATCTTCACTCTTCTGGCTAAGTCGATATCGCTAAACAGCCCGTATAGTTCGTCATTATATCTCCTCCTCCACTCACCATCTATGCAGACGGGACCGAAAATCACACGAAGGATTTTCCTCTCGAAGCAACCAAGAGCAGCTTCATCCGCTTTTGATAAAGTCCATGCCTCCGCGCCATATAGCAGGACTGGGACGATTAAGGCCTTGTAAAGCGTTAGCTTGGGTGTTCGAGAGTTAGCTTGGTTTTGTTTACGAATTGCTTTCTTAGCCCAAAGAAGCAGCGATTGGCAAGAGTTATTCTTCGTTTGATTTCAGCGCTGGTGTCGTTGTCTGAATTGATAGCGGTGCCTAGGGAGACAAAGTTTTTGACTACCTCAAAGTTATATCTGTCTGCTGTGACGTTCTGACCGAGACGTCGGTGTTGGGTGTCCTTTCTCGTTGACAGCATATACTTGGTCTTACCCTCGTTTACCGCTAAACCCATCTTCGCGGCCTCCGTTGCAATACCCACAAAAGCACCATTGACATCACGCTGCGTTCTTCCGATAATGTCAATATCGTCGGCATATGCGAGTAGTTGGACGGACTTCTGAAAGATTGTTCCTCTGGTGTTGGCGTTCGAGTTTTGAACAATTGTTTCAAGAACGATGTTGAAAAAGTCGCATGACAGCGCGTCGCCTTGTCTGAATCCTTTTTTGACATCAAAGGTCTCGGTTAGGTCTTTACCGACCTTGATGGAGCAGCGTGCATTCTCCATCGTCATCCTACACAAACGGACGAGTTTGGTAGGGATGCCAAAACTAGACATTGCTCTCTATAGTCTCTATAAATGCTATCATACGCGGCCTTAAAATCGATAAAAAGGTTGTGGGTATCGATTTGTTGCTCCTGTGTTTTCTCCAAAATTTGCCGCGGTGTGAACATTTGGTCGATGGTGGATTTTCCTGGCCTAAAGCCACACTGGTATGGACCGACCAGGTTGTTGACGAATGGCTTTAGGCGTTCACACAGTACGGCGAATAGGATTTTATATGCAATACTTAGGAGACTGATGCCTCTGTAGTTGGCGCAGTTCAAAGGGTCTCCTTTTTTATGGATCGGGCAGACTATGCTGAGGTTCCATTCATCGGGCATGTTTTCCTCCGACCATATTTTACAGATGAGTTGGTGCATGCTCCTTACCAAATCATCGCCTGCGGCCTTAAAAAGTTCGGCGGGTAGGCCGTCAGCTCCCGCAGCCTTGTTGGATTTTAGTTTGGATATGGCAATCCTCACTTCATCTGGGTCGGGTGGACGGAATTGTTGATCTTCATCGTCCCTTTCATTGGGGTTGAAGGGTTCGTTCTGCCTGACAGCGGAATTTTGTTCTTCGTCGCCGTTATACAGTCTGCAGAAATGGTTTCTCCATATCCTCAGCATCGACTGTGACTCTACTGAGATGTTCCCTTGATCATCCTTACAGGCTTCGGTTCGGACTTTATAACCTTGACTGGTTAACTTTACCCTTTGGTAAAACTTCCTTACCTCATTTCTGCAGTAATATCCCTCTAGTTTGCCGATCGCGCACTTCTCATGCTCCTTCTTTTTTCTCCTGAGAAGCCGGTGTTCGTCTCTCCTCTTCTGCTCGTAGAGCTCCCGAGCAGCTCTTGTCCTTCTTTGTGGATATCGAGATGTGGGAATCTTTTACTGGCTACTACAACATTTCGCCCCGCAGCAAAGTCGATCAGCCTAAATCCGTTATCGGATGTGGTGTCGTGTAGGCTGTGCTTAACGACCGTACTACCAAAGATGTTCTCTTTTCCAAACTTTGCGTTAAAATCGCCAATGACAATTTTAATGTCGTAGCTAGGGCATTGCTCATAAGTTTTGTCCAGGAGCTCATAGAACTTGTCTTTGGTGTCGTCATCTTTCTCCTCTGTGGGGGCATGTGCGCATATAAGGCTTATGTTGGCAAATTTAGCCTGGATGCGAATTGTCGTGCGGCGCTCGTTCACGGATCTGAACGATAAGACTTCTTGTCTAAGTCTGCCTCTAACGACAAATCCACATCCAAATAGGCGCTGTTTTTGCTGTTTGTAGCAGTCACCGTAATATATATCACAGTTTATCAGCCTTCTTTTGCCCGGTCCATCCCATCGCACTTCTTGGATGGCGGTTATATCTGTTTGCAGGGTTTGTCATCAGTATAATCCTCCGTTTCCGAGGCTTGTTGTTGCTTCGTAACTACATATTTTTTTTTATGTGGCCGGGCAGCTACCCCGACGGCACAACCCCCAACCTGGAGGGCCAGTTCCTTTTTTGTCACCCCTAGGACAAGAGGTCGCACTTATAAGTTTGGCAAGTTGAGCTCGGGTGAACTACAACCAGTACCCGATGACTACCACTTGGAGGTAAAATAAGCACAATTGGTGTGTAGAAAAAGTTACAACACTGGGCATCGCCAGGTTTACGCCAGTCAGTGCCTACCCGATTCCCGCAACACCCAACCATCAGCAAGATTTATAGTTCGCCTTAAATTAGCTTCAGTATCGAAGTACCCCTCTACTTGATGACTGGTATTGCTACGGTTGCTGCCACTGGCATAACTAGATCGGTATCCGGTATATTGCTGACTGGTATTGCTGCGGTTTTTTGGCACTGCCATAACTACTGATTAATTAATTTCTAACTCGTTTGTTTTTATATAAATGTATAGGGTTAACGCTATGATGAGGAATAATATAAAATTGTTATGCATAAATTGATTCTAAATGATTTTTTCTCTCATACTTTAATTCATTTATATGTTTTATACTTGACTTAATACTGTTGATTTCCCATCTATAACCCACAATCTTTATAATTTAATAAATAGAAAAAATTTAATCAAACAATTCTCTCATCACAAGTAATATTTAAACTAATATTTTTATAATTCTTTAGTAATATTAAACCTTCTTCAATATCAAAAAGTTCAATTTTAAAACCATTAATTTTTATACAATTTTGACAATATATATATGAGTTGGATTTCTTTAATTTCAGCGTTTATACGGTTTTATTAATTTTTACAATCTTTGTCTTTCATAACAATTTTTCATAATTTTTATTACTAAGACAGGTATTTTAATTGCAAAGATGGTTTTATTGTTATATTACTTTTATATTTGCCCGTAACAAGTTCAATGCTATTAAATTTTTCAAAATCTATATCGTATGTTAATATCTCATCATCATTAGTTAATATATTATTTCCCATTACTCCTAGCCTACTTGAAGCTATATTGTTTTGAATTTGCTCCACATTGCCATTGACTATTCTAACTTGTGATAATAATTCTAAATATCTAAGATTATTTACCAACTTTATGTTTTCGGTTTTAACGTTGTCGAATTGTCTCAGAATATCAGTCCTATAATTTTCATTTCATTTTCAGTCTTTTTAAAAATTCAAAAAGTACTGGTCGTTATTAAAAACTTGGTGGTTAGTCTGTTATATTAGGTTGTGGTTATTTGTGTCCATAATACGTAAATGTTCCTCAATATTTTGTCTGTCGTCGTCATCCATGGTACCATATAACCATCTCATTCCTGTTCCTGCTATAATATAAGCAATATAGCATGTCAATGCGGTATTATTGTTTGTACCTTATAGTCCGAAATTTCAGTTCTTGTATAAGTACATCTCTTCCGTCTTCATTATTTGTTTGCATTAAATTATATATTATATAGTATTTGCTAAATTTCAACTGGGCTAAAAAGATGAAGTATGATATCGTAATTCTTTATTATTGGAATACTAGTAGAAAAGCCTGTCGTACGACAGCAAAATGTTATGTCTCGCTGGCATTATATTCATTGGAAAAAGAATACTTTGGAAAACAGAATATGAAATATTTTTTCATAAACAAAACAACAAACAAAGTTGCATTACCTATAAACAATTTAGGAAAATTAAATAAGTCAAACTTTAACATAGAAATTGCATAAAGCGTGAGCAACGCAGCAATACCTGCAGAAACCGTGAGCAAGGTACCAACCCCCGCCATCAAAGAACCCGGCTTTGAATGCTTAGAACCCGTCAAGTCTGTGCCAGCTGTATTTGGGTGTACATCCATATTTAAATTGGGTAAGAAAAAATAAGAAAAGGGAGAAAATGCTGTTGACCCGTATATGTTTGCAAGATCGACGTAATCCAAAATAAAGGGATGCCGTTAAATGAAATATGATAAAAAAAAATGTGTGGAGGATGTTTGACACCCATGTCACAACTTGAAATGGTTTGATACCGGATAGTTGCAACATTTATTTTATTCACACAAGACAAAACAAAGAGAAAAGAAAGCGATGCATATAAAAAAGAAAAAACGGGATAGCTCCAGCCGAATTTGAGCACAAAACCTACACGAAAGAGTGAGCAATGTTCCAATCAACTCCACCAAGGGACCCGACAACTTCCACACTATATGCACTATATGCTGCCTGCAAATTGGATAGAAATTGGGCTTTTTCGACAACTTCAATATGGTGTATCCTCTTCTTAACCAACTACCTGTATACACTCTTCCATCACATACATTAAGAATACCAAAAAAATAAATGTATGAAGAAAAAACATTAAAAATTAATTGTTCAAAGTTGATGGATTTTGGGCTTATGTTTTCAATCAGACCCGTTTAAGGTTATTTTTATCACACTTATCGACAATAGTCTTAACATTGTATACAATAAGTACTTATGTACATTAGAACTGGCATTCAGAATATTTTACAACTCACACCTCTTTGTATATACCACACCTTTATATATTCACCACTACCAGTTAGAAACTCAGATCAGAAATACTGAAAAATATGTATGATATGTGAATTGCACAGGAATATACATGTACAAATGTAGAGCCAAAAAACAATGTAAATTGTTTTACCAAATAGTAATGTAATAAAGTCATACTTTTGCCTGTATGTAACACACTCCCTTAACTAGGAATAGACAAGAATTCCTAGACATCACACTCGCATTAGACTATATTACGAATAGAATCAGCAACTGGAGGGTATCAACCGACCATTCCTTTTCCCCCCCCTCCCCCCGATCTTGACCACTCGGTGGAAAACCTCACCAAAACTCTCCATAAAGCAATGGCCACTTCATGTCCTGTCAGCAGACCGATAGGTAAGCAAAAATCAGCCGCTTGCAGAAAAAGTGCCGAAAGCTCTTTAACGGGGCGAAAAGATCACGTGATGCTTAGGACTGGGACATCGACAAGGAGTCTCTCAGCACCTTCAAAAATTAACAAGGGAAGGTCAAACAAGCTACTTGGAGACTCTTCTGTAGAAACATTTAAGACGCCTCTGAAGCATCCAGGTTTAGGAAAGTTCTGGCAGCATCGTCGAAATCATCCAGTTTCCTTCAAAATCCTGACGGGATCTGGACCCCGCCCAGTATTTAAACCATATGTCTCCTTTTTGATACGCACTTCCCACGCAACTACTCTATCAGAGCAGATAAACAAGGCGTGCCTCCTTCTAATCCCCCGGTAAATCCATTAACAACAGGCACACAACTGTCGTGTGGGCACTGATCAGCTTTAAACCCTTTAAGTCAGCGGGTCCTGACGGCATCATCCCTGCGGAACTCCAGAAAACAGCGGACCTCATCATGCTATGGCTTCAGAGGTAACATGACACTAGGCTATGTTGCCAACTCTTGAAAGAGGGTAAAAGTAGTTTTTATCCCAAAAGCAGAGAAATGCTTTCATGACAAACTTAAGGACCTTAGACCTATCAGTCTCTCCTCTTTTATCTGGTTTTAATTGTTAGGGGGAAACAATCCGCGTGGTACCACAATGGGCATACTTTGCCCGAAGTGTGCCACTGTAATTTAACCTAACCTAAAAAAAAAAAAGTAAAATTGTTGGATTATGTATATCCTGAGTTTATTAAGAACTCTCCTTATATTTTCAGCATGTTCATAAATATCTGTACTTAATATTAGTATATCGTCCATATACACTATACAGATTTTATATACTACTTATCTCTTGCTCATGAATTTGGGGATAAATATACATTTTTGAATAAATGGAATAGTTACATTTTGTTACTATCTCGTGCCTTATCTCATGAGCACGGGGAAACTTTTGACCTACTTTTGGGTTGTGTTAGTTTATTTCTGTCTAATAAAGTTATCCCCGAACCAGTACCTATCAGGCATTTGAGTTTAGCATTATCTATGGTTAGTTCTACTATCACTAAGTATGTACTGGAGGCGGCAACTGAAAATGTACCTCTTTCTGTTTTGAACATTGTAAATGACCTACTTCCATCGGCTCTACTCTATTTCGATTAGTAAACTGTCCTGAATCTCCATAATTGTCATATCTATACTGACTTGAATTTCCACTAAAATTCTGATTAATAATGTTTCTATACTGTTCCGAGTTTTTAAAACATTTTTGGTTATAGCTTTGTGTCGGAGTTCCTGTCACGATGTTGAACTTTATTATAAGATGAACCGCTGTTATTTCACTTATATAATAATTATAACATTTTCTATTTTGAGTAAAATGATTTATTTTTCCCTTAAATCTATTTGGCCTAATCATATCGTTTTCCTTCAAAGAATTCTCTAAATCTTTGATATTACTGACATATCTGCTTAAAATTATACTGTTTAAGCTTGGTTTTTAACACTATTGATTCATTCACTGGAGGTGATAATTCTACTGGCTTTTGTATATCAAATGTGCACTTAGAATTAAGTTTATCTAATGTATCTTCTAGTTTACTAAAATATTCATTCACATTTTCACATATTATTATTCCTGCAGCTAACCGCTTGATATTAAAAGCTGTGGTACGTTTCTCTTACTCCAAAGCTTCTGGTCAACTTTGTTTTCATTTGCTGCCACATTGGCGTTGAACTAGTCTCGTACGGAGAGAAGATACTCCCACCAGGCGCATTCGCAGGTGTCGGATAGCGAGAGGTATCAGTCTCAGTCTGAAGCCCGTTGTATGTGAGCCTAGCAGTGGGGCGAAACCAGACTGTCGACCAAAGCTCTACTAAAGATAAGGTGTCATTGTATGCCTGCCGATGTCGTGTCCGATTCACATCAGTTGTATAAATACATTATCTCGGTATGTTTGTTCTGCCGGAACGGACATTCCTTTTCCCGATATACTCGTGGGACTCAAATGGATAAAATTAACAAAAAAAATACAATGGACCAAAGGTAACCCACGAATGTGGGTACTAATCCGAGGATGAACTATTAGCTTTCAGCCAGAAAACTGCGTCCACATCGCAGTGTGCCAGACATTGGCACTATGGCTGAAGAATCCTTCAGCCCAATTTAAAATCCCGCTGCCAAGGTCACCAGCCATAGGAAAACAAGTCCGACTGCGATATCCTCAAGGGAGGGTACAGTAAGGCTAAATTCATTATAAGCAAGATTGCGAAGAACGAAACGGTTGGCACTTCCGACATGAAAGACATCGACGATAAAGAAATATACCAAGCAGTTAATGCACAATACGAGAAGCAATGCGAAGACCTCAATAAATAGCCTCAAACGACACACAAGAAGTGAAACAGGTCCCAGGAAGGGACCGCCCAGCCCGCTAAATAAAGTAAGGTGGCCACCGCTTCCACCCCGAAACACTCCATTCAACCGACCTTTACAGAGGTGGCGAGAGACCACCTCCAGCTAGCGCTAGTAGATGAAAAATCGTCAACAGGAATAGCCATTACAGCGGATGTGTAGCATCGAACACAGGCTATCTGAGATGGCCGTGGACCACATCCTGAAGAGCAAAAGTGGACCTATAACCGGGTTTGATTCCTCGGAGATCGTCAGAGGTTACAGGGTGATCATGTGCGTAGACCAGTTGTCTAAAGATTTCCTTAGCTCGTGCTAGCTGAGATCCGCAACGCCTGGGAGGGCCTTAAGCTCAATGGCATCCCTGCTGAGGATATCCCAAGGGCTCGCATCTGGTTACCCAAGATGGAGGTTGAAGGAGGAAACAATTCAGATGAAATCGTCGGTGCAGGCAGATGCTTAGAGGATCTGGCGATCGTTTTCGACAACCCAAGAACAGAGAAATCCCCACAATAATTATGCTCAGCGTCCTCCAGTGAACCTCCTGCACTCAAAATTAGCGTTAGGAAATCCGCTGGTTTTTCTCAGGGAGGGTTAGAAGACAAACTATCCCGGGTCCTCAGGACAACCTTTACAACCTGTTGTAGAGCAAGGAAAATATAAAGTCAAGAACCTGTGTCCTTATTAAGAAACATATTACCTCTTTCTATATCCTAATATTGGCACCAAATATCTAAGCGCCATTAGCCTTCGCGAAGCTGTACTCATTGTCGCTGTCCGAAGGCTTAGTAAAGGTCAAAGACTTTCGGGAAGTATTCCCTATTTGGAGGCATGAAACTAAAATGCAGCCATCCCCTCCCTCCCGTCTACCATATCACCTCTTACCAAACCCCCCCCCCCTCACCGACTGAAAATCCAAAGCCCGTATATGCCTAAAACTAGCTCCTGTATAGCCGGGGTCTAGGAAATCTACTAGCTCCGCACCTAGTACTTCCAAAAGCCATCGAAGCCTTCTTCGAAGGCCGTCTAAGCCTTCTAAGAGCGCTTCAAGGACATCCCTCAGGAGAAACTCTCCGAAACTAAAAAAGGATTCATGGTCTGGGCTATCAAGTTGGTTCAGGACCTGGGCGAGGTAACAGCCTCTAGGGACTTTACGTCTAAGTGGGCCAGATCAACGGAATCGTCACCCAACCTCTCAAAAAGATTGAAACAGGCCGGCAGTGCTTCTAGTTCTAAAAGGGGACGTGATTGCGCCATTTCGCCCTCCAACTGGAGGAAGATTGAGCGTAGCATCAACGCCAACTATCTCAGTCTAATCGCCGAGAACGATGGTGTTGCACCTGTTCCCTATGATGTCGGAAGGCATCAAGGCCACATCAGGCTTATGTCCTTCAAGGAACAAAGATCTGCCGACTTTTACAAAACAATGGTTTTTGGTTTGTGGGAGGTATGGGAGGGTGCACAGCTAGATGTAATACACAGCGAATCCATCCCCAATAGGCCAAGGACTAGTGCCTGCCTACTTACCTTACCATCCGATGCCACCTAAATGCTGAAATTCATCTTGTAATCTGCATCTTCCTAAGCGCAACTGGTTAGCTAGAAGAACCAAATTGGAATGTCAGAGCTGCAGTTATTATTATTAATAAGGAGTCTCTGGCCGCCTCTTAAAAAACAACTTCATAATCTACTATGGATTCAATTCGTTTACGCTTAAGGTGAGCAAGAAAAATGGGGAGGACACCGCGCTAGTGCACACCGCCCCAAACTGCATTCTGTCCCAAAGGGCCGGCACTAAGGTAGCTAAAGAGACTGCGATGGAAGTGGGATGTGCCGCTACGGAGGCACATCATCCTCCGCTAGCAACAATCATTATCACTCCGATGAAGGTCGAGGCAGAGGGAAACGGCGACAAGAGGCCCTCAATCAACCGTGAGTATCCGGATCGGAATACCGACAATATCCGTCACCTTAACTAGGAAGAACAAAATCCCTAATTTTGATACCCGCTCATTATGCGGGATCCCCTTGAAGCCTAATGATAGTGTAAGTTTCAGCGGAGAATTAAGGACTACCTATTCGGAAGTTCTACACACACTATTTATCCTGCCTCCAATAGAACTAGTTGGTAGACAGGTAGCAGCTAATACAGCGATCAGACTAAGGTCACTGCGCAACTGGAAAGAACTTCGGTCATTGGACATTCATCGATCCTCAGTAGGTAAAGTTATAGACACAGACCTCAGGTCACCTAAACTCCTCTTCGAGAAAACGTCTCAACCCGCATCGCCCCCAGATCTTACTGGGAGTCTAAAAACCAGACGCAGGATCGAATATGGATATCTCTTCAATTACAATTTTCTACAAATTTTTATTTTAAAAATGTGTTCTTCGAGTAAAGTAGTTTTTTTTATTAGTTTTCATATAAAGATTAAAAAAATTATAATGAATACTTAAAATCAGTTTCCGTTTTTTTAGAAAAATAAAAATTACAAGGTTTTTGCAAGACATGCAAAACTATCTTGTTCTTTTATATATTAGTAGAATTGCGACGTGGTTTCTTCGCTGTCCTCTTATTCTCTGCTTTTGGAACATCTCGACGAATAGTCCAGCAATAATCCGCAAACATTGCAACACTCCACTTGCCCTGATATCGTTTTCCAAGTTCATCGCTAAAATAATGCTTGGTATGACGACAACATATTTTCGACAAGTTCTTCAAAATTGTCACTCCTCTTATTTCCAAAGAAGTTTTTTGCGACAAGTCGAAAATTGCTCCAGGCTTTTTTTTTCTTTACTGGCTAAAAAAAAGTCAAAGGGCTCCCATCAAACCATTGACATCTTTGCAGAAAACTAAACTTTCAGCCATTTAAAATATTGTGTCAACTCTTTTTGTCTAGTGCGGAAACACGTTATATGCACACCATTTTCTTAAAAGTTATAATGTTGCTGTCTGGAGCCTAAAAGTTCTGATTCGTTCTTTGGCAATTCTAAGTCCCTCACAAAATCATTAAACTCAGCCTGCGTGATCCTATGTGGCTGTAATGATGTACTGGGTACTTCGTATTCTGATACTGAAGAAATTGATAGCGAAGTAGGAGTGATATTATCTTCGTTGACGTCTATGTTAGGATGTTTTGGAATAGTTTGAAGATTGCTTTGCGGCAGGGGACGCGTAGCTGATGATATATTTGGATACACTATGGCATTCTTAATTTTTTTAGAAATACTCTTGCCTTTCCCAAATATATGAGTTGTCGGACAGAAATAACAATCAGTTATATGATTTGTTGACTCTCGCCAGTGCATTGGTACTGCGATACGAAATGACGTTTTTTTGCCATTCACCCAATTTCTCAAACCTGTAGCACACGAGCACACGGATTACAGCAGAAATGGGGAACCCAGGTCTTATCCTGGTGTCTTATATCCTGTCCAAAATAGTGATGATAGGCTATTTTTTATTGTAGGGGCTTGTAGGGTATTGTAGGCACATTTGTTTGTTAAATATTACCTCACCACAAATATAACAAAAATTGTCGGGATTATTCACAAATTTCTAGGCACAGACTTTTAACACTCTTAACGCCTTTTTTCATTATTAGCGTTTTAAAACGTATTACTTCAAAACAGAGCACTAAAACAGAATATCTTAACCATTAAATTCCAACTAATTGATTAAATATCAGCATAATCTTTTTCAATGAAGGGAGAATCATTTAATTCGGAAAATAGCGGGTATCGGAAAAAATTAAACTAATAAAAAGCGTTTACTTACCAATTCGTATTCAGCATGGACAGACAAGCGAAAAATAGTTACAATGGTTCAGAATACTTTTTCACTGTAGACCAGTGTTACCGAATCACTGTAGCGATTTTCAGGCTGAAACTAAAGCGAGTAAGGAAGCTCTGTCTTGGCTAAATAATGTAATATGAAACACAGATATCATCACCTGTTCCGACAGACAGGCAGCGATCAAATCTCTGAACTCAGTCACGTTCAAATCCATGACTTCTCTTAATTGCATCTCAACAAAATGGCCAAGTATTTTACATCCAACTTATGTGTGTGCCGGGACACTGTGACATTCCAGAGAATTGAAAAGCGGACGAACTCGCTAGGAAGGGCACAATTTTTGTACTCCTTCATGCGGAGACCCACCCTCTATGCCTGTCGCTACATCGTGAAAATCGTATCCTCAAAACTAAGAGACTTCCTTACTACCATACGTGTGACAAAAGAGGATATCAACTTTAGGATAGGCATCTTCGAGAAGGCCATGGGTGTCACTTTTAAAAACTGTCCTATAAAACACGGCTATGAAAAAAGGATGGACAGAGTACTGTCACTCCATTAGCACCATTAAAGACTCAGCTAGACTGAGCAAGATTCAGCCAAATAATCCTTGGAACTCCTGACCCCCACCCATTTTCCGGGATGCACAGATCCTGCCCCTAAAATCTTACCTCCGATACGAAAACGTGAATCCTACGAAGACCAAGCTACAAATCTTTAGACTTCCTCGTCTCAGTATTACACTCTCGATTTTATTCAGTGATAAGTACCTATCCATCCCGGATCCCAAGCTCAACTGGAAGCCTAATATATAAAACCGGGTTAAGGAAGCAAGTGCAGATTCCTTTCTCTTTTCCTGTAGCAAAACTTTCGGCCAAAGGTGGGGTCTTAAACCCAAAATGACACTTTGGATGTACACTGCTGTTGTCCGTCCCATTCTCACCTACGGTTTACCAGTATGGGCGACTGCCCTAAGCAAAACGTACAACTAGGACAAACTCAGCAAAATCCATAGATAGGCAGGAGTCGGAACCTCCAGGGCGATGAGAACATGCTCCAGCGAAGCACTGAACGTACTGAACTACACCTCCTAGCTCTGGACCTTTACATAAAGTATGTAGTCTCGTGAATCGCCATTGGACTCAGAGAAGCAGGATGTTGGTCAGCGAGATCGTACGGCCATAGCAGATCTCTGCAACTCCTGCCTGAGCACCTAACCCCAACTCCCACGACCTACATTACCCTCACTTTAGACTTCGACAACTCTGCTCAATGCCGATTTAAATCCAGAGAGGACTGGAAAACATCATCAGTTAGAATACCAAATTCAAGACAGATTAGACTAAGCTAGACCACGGTGTAGGTTCAGTGGTTTTCTCGGCAGACTTCAATATCTCCAATCCTTACCGCCTAACAGATCACTCGAGTACCTTCCGGGCTGAAGTACAAGCGACCAGGGAAGTGTGTAAAACTCTCAGTACTACCTGCCCTTATGGTAGAGATTAGTGACCTATCCGAGATTTTTAACCAAAATGTATCGAACATGATCAAATTCCTAATCTTAGGCGTGATATCAAAACGGCGCGCAACTGCGCTAGTTGTACCCGGTCTGATCCAAATCGGGTAGCTACCTAAATCAACCAACCAAATAGTCTCAAGAGTTCGGATAGATTGTGCAGCATCTCCTTGCAATACTGGTAAGTTCAACTTCCTGTATGAACGATGTCAGTTTTTCGCCATATTTTCCGTTGACTGATAAAAGGAGCAGCTAGAATAAGGGATCTAGCTGCTTCTCTTATCAGCTTTGCCGCAGGTATGTGGTATTATGGTGCTGGATTTGGTTGTGGTGGTACTGGTGAAGGATTCTTCTCGGTTTCTTTCTGTAGTTCTTAATAGGCTCTAAATTTGTCTTTTGTTTTAACTGCTTTAGGCATTATATTTCAATTTCACTTAAATAGGTTCACGTATCACTATTGTCTTTTTTATAATGAAAGTAGATATAATGAAATATGAATCATATAAAATTCATCATTCTAAAATTCTTTACAATGTACACTCTGCACAAGAAGAGAATGAAAGATTAAATTTCACTTCTCGACCGTATTGCCAAGACCAACCGACTTGTGACTAGTTCTTAAGAACTGTATTTTTTATCACTTAATTTATTTCGATCTTCATATTTCTCTAATCCAATCTTTTGATCTGGAACTACTTCAACTACTCTTCATATAATATATTAATTTACGATCGGAATTCTAATACTTAGATTTAGAATCCAAAAATTGTTCACATATTTAACAACACTCAATATTGATTAAATCGATGTTATTCTACACCTATCGTTCTTATAGTTACAGTTTCGAAAAAAGTGAATGCTCACAATATTTATTATTATAACTTAGTCTATATGGTTTGGCCTAAAGGCCGTCTACCAGATTGACATTAAAAAGAAAAAATTACGTTAAATACATATATAAATTAAAAATAGATGCTGTTTGTTATATAATGCTCTAGTTAAATTAAAAACATTCTTCAATTATGCAGTTCCTGTAGCGCAATGCGTTGAGTGCGTGGTTGTAGAGGAGGTCCCAACCTCTGCTATCATTCAAGATATTCATTGTTTCTTCCAACTCAAGCGTCTGAGCACCGAAGAAATTACTGCGGAACTCCTTAAGTACAGGGCATTTCGCGATGAAGTGCAGAACATCATCATGCACTCTGAGATTACACAAGTCATAAAATTGGAAGCTCAGCGCAATGCGGTATGAAATTGAGCTTAAGTTCACTTCTTAATTTATTTTTAAATTGTGCTTGTTTTTTATATTGAGTAAGTGTTAAAAAATACGTCCTTTCTTGAAGATTGTAATTCATTTTGCTGTAGTAAGCTCTGTATTGGGACAACATAGCTTCATTTACAAATCTGTTGATAATTCTGTGGCCAGTTTTCTGGAGCAAGATGTTTAGTTTTTGTTTTAAAGAATCCTGCCGTTCACTTGGTGTAAAATTAAAGTTATAACAGCATTCCGATCCTAGTAATTCTCATTCTTGAACACACAAACAATTAGCTCACGATTATTTCGTGAACGGATTGTACGATACGATACAACAGTCGCTTCAGTCAGTCAAGGCCAAAATAAATTCCAATTTGGGTAGGATGAAGGAAGAACAACTTCTGATCATCGTGGGAACCAATATTTACCAGCACTCTCTAGAGCCATTTATCGTCAATTAACAAACAGTGGCAGCTTAATTCGAAGGCATGAAGTGGCAAATGAATTGCTACATAGAGCCTTTCTCGGAACAACATGCTACAGTTTGTAGAACTAGAGGATCAGACTCAACAGAAACTTATTGAGCAATCATGAGTCCAAAGGAATTCAAGAAACTCATCAACCGATCTGAAACTGCCAAGATAGTCTTGCCAAAATTCGACGGAGACTATATGATGGCGTCAGTTTCACGAAAAAGAATCCAATACTGTTACATTACGCTCATCCATTCACGGAGCTGTTGATAATTTAACTTGATCAGGAAAACAAGCATGCTGGACCCCAAACTTTATTCGTACTTGCTCGACAAAGATATTGGCCTATCAAGGGCAAAACGATCGCTGGATCTATCGTTCACAGTTGTGTGTTGTGCTTAAGATCAAAAATGAAACTGTTATCACAAATGATGGAAACTTTCTGGATTCAACCAGCACAGCCATTTGTAAAAACAGGCATTGATTTTTGTGTATTGGTCCATATATACTGTGACGTGAATGTTATAACGCGTATAAGATGAGAAAATCAGGACACCAACGCCATCTATACGAAATTAGAAGAACGATCAACTCCGAAGAGTATTCCCGAAATTCTTGTATGTACTGCCACCACCTATACACTAATAGATTACAAATAATCATGTATATAAGAGTCAGCGGGGAAATTCCACAGACTCGTGACGACAGTAAGCTCTAGAACCAATACTGGTATAAATTTCGGCACGGAGGTCGTTGCGAGACAGTTAAGACGGAGAATTAGTAAAGTTCAGTGGGAGTATTATTACAGTTCAGAGGGAGAATTAGTAAAGTGTAGTTCAGTTGGATAATTATTACAGTGCAGTTTGTGATTTTATAGTGTTCAAAGTGTTCAGCCTGAAAGGCCGCAAAGAGTTTTGTAGTAAAGTAATAGTAGTCGTTAAAGTTCAATAAAGTATAAGAAGTAAATCAGTGTTTGCTTGAAAATAAATTCGTGTATAACGTAAATTGTGAACTCTAGTGTTACATTCGTCACAATCCAGTGATCAAATCCGTATTTGTGGACAATTTAACTAACTGTACGTAGACTCATTTAAGAGGAAATCGTCCTCAAAAAACATACAGTATCAGTGTTCTGCTGTTTTGCAACACAGGATTTTCATCTCAAACTATTAACCGATTTAACATCAGAAGGATTTATTGGCACATTGAAGAGGTTCATGGCAAGAAGGGGCCATTGTAATAACATTTACTGCGATAACGCTACCAACTTCGTGGGAGCCAAAAAACAACTATCAGAATTTAACCAAATTTTTGATTCAGCAAATGTAAGTGAGAAAATAACAGCATTATTTTTCATCACTCCTCCAAGATCGGGGGCTTGTGGGAAGCTGCAGTCAAGTCGGCTAAACATCTTTTACAGCACACATTGGCATCGGCATCGCTAACTTATGAAGAACTGAAGACAGCTGTAATTGAAGTTGAGGCTATACTTAATTATCGTCCTATAACACCTATGTCATCATCTCCAAATGATTTGCAGCTCATACACCAGAACACTTCCTCATTAGACAGCCAATTATCAGCAATATTGATCATGGTGCAACATCTCAAAAATCTTCACATCTCACTCGAAGGAAGCTCGTCACGCATGTCAAAAATGAGTTCTGGCTTCGTTGGTCAAGTGAATATTTAAATCAATCACAGCACATGTATAAATGGAAGGAAAGATGTCACAACGTAGAACCACGAATGATGTTCGTAATGAAAGAGGATAACCAACTAAGCCTGAATTGGCCGATAGGCAGAATAATTAACGCCATCAAGATGGTTTGGCTCTATCCCTAGGTACTGCATTACTCACTTTGTTCATCGCTTGCATGACGGCAACTACAGCTAATGCATGGGAAATTAATATCACTACATTTGAAGCTCAACCAGGAATTTATTTCGACAATATTGGAACATCGAATTTAGTAACTCATACATGGAACTTGGTTATATACCATGACCTAACTCCATACTGGAGCGAATTGAAGGCAATTGAGAATTGCAACACTAGAGTATTGGAACACCTATGTAAAATATTACGAAATAAAACGTTGTGTACTCAATCAACCAATTCCATTCAACACACTCATGATGAGTTATATGAAGATAGCATTACCTTTATGAATACGAACTCATGTCGGTCGAAAAGAGGAGCATTCATCTCAATTGGCAACATGGCAAAGGCCTTGTTTGAAACTCTTGATTCTCAGTATGCAGAAGAGATGTCTCAAACCATTGAAAAAATACAAACCAATGAAGACTATTTGCTGGTACTCTCCAAGAATCACACATTGATGTGTAGAGTAGAGTCAACAATAAACATTATTGAGCAGAATCAAGAAACTTTGGATCGACGGCATGCGATACTGCAAACACAGACGAATGAAGTGATCAACCAACAACAACACGGATGAATCGTATCAGCTCAATATTCAACAACTCTTTCCCTCCAATTACAAACGCCTTGTCAGATATTTGACAAGGACAAATAAGTCATTCGAACAACAGATAAAGCAACAAGCCATTGTAATAAAGAATAGTTTACCACCTACATACCGTCTGCCAATAACAGAGATGAAGTTAAAAAGAATATCGTTACAGATAGACAACACTCAGTTGGAGTAACTAAACATTGTGCATCGTCATGCTCATCAGGAATATTTATATGTATCGCCATAATTATATTACGAGTTTGGGAGTTGCTTGCTGCTCCAAGAAATTCGACAAGTATTCAACAATACAATCAGTGGCATTTGACCTGTCAAGCGGTTTAAATCGTTCACGTCGAAACATTTGTTCTTTTATGTTTAATATTAATAAATTAATTACAATAACTCGAAAATGGTAGATAATTGTGGTGAATGTAATACTGGCATTCTGTCTGCTGCGGCGGATTTTGCTACAGAAAGTTTCACACCAAGTGTGTTGAATTGTCTGCGACAGCACATTAAATCAAAAGACAGTGTATGCTATGAGTGTAAAATCTGCAATAAATGTTCCATTTTTGCGATTAATAAATAAGCTCACTTCAATGACAAAGGAACAGAGCTCGAATGCCAATGAAACGCCATTGGTAACGGACGGCTCAGTTAAACCACCCGTTGCCCCAACATCGGGAATTAGTGAAAGCGCGGAAAAATGGGAGAAGGTTTTTCCGAAAAAACCTCCAAAAATTGTCGATTTTGTCGAGACTCTCACAAAAGAGATTCACACAGCTGGTTTTCGTGTTAACTCTACGGAAAGTGCTGTGAAGAATTATATTTCATCCAAGTTGAACTCGCCGGACGGTGACATTAGATATATTAAGCTTGTTAAGTCAACCGCTGACTTAAACACATTAAACTTTATTAATTTCAAAGTAACTTTGCTCGAAAGTACATACGCCCGCGCATTAAATAAAAAAAATTTAAAAATAAAAAAAAATTTTAAATAAAAAGAAATCATTAAAAAAAAACGGAGTTGCTTTGCCCGTTGCAAAGATCAAAACATAAACACTGATCAGCTGCGAGGGCAAGGCACCTCCGTTAAAACCTATTCTCTGTATTATCAAAATGTTGGTATTATGAGAACGAAATTAAAATAAATTTTCATTTCTCTCTCGGACCACCAATATGACATTGTTGTTTTAACAGAGACTGTGGTTTACCGGAATGATCGCTGCAGATCTAGTGAGGAGAGAGGTGGGGGAGTTTTAATAGCTGTCTCACCTCGTCTACTCAGCCGGCAAGTTATGTTGGTGCATCAAACAATTGATGTAAAGCAGATGTGTGTGTCTATTGATTTTGTTGATGACTTCCTTTATCAGATGTTTATTTTCGTCTCCTACGTTCCACCAAAAAGTGCTGCCAATGTGTATCAAAAACACATTACTAACATTAGTAGTGTCGTTACTCGTCTTGAAGCTACTGAATTATCTTGTATATTAGGGGACTTTAATATTGGTGACGTTACTTGGAAGAACGTGGATGGTGATGATAATTTAATCCCATTTAATGTTATTCATGAATGGGAGAGTTTGATAATTATTTTATTATAATATTTATTATTATTATATATTACATATACTTTATCTATACTACTATATACTTTATCTTGGAGCTTATTTCAAATAAACAATATTCGACATAGTTTAGACCGAATTTTAGATTTAGTATTTTTAAACAATGAAGTTAACTTTAAAATATCAGAAGCCTTGAATGTGATTGATTCGAAAAAAATTCATCACAAGGCCTTACTTTTGGATTTTAAATTCTTTTGTTACGGAAATTGTAGTAATAACAATGTTGGCTTAACTTATAAATTCGCTAAGACCAATTTTGTTGCACTGAATGAATACCTAAATCAATTCAATTGGGATGACTTGTTGAGTTCCCCCAATTTGAATGGTAACTATGATATATGTATGAATAAATTTAATTCTGGTTTATTTGTTCCCAAAACGCGTCTAAGAAATTTAGAATTCCATGGACAAACAAAAGTTTAGTAAATCTACGAAATGTTAAAAGGAAAGCATATTCAAATTATGTTTCAAATAAAACGAGTTTAAATCGTGAACGATTTTTGAGATTCAGGAAAGAATATGAGTTCTTGAATAGATTTTTATATAAACAATGCGTCTTGTCTGTAGATTCTTCGGCAATGGTGCATCATTTTGGAATTTAAAAAAACAAATGTTGGAACTCGCTTTATCGTCCACTAAAAATTATCTTTAATCAATCCATGTTTCAATCCGGTTTAAGGCAAAAAGTAGAAAAAGATCGACCAATATCAAAGCTTTCATCGATACAAAGTTGTAAAAGAAAAATTATATTTCATGGTAAAAGAGAGATAATCGAGCTTGCCGCATTATTTTTAGCCTTTTCGGGGCCTGTTAGGGATGATCCACAGGTCTGTTCCCATCAGGCTCTTTGCTTCGAGCTTTTGGTCCTTTGGCAGTGATGTTTATGCTCTAAGTGCGGTTGTAGATGGTTTAACCTCATTAACCTTATTGGTCGCGATGATCAGTTTGACCTGACCAGATCGAGCACAAGATGGAGGAGTGCTGCTCTCTTTTTGTGCTTTAATCGAAGCCAAAATTTTAGTATTCGGGAGTTCTAGGCTCTGTGGAAAGAACCCTCGAACAATATGGGATTTCGGGAAATATCCCTTTTCCACAATTGTCACGTTCAGTCCACTCCTGCCTTTGAGCGCCGCAAAGTTGTCTCATCGATTCTGTTTGTTCAACAGCAGGAACAGAATTGGCTCTAAATCGAAGGTCACCAGGTATTCGGAGTTCGCGTACTAGGGGCTATGTAAGCATCTCTTAGTCATGCATCTTTTGGCGTATGCTGTTGCACTAGAGAGAGATGAGAGATTTTTTTCTCTTCCCGTTGCTTACTTTGGCCAAGTACTTACAGGCGCAAGACCAAGGGCCATGCAACTCCGACATGCACAAAGGAACCACAGTTCAGATTGAGCGTGCCTGATTTGTCGGACCTATTATCATTTTATTTATTATTTATTATTTATTATAACATCGCGTCCCTATGAGTGCAGACTTGACCACCTAGTGCTTGGATATATACCAAACCAATGAGCAGGGCAAAGGTAGTGTTTATCCCAAAAATGTTGAAGAAAGACCCAAGCCTATGTTAGTCTTACAGACCAATGACTACTGCTGAAAAATTGTGGAGAAAGTTGTAGACAACTACATAAGAGAGGAAATACTAACTATATCTCCTCCTTTTACTGTCAACACGCGTTCAGAGCAGGCAGATCGACAGAGACTGCGCTATACCAACTGACAGAAACTATCGAAAGCACCGTCGACGAGAAAGAAATTGTTATATGTGCTTTCCCACATCACATGATGCGATTATTAAAGATCTGGACAAGAAGGAAGTAAACCGAACAGTATTAAAATGGATGTATGATCGTCTGAGCACGAACAGTTGATACTCATACATTAGAAGGTGCAGGACAACCTGACTAATTGGACCACAATTGTGACCGATGGAAATTACAAAGGATGATATGCATGAGGTCCAATTACAAAGGATATTCCCTCATGCATATCTATCAGTTATCAAATAGTAATTCTGGAGTATGTAGGTATGTATATACATAAAAAATCGACAGTCAGTGCATCTAACAGGGAATTGTTTTAATATTTGATTCAAGTTTCTTGCTTGGATTGTATTTATTAAATTAGACACATTACGGATGTGTTACTTTTTACTCTGTCTTCGAAAAAATCTATAATTTTTTTCCGAACCAAAGCTTTATCCTTAGAATTGTTCACTAGTTTTTGAATACAAATGTTGACATATCCATATTTCGTCCAAACCATTTTGGAATGAAAAACCTTCAGAAAATTTAAGTGCAAAAAAGCCTCATATTATGAGTGAGATCTTGAGCTATTCCTCTGAAGAAGAATAGGGACTCAGATGGTGCTGTATCAGGCACACCGGCCAGTGGCTGTCGTAAGTGTTGCCTATACCATAGCCCTATGCTATGGTAGCTACACGTTTTCATCGGTTTACTATATATACAAACACAAACAAAGAAAACAAGAACACTAGCAACGGACAAAAACGAAACGAAAACCGAATACACTAACGAACAATTTCCAACCGAGAAAGAAATAAAAACAAACTTGACAGCGACAACAGCAAAAGCATCCGGAATGCAATGTAACCTTGAGTACAGGGATGCCTGCATCGATCTGTTATGCGATTCGGACAACATATCAATCTGCAGGAGTTTTCAAATAAGAAAACTCCTGCACCAAATAAGGTAAGTTCCCTTAGAAGTTCCAGCGGGACAGAGAGAAAAGCATATATTTCGCTCTGCGAGGAAAACCCTAGAGGCGGAAGGCAACAAACACGGAAAGGCCCACTTGGAGTATTGACCATATTGGCACATTGTTTTGTTTAGTTAAACAAAATCATTTGAATATCAAAACATCAATTTCGATATAAGATACACATGATTAAATAAGACAAATTGGATGTTCTCCTTCGCAGATACATTAAGCAACGCATGTTATACTGTGTTCTATCATCCGCTTAGCCTGCTATAAGTCCCGCTTATAGAGTGAAATTTGTGTGAAAAATAGCGGGGACTCATGATATGCCTTCGGAAAAGGAGGTGGTCCGATTATAGAGTGTCCCGATTAACAGGTATTGTACACGCTGATGATATAGTCATCATAATGCAGTATGGTGCGATATCATCGAATGGAGACTCAAAATGGTGCCTACCGGCTAGGCTGAATCTGAATCCGGCAAAAACCACCATAGCAGCTTTCACAAGAAAGCGTAAACTGGTACGACTGAAACAAATTAGTTTGTCAAGCACAAAACAAAATTTGTGTAATTTACCTCGACGATATCTTAGTTTTCAGTACTTCGCTGGATCGAAGTGATCCAAAACCTAGCATTATCAAAGACGCAAAAACTAATCAAATCGTTCTTAGGAGTTACCGGTTGATATAGGAAATTTGTTAAAAACAACGCCAAAATTGCATATATTTCCGCCGGTGTGGATGAATTCCGGCCAGAAATGCTTAAGGGAATGGGTAAAGAGGGAGTTTTATGGCTCTCCCGTATCATTAAAGTAGCCCGGAAACCTGGTGAGGCACCTGGCGATTGGCAAACTGGGGTGATTGTCCCACTTTTCATGAAGGGAGACAAAAGAGATTGCTCCAACTACAGGGGTATATCCCTTTTAAGTCTCCCCGGGAAAATCTACGCTAAGGTGTTGGAAGCGCGTTCTAGTGCTATGATCGAGCCCAGAATGGGCTTTCGTCCCGGTAGAAGTACAACTGACCAGCTTTTCAGTTTAAGAATGGTACTTAAGGAGGCTTGGGAATATGCCAAGCCCATCTACAGCCGTTTTGTGTATTTGGAAAAGGCATGTGACCGAGTTGCTCGAGGTAAACTCTGGAGTGTTATGCGAGTATGGGATTTGTTAGTCCTCTTCTGAAAGCCATTCAGTCTCTATACACAAACTGTAGCTGTTTACTGTGTGTAATGTGTGTTCGAGTTTACTATGCTAAATCAACATCTTTCACCGTGGGCGTTGGCCTTCGCCATGGATGCGTAGTTTGGCACCTCTCCTTTTCATTGTTTATATATGGACTGGATGTTGCAGCGCAGCCGAGGCGAGGAATGTTTCACATTTGGAGAGTTGAGGGTAAGCATTATTTTTTTGCAGTTGACTAAGTTTTCCTCACATCTTAAGAGACGGAACTCCATCGCGCACTCGAAAGGCTTGCGGCCGTATATGCTGATGCTGGAATGAAGGTTAACATGGACAAATCGGAGGTTATGATCATCTCCAAATGCCTGTTCAATTCACTTTACATATGGGTGGAGTCCCATTGGTGGAGAAGTTTAAGTATCTCGGGGTCTTTTTCACGAGTGGTGTACGGAGTAATGCTGAGCTTTCCCCCAGGACTGGTCGAGCTGGGTCAATTTTAAAACAGCTTGTAGATCTATAATCAGAAAGACCGAGCCTGGTTTCAAGGCCAATTTATGGATTTTCAACTCAGTAGTTGTTCCAACTCTCACCAATGGTCATGAAATTTGGTTAGTGACCGAAAGAATAAGTTCGCGAAAACGAGCTGCTTCGTTGGTTTGGTCACGCGGCACGAATATCCCTTTCATCATGACTTCCGAGGCGGGCGTTTATTGCAATTCCATCAGGTAGGGGACAGCTTGGCAGACCCACGGCGAAGTGGGTGGACCAAGTCCAAAAACTCGCCTGGTTACGCTTGGGCATAATCGTGTGTACCATAATCTCTATATATAAGGGTATAATATAAAGATCGATTATATTAAAGGCAAAGAAGATGTCATTGTAGATTTCTTAAGTCATATAAAGAGCGAAAGTAACGAAATAAATGCTCTTACCCAAAGCTATGGTGAGAATAATCAAAATCGCGGTTTTAGTTAAGGTTAAAATTTAGAAACCAACTCATCGCTTTTAAAGACCATTACAAGCTCGAATATAAACAATGAGGTATTCAGAGAGGTTACGGGGGGAAGATTAAAATTATGCATAATCCTGAAGAGAGACAAGTACTTAATACATCCGAAGATGTTGAAAATATCCACTCTCAGGAGGAATATATTCCTATCCTTGAAATTATAGTCAATCGTTAAGATACAAATTGTATTTTTAGAGCACAAGCAACGCCAATTTCAAAAACCTTAAAAAATACTCATATTAGTATCGACAAAAATGATATACTCAAAGGAAAGGTAAAGTATGGATTTACACTGAGTGATGGATAATATAATGAATGAAAAATAATCTAGACATTCCCTGATAGGAACACATTTAAATTAGTAAAATGCAGTTACATTGCTAGGGATATAGAAAATTATGAAGCACCAAAAGGCACATTGCATTATATCATAAAAATGAAATAGGGCATTCCAGAAATAACCCAACTTACGAGGGACTGAAAATCTATCACCCAAGCTTAAAACAGTTATACATAATAGTAAATATAGTAATAAGAAATACATGTTCTATTGCCGAAACCCTTCTAGATTAATTGAAATTGTCCACGTTGATGTTTATGTAAATAGCAAACAATCATTCATGGTTTTCATTGACAAATTTTCCTAATAAGCTACAACCTTTATATTGGAAAACAGAAACAGTTTAACAATAGTTAAAAAGCTTTAAAACATTTAATTGCACTTTGGCAATTCTATAATAAAATAAATAATTGAAAATAATACTCTGACAAAAAGAATTAGAGTTTTGAATTTAGAGGAGAAAACACAAGTGTTTAACACAGTCGTACTGTCATGACAAAGTACTGGAAATAAGAGTTGATTTCAATAAAATTAAAGAAAGAATAGAAAAAACTAAATCTAACAAAATAGGAAAGAGATATAGAAGCCGCGAAAGCATAGAAACGAGAACTACAGGATTCATTAAAAATTATAGGTAAGTTCGACACAAGGATTAACCTAAATTTAGAAAACTCAAACTTGAAAATGTACACGACAATAACATAAAACGTACATATCTTTAATTTACAGGTCAAACCTCTTTTTATTTGGATATTAATTTTAATAATCATCCTCTATCAATCTCTATCAATTGAAGAAACGAATTCTGAAGGTTATCTTCGGTTATGTAGAATACCAGATATATTTATTAAATATAATTAACCCAAATGAAATTATAAACCTTAAATAAGAAAAAAGAGAATATTTACGAATAGAATTATATGCAATGAAAAAGAAGGTATTAACTTTAGCACATTAGCACAGATCAAAAAGAGGATTGGTAAATGTTATACGAAAAGGTTGAGTTGGCTTTACACTAAATGAAGACGAGAGACAGGATATTCGCCCTTATTCTTTTAGACTAGGTGCCAAATTCTCGCGTCATATATTTCTGTCACCTCATATCAAAATATGTATTGTTGAATTCAAGTGAGGTGAAAACAAAACTAATCAAATTCTCAACGCAAAAGAATTAAACTAGTTGGCAACACATACTGCAGATTTTTGTCTTCCAGTGAGATCAATTTCCACTCGTTGGTTATATTTGCTAATTCTTGGAATCTCAGGATGCCTTTAGTGCAGAAACAATAACTGTTGAAATATAAGTCATGAAACATGTATCACGCACAGAATTTGCAAAATGTATATATTATGTACGCGAGAAAGAATCTGCGAAGGAAATGTGGGACAGTTTGCAATCATTTTTTTCAAAGAAATCATTGACCAGTCAATTGTTACTGCGAAAACAAATGGCAAAACTTCGGATGAAGGAAGGGCAATCGCTCCTAGCACATCTTAAAGTGTTTGAAGAACTTTAACAATTGAATTTAGCTGGTATTAAAATGGATGAAACAGAACAGCTCACTCAGCTTTTCTTGACACTTCCTGATGCGTTTGATCCCTTAGTAACTGCATTACAAAATCTGGATGAAGGCAAATTAAATTTTAATGTTGTGAAAGAGAGACTTTTAGCCGAAGAGACAAAACTGAATGATCGCAAGGAGGCAGAATGCACAAAAGAATGACACAAATAAAACGGCATTTTTTGGTAAGAAAAACTTTCAAAAAAAATCTTTGGAAAATGTTTTAAATGTGGCAAATCTGGCCATAAAGCATATGACTGTAAAGTTAATAGTGAAGGAATATAAAAATAAAGGAGTTTGCTGTGTAGGAAGTGAAAAGCCAAAATCTGCGTATCTGTCCGAATCCCCGCTCGATTGCTCAGTATCTGAAAAGCAAGTAATACTCTTAAAATTAGATTCCGGAGCTAGTGATCATTTCGCCAAAAATAATGCCTACTTCCAAGAGCTGACAAAACTAGATTCGCCCACAGAAATAAATCTTGCCAAGGACAATGAAACGCTGAAGGCAGAGCATATTGGAACAATAAGTGGCATAAGCAACAAGAATATAAAATTATTCATAAAAGATGTTCTGTATGTGCCGTCACTACGTGATAATTTATTATCAGTATGAAAACGTACAGCTGCTGGCATCAGGGTAAATTTTTTTCAAGATAAAGCTATTGTCCTGAAAAATAATGACTGCTTTTCTCAATGAGGGTTTATATAAACTAGTTCAAACTGAGAAACCAACGGCAAACTTGTGTACAACCACAGAGGTAATATTATGGCATAAACGGATGGGTCATATTGGTGAACAAGGGTTGAAGCAGTTAATTAAACGTAATATGATTACTGATTTAACTTCAGGAGATGCAAGTATTGGTATCTGCAGTGCATGTATGGAAGGAAAGCAGTACCGCGAAAAATTTAAAAAAAACTCGCAACAGAGCAAAAAGGCCACTTGAGCGTATCCACTCCGATATTTGTGGACCAATTGATCTTATAGCATGGGATGGCTCTAGATATTTTGTATCATACACAGCAAATAAACCGGTACACAACTAAGGGATAGAAGTTGAACCTACACCGCCACAGCCGCAGCAAAATGGCGTAGCGGAAAGATTTAACCGGACATTGATTGAAAAGGTACGTGCTATGTTGTTTGAGGCAAAAATCCCAAAGATTCTGTGGAATGAGGCTGCGTTCGCTGGCGTTTTTATTATGGGATGGAAACAAACCGAATCTTAAAAAATTAAAAGTATTTGGATGTAAGGCTTATGTTTGGATTCCGCATCAAAACAGGACCAAACTCGACTCAAAAAGTAAGCAAGCAGTAATGGTTGTATATGCCCCAAATGGATATCAGCTATTGGATCCTGAAAAGCAAAAAGTGTTTACTGCTAGAGATGTGAAGTTCGAAGAACTAAAATTCCCATTTAAGAACGACATGGAAATTGAACAAAGTGACTGGCAACAGCAGAAATACACGGTTGATGTTGAAGAATCTTCTGTAATAACAGCATGTGAACAAGAAGGGGTGGAACTATCCGATCAAAATGTTGTTCATAGTGACTCTGAAGGCACTGAAAACGGAAGTGAAAATGCAACTGTGCTCCCCTTGCAAAATAATAGCAGTAGTACAGATGACATTAATGCAAAGCGTATCAAAAGGGTACACCGTATACGCGGTAAGTTGCTTAATTTTGTTCATAACTTAGAAGCCAATGGCAAAAAGCGATCGCAGAAGAACTGGATTCAATAAAGTGTAACAACGTATGGCAAATTGTCGAAACACCTGAGGGAGTGAACTTCTTAAATCAAGATGGGTGTTTCGCATTAAGGACAATGGTACTGGCAGCGTAAAGTACAAGGCAAGGTTGGTGGCCAAAGGATATCTTCATAAACATGGCATCGACTACTTTGACACCTACGCACCAGTGGCTAAACTAACTACTATACGTGATGTGTTGGCTATTGGAATTCATCGAGGCTACTTTGTTCATCAATTTGACGTAAAAACAGCTTTCTTGTATGGTGATCTTAAGGAGAACATATATATGGAAGTACCTAAAGGCATGACTGAAAATAAAGGTATGGCTTGCAAACCTGTTAAGACATTGTACGGTTGAAAACAATCACCTCGTTATTGGAACGAAAAGTTCAATACGCATTTGCTCTCTTTCGGGTTTGAACGTTCAAAACACGATTACTGCATGTATACAAAAATTGAACTGGAAAGAACTCGTATGTCGATGACGTACTGATTGTTGGCAATAACATTATGGCAATAACCAAACTTAAAAAGGATTTGAGAGCATATTTTGAAATGTCGGATTTTGGAAAATTAACTCATTTTCTTGGTATAGATATAAAAAACGATAAAGAGTCATTGTATCTTTCACAAGAAGGTAGTATCGAGAAATTGCTTAAGAAATTCGGAATGTCCGAGTGTTACTCCGTAAAAAGTCCAAATGGAGAAAGGACTGAAGTTACCACCATCGACATCAGGCGAAGAAACAAAACAGCCATACAGCGAACTCCGTGGAAGTTTAATGTACATCATGTTGTGTACCAAACCTGACATATGCTTTCCTGTTGCTTACATGGGTCGATATCAGCAAAACCAATCTGATCTTCACTGCCAGCACTTAAAAAGAATCTTAAGGTACATGAAAGATACTAGAAACATGAAGCTAATGTTCAAAAGCAATGGAATACCAATTATTGGATATGCCGACGCTTATTGGGGTACAGATACTTTTGATAGAAAGTCAGTCTCTGGTTATGTGTTTCAGGTATATGGCTGCACAGTTTCATGGTCTAGTAAGAAACAATCTACCGTTTCAACATCATTAAGTGAAGCAGAATATGTTACATTAAGTTCTGCCGTAAAAGAAGCGTTGGCTAAAAGGGATATTGAAAGATCTTCGTGAGATACATAACGAGCCAGTGACTATATATGAACATAATCATGGCTGTATTGGAATGGCTAATAATCTCGAAAACAAAAGAGTGAAGCATATTGATATTAAACACCATTTTATAAGAGATAATGTCGAAAAAGGCGAAATTCGAATTGTACCTAAAGACAACAGAGAGCAGTTAGCTGATATATTCACAAAAGGTATTGATGTCGTGCGCTTCAACAACATGTATCACGCACAGCATTTATGAACGCGTTTATTCTTATCTTTGTTACTGTCAGTTTGACATTCCTTTATTACACTTTTTGAATTTTATAATGAATAAAATCATTCCGTTCTTGTTCTAGAAGCCGACCAGTTGTGTTCATTGTTTTCTTTATTTTTAATAACAACTTTAAAAAGTACAACAATAACCATCCTGAAGAGGATATCAGGAACCTGTGAAACACAATCTCCGGACAACACTACCTCAATGCGTTAAATCTGCTAAAGGAGCAGAACAACGACGCCGAACAACATTAAATTAAACACAGTACATCAGTTGGGCCCCTATTGTTGAGGCAACACCCTAACCTTTAGTTTGTAAGTCTAGTTGTAATCTCAATTGTAAAAATAATTTTCTGTTCAAATGCATTTTTGTATTTTAGTGCAGCACCCGTTCGTAATGATCGCGTCTTTGCTATACTTCCCAGATTGACTATTTTCAATAACAGCCCAAGACAAAAGGATTGAAGTATCCTTCATTAAAGCGACCAGGCACTCAAATTGCTGTTTTTTGGTTATTACACATAAAAGTATCCTACGTCGTTTGGCGTCACCCACAAAAATGCAACCGACAAAATCTCTCTCATTCTATCACTTTATCATGAAATGTGTCTAAGGGAATACACTCGATAGTCGTGCGAGTGACAAATGTCACTTAAAGTGACTAAGAGAATACAATTTGTCAAAGTGACAGATATTTTGAAGTAACACGACTAAGAGAATAAGGGGAATTGAAATCCAACGAGAAAATAACGACAGCACAAATGATGATCTAATTGAGTCAACTAATCAACAGGTAAAAATAAATGACTACTTCAATGAGTTACTAACATTATTAAACAACGCTCTCAAACTGATAGAAATGAAATTGTAGATCAAATAATTACAAATAAAAATCTTTGTAAGCAAATATTAATACGAGAAGTCTTTCTAGAAAATTTAGAAAAGGAATTAAGATTCTAAAGAAGAAAATAACTTAATACAAGACAATATAATGGGTAGGGATTGTACACAAAAGTATTTTGAGCAATGATGAAATTAGTAAATGAAACTGAGTAATATTAAAGTATGGAACGAAAATTCAATTCTTTCCATAAAAATCCCCGTAACAACGATAAAAACAGACACGAAATTAATAATACCAATTTTAAGTTCTTACAGTGAGTTAAGTTAACGAAGAATTCGAATATGTACGAGTAGTTAAAATCAACAATAAAATGTCTCAGTCTAGAGGAATTAAAATTAAGTACAAATTTTATTTAAAAAAAAATGTGAATTAGTACCTAAATTATAAGAAGAAATTATTGAACTTAACGGTGATATTTTAATTTTAAGTAATATTAAAAACAGAACATTTAACAGTAATTGTGACGAGACAATTTTGTTTGCGGAAATTATTTTATAGTGTACAGGAGTGTACAAGTCACTCTTTCCTATTTTTATTGATAAATTGGAAAAATTTATAAAATGATTGAAATCATAGCAATAAATAATGATACATTGTCATTTCAAGCGTTCACCATCCACCAAGAAGAAAATATAAAAGAAAACATAACAAAATAAATTTAAAAACATAATATTATAAGTTATAGCATTGGGAGTTTTAGTATTATTTTTATTATATTGATAATTGTAATTTTAGAATACATTTGTCTTAAACAAAAGAAAATAGACAAGAGTAATAGTTAAGGGAGAGTGGAGTTATTATAAAGGGTGATTTTTTAAAAGCTATAGGAAAGTTTTTCAAACAAAAACACATTAAATTCAGAAAAATGCATGAAATCTTTATTTGAATCGATAGTACGGTCCATATAATTTAATGTTTGAAGATTATTTCATGCAAATGTTGACCTTGACTGCGCCTCAAATGGTCCATCCGCTTAGTCCAATTTTGGCATACTCTTTCCAACATTTCGGCCGGTATCTCACGAATAAATGCTTCAATGTTGTCTTCCAATGCGTCAATTGAAGCGGAAAAATAGTCTAAAGGCGTTAAATCGCACGATCTAGGCAGCCAATTGACCGGTCCTGAAAGTGAAATAAAATGTTCACCGAACTCGCCTCTCAATAAGTCAATTGTTGCGCGTGCTGTGTGGCATGTGGCAACGTCTTGTTGAAACCACATGTCATGCAAGTCAAGCTCTTGCATTTTGGGCAAAAAAAAGTTGGATATCATCTCACAGTAGCGCTCACCATTCACAGTTACGTTACGATTCCCATCATCTTTGAAGAAGTACGGTCCAATGATGCCACCAGCCCATAAACCGCACCATTGGCACCATTGCATTGGTAGCTCTTGCAATGCATCTGGCTGATATTCACTCCAAAATCGACAACTCTGCTTATTTACGTACCCATTGAGCCAAAAATGAGCTTCGTCGCTGAACACATGTGATGTCGCGATGAACTTTCTTAACAGAGCACGCATTTTGATAATAAAATTCAAGGATTTGCAAGCGTTGTTCGTTTGTAAGACGATTCATGGTTAAATTATAGACCAAACTGAAGATGTTTGACAGTGAAACAAAACACGAAACGTGCGTCAGCTGTTTAAACCAGTGATGCCAGAAAGATAATAGCTAAAAAATCACCCTTTATTATATATTATGTCCCAAAGTTCCAATAACTTCCAATTTGGATAGAAAACGTCAGCCCGAAAATATTACAGTTCGTTGAGAAATTGACTCATTCTCGCGAAATCATAAGAACCACATGTTAATAGAAAACTATAATAGAAACTGCACCAAATAACTTTTGCTGTCGAAAATGATTGCATAAAAAGAAAAGGATATAAACAACAATCTTTTGAGTTCTGTGTACAGAAGCTTGCGGACTTGCTAGCCAAATTATTGTAGTAATTTTATTGTTTGTTTGACGTTATTAAGGACAAAATTGATTTCATATGGTTAACAGCTGATCAAAAGACACCACTTGTGAAAGGGAGCGTCAAATATAGCTTCTGTTCTGGTCTGTTCTAATTGATATGTGCCCAGAAATTCGTAGTTGATTTTGATTTTGACATTGTCAAGAGTGGGGGTAAAAATATCTCTTTGAGAGAGAAACTGTGCAGAAACTTGTGGAACTTTTCGTAAAGATCCACAGAATTCACTAAAAAATACTAAAAAAAGGCTAAACTGAAATATAGGTTTTTTGTATTTTGAATTTGACAGTCTTCAATTTTTTGCGCAGATTTCTGTACTAGAAATTCGTTGGGTGGGGAAATCGTTTAAAAAATAATCACCAAATGAACGGCTTTTGACAGTTTTTCGGTGAATTTCACAGCAATTGGAACAGACCTAAAGTGGTATGCGTGTGTTTGATAGGGTAGGAGTTTTTGGCTGGAAAGCTGAATATCACTTACTTGTAGATAACAGAAATATGTATACACAAATTTGGTGACCTGTCATGTGGCGACCGTTTTCCTGAGGATTATATGATAGGATCGTATCTTTAAAATAGGCCCGGAATTGCAAAAATTATGTCACGGTTAATTTCGATAACAGTTCGGTGTATTCCCAGGCCAGTACTTAAATGTTTTTTCCAGAACAGTAAAAATGTTGGAGTAAGTTTTAAAATCAAATTTGTTTTTCAGAGATGATTATATAACGGGATGAAAAATGAATAAAAAAAAATAGTAATATCTATCTCTTACCATTGGGCAATTATTTTATGTGATCTGAAGTATGTGTTAATACATATGTATACGCTTGGAATTTTTTACAGGTTAATAGTAGTAGGCCTTATACATTATTCTCATCCCGATTGCCTAATCATGAAAAACCCTCAGAAATTGTTGTGAACCCCTCCCATACGTAAGTCTGGATATAAAATGTATAATCACATGTGTATAAAAATGTATTCTAAAAAAATGTATTTACAGGACTATAACTGCCCGTTTCTTTGAATCAAGAAATCCGATTCATATAAGTAATTCATTTTTCCAAACTGAAATGGTGAAAACTCCTGCGTTTGCTGATTCTGTTTCCGAAGGTGATGTGAAGTAAGGAACTGCGAGTTGAATTAAATATATGGAGCTAAAATAAACTCTTTTAACTATAAGGTTTACTGCTAAAGTTGGAGATTATGTTCAGGTGGATCAAGTGGTAATGGAAATTGAAACTGATAAAACGACCGTAGGCGTCCCAGCCCCATTCGGCGGTATCATTGAGGAAATCCTCGTTAAAGATGGCCAAACAGTAAAAGCTGGTCAGGAGCTATTCAAACTTAAGAAAACCGAAGGTGGAGTTGAAGCCACAAGCCCAACTAAACCAAGCTCACAAAAGAGTGAGGGGAGCTCTCCAAAAATTGATGCACCGGCTTCCCCGCCACCGTCCCCATCACCAAAACCTGCGCAAACGCCTCCGAAACCTATCGCATCTCAGTCTCAACAAGTTATCTCTCCACATCCACCACTGCCACCCAAATTATCGGTCCCGGCTGGAAAAATACCTTCAGCTAATATTCCCCATACGCAAGGGATAACCCAGCCTACAGTGAAGGTAGGTTAAACATTTAGGTATAATATTTCGAACGCACTTACAATCTGTGATTGTAGGTACCTCCTTCCGATTATACGAAAGAAATAACCGGGACAAGAACGGAGCAACGCGTAAAAATGAATCGAATGCGCTTAAAAATTGCCCAACGATTAAAAGACGCTCAAAATATCAATGCTATGTTAACAACTTTTAATGAAATTGACATGAGGTTTGGAATATAACTACATATTAAAATGTAGAAGTAGAATTAATATTAAATATCTGCAGTTCTGCGATGGCGTTCCGTAAAGCCAATCAGGATGCATTCCAGAAGAAATTTGGAATTAAACTTGGTTTCATGTCTATGTTCACTAAGGCAGCGGCGTATGCACTACAAGATCAACCTGTCATTAATGCAGTAATTGATGGGAATGTGAGTATTCTTAGAATGTTACGTCAGAATTGCTAGTCTTATATAAATAAGTATATTTTATTCATCAAATACTATTTAATACATACTTACATCATAATACATAATTTTTTCCCTGGAGAGAAATACTTCTAGCTTGAATCTACATTTTCGCTACAAAAAAATTCGAAAAAATTTGAGGGGAATAATTTGTGTAATGACTTACATATATGTCAACGTTTATTTTGTCGGCTATTATTCTGATACATATATATTATATACATATACATTATATACATATACATTCATATACATATATATATATATATGCGACTGTTATTTTCTACATATTTATATTGATTAAATTGAATTGAAGTTTATTAATCAGGTTTAGAGCAATTGAAAATCAATTTTTTACAGTACTAATAATTATTCTTACAAACTGTACATAATCTTTTAAATGTTGTTCTGGAATTCATTATATAAATTAAAGCCCTTATAAATTGAAGAATTCTGAGTATTTGCACTTGACAATTTAGGTAATCAGAAGTCTTTGGAGTTTCCTAAGTTACGTGGCTGTATATCTGTAATATATTGCACATATTTTGTAAGATACTTTGGCAATAGTATATTCATAATTTTATATAAAATTACGAAAACATTCATTATAACTCTTGGCTTAATAGACAACCATTTGAACGAATTTAACATAAAATTAACTGATACAAATCTATTACACTTTAGGATACATCTCATTGCTCTATCCTGTAATAGTTGCAGTCTTCTAATAACATTATCACCACACAGAAATAAAATAGTCGAACAATATTCATGTATATTACATCATATATATATATTTTGCACTTAAGGTTGAATCGTTGTTTCTTATTCTTCTTAGCAACCCGATTTTTTTTGACACAAGCTGGTAATATAGTCTACATAAGGTGTTTATGTGTTATATCGGTGTGGCCCATTCACAGTATTCGGCGAAATTAGGGTATTCGGCTTTTCACCGTTAGGATTGAATTGAGTGTAGATGTGTTGATGGATTAACCATTATACTTTCTTTTGTATTTCCATGTCTTGAGAAGATGGTTTTTAATGTCTTTTTTGTTGTAGACATAGAACATGATAGGAGGTTCTCCTAGAGCTGATTCCGTACAGTGTCGGCCACTTTATTTCCGATTGTTACACGGTGCTGTGGGACCCAGGCAATTTGTAATTTTCCGCACCTGGAGATGAGTTTGTCGCGAATGACTTCTATAATTTTAATATAATCGTTTTTAATGGTTGTTACAGAGAACAGACTATCTGTGAAGATTATAGTTTTCATTTCTTTTTTCTTAATAGTCCATTGCAGTGAGAATGGCAATGTCTTCAGCCGTACATATTGAGGTCAAAGCTGGAAGAAGACCTTTGGAAATAGTTGTTAAGTCTGCAGCAAAAACAGCAAATGACGCGCCATCTTGCGTTTTTGAGGCATACAAATTCATCCTTGTTTCTTGTTGTTGGTTGGATTTTGGTTGAGGATTATGGTTTCTTTGCAAATTTCAAGATGGATAGAACGTTGAATTAAATTTTTTAATGACTATGGGTATGGCCGATCTATGAGCGGAGCTTAAAGTTGATTGAGGTCTTGGGGTCTTCCGTTTTATGGGTGATCTTCTGGAGCAGTTTATTTTTTGTGTCGTCCTGTAGTAAGGTAGTCGATTCTTTCGGTTAGTTGTGGTAATTCAGCGTCTGTAAAGAGGTTCCGAATTGGAGTAGTGCGAAAAGCCCTCAAGTCGCTTCTGATGGTTGCGTGGTATGCTGATGAGTTGGATGGATGATCTCAAACACTTACCATGTATTGCTAAACCATAGTCGATTTTTGGGCAAAATAACTGATCTTATTACATTTACGATAGTGTAAACGTTACAGTAGCTGTTCTTACAATCATAATTTTTTAGATGAGGAGCTTGGGTTGATTTTTGCCATGAACATGAACAAAAACATACAGATACGAGATTGTTGTCGCTATGATGTATTTTAAAAAGTCACCATGCTCTTTCTTTTTTGTGGCGAAGGTTTCATAATTCCCTGCTCCACCAAAAGACAACTTTTTTGAAAATTTTATTTGTTGATTGCGTAATAGCAAGGGTAGCTGCAGATCTAATGCTTCATGGTTAATATTACGAGAAGCTTTCCTATGCAAAACTTTATTTAGAAAGGGTTGTTTGAAATAATTCCTAATTTGCCCTATCCAATATGAATATTTTTTGCAATCTCATGGATGTTGTTGTTCGTCTAAGGAAATGGTTGTGGTGATCGGAAAGTAATCGCTTCAATGTAGGTAGCTGGAGACGGACCACTTGGATTTTGGAGTTAGAAACCAGTGTTAGGTCAATATGGGCGATTTGTGTCGTGCGAGAGTCGTTTAAAACTGCAAGACCGGAATTGGTGACAAAATGGTTGATTATTTGAGATACTTGAGTTGGTACCCCATTTATGAAAACAGGATGAGTATTGCTTTGGAAAAAAAGTTTTTTTATGTGAGTTTCTTGTGGGGATATGATATACTTGGATATAAATCATTTAGCCCTATCACAGAATCCATTCATAGCAAATTTACGAATCGACGTTACGAATAAATGTTATGACACAATCCAAATGGAATCGCAAAAAGATTTGCCACATAGAACTCTCTCACTCTCATTTCTCTCTATTTAGTTTCAAATGTGTGAAAATAATTGAAATAAATTGTGCTTAAACTGAAATTAAATATAAAATCAGAAAAAATGGGCTGCTCAAGCGGAATCCTTCAGGCGAAAGTCATTGGTCGGATGACATAGACACGTCTTCTACAGTGTTTTCAAGCTCATGGGCAACACTTTCTGGCTGTTGAACTTCAGCAGGCATTTCAGATCAAAAATAACGTGTACATTTTATTCTTGAATTGGAGTCTTAAATTGGTGCAAGTTGGATCACATTCACATTTTTGTGAAGGAACTTAGTCGGCATTGTCCGCCACCAGTTGCGTTCACTTTATTTTTTTTTTTCAACCAGTTTTCTTTTTATGTAAGACTTCCAATCCAACCAAACCTAGGATTTAAACAATATTTGAAAATAAATTGAATTCACATAATCGTATATTTACTTTTCTCTGCACCAGCACCATAGCTTCTTTAGAATGTGGCCTATGAGTATTTAATCGGCTCACATTTTCAAATAAAAGCGTCTCATACCCTTGTCCCAGATCAGGCCTTTCATTTAGTATTTCCAGAAGTCTTTCATATTGCGTTTTCGTTGTCGTTTTAATGAAAAAAGTGTATTCGTAACTTTAAAATTAAACATATATACTTACATTTTCATTCAAAGTACAACAACAGAAAAAGATGTCAAATTTCCGTTGCATTCGTATTCAGTGATACCAGTTTTCACGGACTTCGAAATTCGTAGAAACTACGTATCTGCCACGAATGAATTCTGTGATATATTTTTCAGAGTTTGTAGCGCATTTTCGATTACGATGGAATTCGTGATAGGGGTGATTAATAAGAAGTTGTAATTCGTCGTAATTGTTGTGAAACCACCTGTTTTTTATTTAACATTACATGTGAAGATAATAATAAACTTTTATTCTTATCAATACAAAATTTGGGTTAAAACTTACATACATATTTATCCTACGTCGTTTGGCGTCACCCACAAAAATGCAAGCGACAAAATCCCTTTCATGACTAAGGGAATACACTCAATTGTCGTGCAAACGTCAAATGTTGTATAAAGTGACTAAGAGAATACGAATTTTTCAAAGTGCCACGACTAAGAGACTAACGCTGGACCTATACATTCAACATTTTCTAAATAAGTTTCTGGGCACATCGGCTCGAAATCTTTATTTTTTTTAATTGTCTTAAGATATTTTCTATCTTGGGGTTCGTTACTGATTTGAACATTAAAACATAGAATTTACAAATTGCACATACTGAATAGAATTATTAATTCGAATAATAATGTCAACAAAGAATTCGTCCTAGAACTCGTCATATCATATTCATCTATATCACTTATATCGCAGCTGGTTTTTGTTTTAAGCACGTATTATTTAAGATTGCGCCACATATCTTTTGGACTACCGGATCTTTACGTTTTTTTTGTTTTATAATCTTACGTTTGCACTTTTGTATTTATGACCTGTATTTATTTCTATACGTCATGTCATTCATAGTGTTCGTTATAACCGCCTTTTAAAGTATTTATTTTTTTGCTTTTCAAATCCTTACTTTTCATTTACCACAAATCGCGTAAAGTTGGCTCTTGTAAATTGATTTACCACTTTTTTAACACTTTCCTGGAAAATTTCACTCATTAACCATACATCCATGTTGTAATGAATATACTTTATGTCACTAATTTTCAGTGCATTTTGAAAAGTTCTGTTGCTCGAATAATTATACTTCACACATTTTCCTCCCACCTCTCATTTCCTTTTCGCGTTTATTTCGATGTTCACAGTTATCGCTTGATGATCGCTTATTTCTAAGGCACTATCAACCAATGCACCATTATTATTTGAGTTTATAATGACATAATCAATAAATGTTCTCGATTTTTTCCCTGCTCTTGTTGACGTCTTAACCACTTGTTTACCACAATTATCACTAATAATTGTGGGGATTTTCGCCTATAAGTCTCAGTCATCTTATACCAATTAATAATAGAGTCCGCCATTATCATATACTCTTTCTTTTGCTCTGATAGATCCTCTATCAGTTTTGCTAACTCTTCACAAAGTTCTTTCTCGATGATTTTGGGGATCTGTAAACACCTATTTTTTATAAATGAAACCGCACCAACACTAGTTAAGTTCACTATCCACCAGATGTCCTTATTTTTCGAGTAATTCGATGTATTCTCCGTTAGTACTCCGCATTTCGTATACATAATCACGCCACCCGTGTGACTTGATCTATTATTACACCTGACCATACTGTAATTCGGAACTCGTATTTCTTCATCTGAAGTGTTTTCGGTGACATGAGTTTCTGATAGTACCATTACATCACATTTCTCATTCATCATTCAATATGATTCTGCACTTAGTCATGGTTATTTAGACATTCGACATTTAAGTAAATCAAATTTGTTGGTTGCTAATAACCAATGCGATTTTTTTGGAATCCTAGTTTTTTTTTTTTAACAAACACTTCACACTCATGACTCCGGCAATCGTGACACAATCAAGATTAAACCTAAGTTCTTATTTGTTATTACACAATTACTCCACTTTAATTTCGTTTTATCAGAGCTCCTGGTTTCATGACAATCACTACATTTTGCACAAACTATTTGCGTTTTTTGCATACCGCAGCGTTGTGGTTAACACCCCAACACTTATAACATTTTTTGATACTAACCAAGATAACATCTGTCGCAACCCACATCCGGTGCGTACTCGAGTGCAAAACAAAAAACCACCCGCTAAAGTGTCGCTAGTACCCAAAGAAAAACAAAAAAAAATAAGTAAAAAAAGTTCAGTTTAGTGAAGTGTTTCGGTGTCGAGTGCGTTCGGAAAGAGTGCGAAAGAAAGCCGACCGAAGCGGCCTTAACTTTTTTAGGAATTTTAACTGGTTACTATGCTTCCCCTATAGTGACGTGGATATGATCACAAACATTCTTCTGCTGGGCATGAGATCCTTCATTCCTCATAGAGTGAAGAGTACCAGGCCCATGGCAAATGAATGGTATGACTCGAGCTGTAAAGAGGCTATCAGGATGAGAGAGTTGAATCTCCGGATATACACAGCCAACCCTACTGAGTAAAACCGGAATAAGTTCAAACGGGCCAGAAATGCCTGCAATGCAATTATCAGACGTGTGAAATTCTCCTATGAGCAAAAATTGAGGCAAAAAGTGCTACAATGTTCCCAGGGTAGTAAAAACATTTGGTCATTTGTAAAAAACATAAAGAATTCAGTCTCGTCTTCAATACCCACGCTCATTTACAATGACATCCCAGCTGTCAGCTCCTTACAACACTGCCAGATTCCAATATGTCTCCACCTGTACTTGAGGGCGTTGATTTCACCATGGAACAAATCCACTTTCGTACTCGTACAGTTGTAAGAGTACTCAAATATCTCGACGTGCATAAATCCGTTGGCCCGGATTTTATTCCCCCTATACTTCTCAAGAGGTGTTCTTCTGCGCTGGCAAAACCACAGCGTAAGCTTTTTCATCTACCCTACTCTTTAGGTCTCTTTCCGAGCAGATAGAAAAAAGCATTTGTATAGCCCGTTCCTAAAAAGGTCGAATCTTCGTCACTCGCCTCATCCCGACCCATAGCACTTACGTCGCTTCTTTCTAAGGAAACGATGAAAATTCGGCAGCTGATGAAATATCTTGAGTCGCGGAAGCTTCTTAATGACCGAAATTACGGTTTCCGCAGCAAAATGTACTACTGGTTATCTACTGCTTATCTCGCCGGAAAGTGGAACCTGTCTTTGCACAATTTAGGCGAAAGCAAGATCGTTGCGCATTCAGTCCTCGGTTCTGCTTCCAGTTATTAACTAAGCGTTGAGGGAAACTTAAACGAGATGAGTATGGTCAAATCATCCGCGTATGCGACAACTAGTATTCATAGGAGAGATGAAAGTACATAGGAATCGAGTCGTTTGGCACGTTGTTGAAGGCGCCCTCTTTGTCGAGGAAATGCCCAAAGTATATTTCTGCTGGTGCAGAAGTTTGTCCACTATGGATGCAACTTTGTGTACTGCTGTGTTCTCGCTTTGGAAAAAAAGCTATGGCCTCTCTGGTTTCTGAAGTGTAGGTCCATTAGACGTTCCAGTGCCAGCAGCAAGAAGGAGGAGATGCTGATAGGTATGCAGTCCTTATCAGTGGTATGGCTTGCCTTGCCTGCTTTAGGAATGGAAGTTACTCTGACCTCTCGCCATCTCTTTGGAACATATTCTAGCATTAGGCATAACTTAAATACGTTCTTTACGAGGTTCCAAATTCTCTCGTCCTGGATCTCCCTTTTTGTGCCTTCAGCCTTCGATGGACTGGTTTAGCGGACTGATAAGTGATAATTTAATAAAATTCTACCAAATAAATAATAGTGAGCGTTTGCATCAGAACCCAGGAAAAAGTTTTCTTACCTCTCAGTTCTTCCGAGGGTTGATCCAGGCCTTCTCCGTGGGGCAGGTACGCAGATGTCATCAGACAGTTGAACTCCTTCCCTCTCACTTTTATGCAGCCTACCGGAGCTGGAATTAGGCAACCTCAAATCTTACCTTAGGCGTGTAGTTTTTGGACCATATTGGTCCAATCGGAGGCGACTATACTGTGATAGAGGTTTATTTACATTATCTTTACAATAGTCTTCGGCACAGTATCGGTCGCCTCTTTCGGTATCTCCTGCGTCAACCGCTTTATCATCCTGAGCCGAACCTCAGCTGTAGAAAAGCACAGGCTCAACGAAAGTTTCTCTTTCAGCGGATGTGGGATGTCATCCATCAGGATTATACAACCCTTATGCCCCTGGGTTCCTTTTAGCTCACAATAGTCCACCCTTGCATTTGATAGGATGAATATTCGGCCTTCGGTGCACAAGGTATATCGCCTAGGTGAACTGGCTGAAATAGGGCTCAATCCCACAGAGGTATGTCTCTCTTCTCTTGACGGTTCTTTAACAAAGTTATTTGTCCACTGAACTTTGCAGTCGAAAATGAAAATATGTCCTTTGTGCCATCTTGTTTTTCCGAACCTTGGACTTTCCTGTTCAACATCCCTACGAATGTAGTAGAATATCGCTTTAGCAATAGCTTGCTCGATAACTTTTCCACATTCGAAGGGTGAATTCCCGAAATCCACTACAGCTAGCTGTAATGGGTTCCTGGAAAACTCGCTGTAGGTTCTCCCTATCTTTCTCTTGGGCTGTGCTAGTCTTTTACCAACGACCTCTTTGCCTTTTCCTGGACTCCCACATCGTGCCTCCCTGCAATAGGGGTCAAATGCTGTCGAGCACTTTGCGATCCTGGTAGATCCGATCTCGTCTTGTTGGCGGCGCTTATCTCATGGGCTTTGGATTGGCTCGGTTGTTTTTTGCCTGGTCAACTCGTACTATACTACAATGGCCTCGTTGCCCATACTATTGTAAGTTAAGTCCCTTCTTAGTAAGGGACGAGGGTTACTTAGCTTCGAAGATACCATTGATGTGCTGTGCTTTGATGAATGATTTCTGTTCCTTCGTAGGCATTCCAAAATTTTCTTCTTTTTTTTGGGCTTGTCTGGTGTACTCTCCTCTGGTTCAGCAAGTAATTGCTTCTGTAGTTCCATGGAGATCTCATCTTCCGGACTTTTTGCCTTCAAGGCTTTCTTTGTTGTCGCCAGGTCAAGGTCATCAACTAGCATTATGTCTGACCTTGCCTCTTACTACAATTCCTTCATATTTTTGTGCTTGCTTAACTGCAGGGTTTTCTGTTTTTTTTGTGTTTTTGCTAGTTTTGTTAATTTCATTTTATTTAGATTTTGGATACACGTGAGATTGGGAAGGTATGTGTTGTATTATGTGAATCCATTGGCGGAGCTCCGAGATATTCAATTTCTTATATGTCATAATGTTATATTGAATTATATAAAAAAGCTCCAAGAGGCTCCATTCATATTTTAGAAATCATATCCGTCTACCGACCGCTGCTAGTGATGCTAGTTCTGCAAAATAATAAATCTGTGACGTTTGCAACCGGTAAATACCATTTCCTTATTACTATATTAAGGACTGATCACGTGTGCAAATGTGTGAGAAATTGTAATGATAGTGTGTAGCCTGGACTGGATTCACAAGATTGCTGATAGTCGTGACACCAAACGACGCTACAGAAGGCAATCTGTATTATGTATATTGTTTCAGAACTTAGAAAAACTGCATAAAGTGAACAACCTACAATCCAAAGCTTCGTCAACCAATTTCATCGATCTCGACAGTGCATAAGCGAAACATGCTGACACAATATTTATTTCTCAATTAAACAATATTAGGTTGTCAGCAATTTCTCTTGTACAGTCGAGGTCGCAGCAAATCGTATTTCTTTGGGCAAGTCATTTTCCATTTGCAGAATAATAAAGATCGTCTACAAAGAATCGGCGTTGGTATTTTAATATAACTGGCGCTGTAGACGACATCTTTCTGAAGAAAAGATTACTATCCACGAACCCCTCCTCCTCCAGAAAAAAAATAGTGCAGAAAAAAAAGAAAAAAGAAACCATGAACCTCCTGAAAATAGTGTAAATAATTTCACTCCAGAAGAGTATTATTCTAAAGAACTAATACAAACTATATGAACAGTAGGCGTAAAGCATTTCATAAAAATAGGAATATGCTAATAAGTGACAGTGACAGTGACGATGAACTGACAATGAATATGGCAACGTCAGAAGCAATTGAATTACTAAAAAATACCATGATGCAACAGCAAAGTGAGATTGTTGAATTGCAACAAAAGCTTTAACTACAGACAGAACAAATATTTCAGCAGCAACAAGCTCAACAAGATCCAATAATTACCACGCAGATTCGGCCATCTAGTCTAAAGCTTAGTGTAGAAACACAATTAAGGTCCTTCACTGGAAGAGATGAATTCCCTTTATCATCACTTTGAATCCGTAGAAATGACTATGAATTTGTGCAATTATGACGAGGAGTTACTGTACTACGGTCAACAAATAATTGTGAACGAGAAGTTGCAGGGAGAAGCAGGAAGGTGTGTAGGACAGCTTGGAGATAGTCCCCATAGGAACATCACTGCAGATAGACTGAAGCAGCATTTTAAAATTTATATGCCCCAGAATGTGTATAGAGATTTAAGAGAAATGTTAGCTAACTTTAACTTCTAATCTCAATACAACTCATAACACTAGGCAATTCTCTCATAAAATCAGCAATGTCAACAATTATAGATCACGTAATTCCAAAATAACGCGAAATACTAATAACAATACAATAATAATAAGATTAATCATAATAATAAGATCAAGTGCCTTGTAGATACAGGATATAGCACAAGTATAATTCGACCTAATATCCTAAACGAATTTAAAATCATTTCTCTGGTGAAACCCTATATTTTTCCACTGTCTCTGGAATTGTGAAAATGGCACACAAATTAATAACTGCTATCCCAGTAGAATTTCACACTCCAGGTACTATGACGTGGAGAGTCATAGATCTTGGTGGTAGGGATTATGATGCTATTGTAGTCTTACACATTTTAGACACTTTAAAAGCATCTATCAACCTGCAACTACGACATCTAAGCATTAGCAATCACCTTTTAAATTTTACTAGCAACGATTATCAATACAATGTAGATAAAATAGTCACTCTGGAAACGAATGCAGCTGACATCATTGATAAGCTGAAGCTTGATCACCTGAATTCCGAAGAATTCAATTCATCTGTTTAACTGCTGAGAAATTATTCAGATATTTTTTCATTTCTCAAAGAGGGAGATAGATTGTCGTTTACTCATGAAGTGGAACACGAAATTCCGACTACAACAAATAGTCAAATTTTTTTCAAAAAATTGATCGCTATACTCAATTTCACGAAAATGAAATCGAAAATCAAATTTCTGATATGCTTTCACAAGGAACTATAAAACCAAGCAATTCTCCCTATAATTCTCCTCTGTGGATAGTGCCAAAGAAAAGAGATGATTCCAACCAGTAAAAGCGACAAATGTCCTATTCCCAAAATGGAAAATGTATTGGATAAATAAGGGAAAGCCCAGTATTTTACTACTATAGATTTGGCGAAAGGTTTTCACCAAATCCTTGTAAAGCTGAACACAGGAAAATAGCATTTTCTACTGCCAATGGACATTTTGAATACGTTAGAATGTCGTTTGGATTAGAAAATGCTACCGCAACATTTCAGAGACTGATGAATAAAAAGAAACGCAGTACTTAGGTCACATATTCACACCTGCAGGTGTTCTGCCGAATCTAGCTAAAGTTTGATGAATTTATTGTAATAGCCTGTTACACCCAGAAACGATTTTATTTGCTTTTAAGTTTTTGGTAGTACCAGATTTTCATAATCTGATACAGGCTATTACAATAAATTCATCGCAAATTATGCTAAGATGCTAAGATTAAGGATCTGATAACAAATCACCTAATTCTAAGATATCCAGATTTTTCGAGAAATTTTAAGCTTGTGGCAGATGCGAGCAATGTGGCGATTCGGTGCCGTCTTACCCCAAGGTGGTCATATGAGTCAAGAACGTCCAACAATCATGAAACCAATTACTCCAGGATAGATAAGGAATTAGTTGCTTGTATGGGGTGTCAGACACTTTAGACCATATTTATTCGGAAGAGAATTTCAATTACAAACGGATCATCCGCCAATCAAATGTGGTTGCATTCTAAGTATTCTGGAAAGGATATTAACCCGCGACTTCAAAGATGGCTAAGCTAGCTTGGGGAATACAACATAAAAATGGACTATGTAAAAGGGAAAGAAAATGTTATCGCGGACTTCTTAGCAGCATAAATATTGATAGCAAAAATATAAATGCTTTAACTCAAACTGATAGCGAACAAGAATGAAATGCTGGTATCATTCCAACGTGTGAGAAATCATACAAAAAATGTATCATCCAAATCTTAGAACAATAATTCACCAATTAATTAATAACTGTGACATTTGTTCTCCTGCGAAGTATGATAGGAAGCCTATACGAAATAAGTTCTTCTTACAAAATTGAGCAAAATTTTCCATGTTTACGTATATGTAAGTAGTAAACTTTCTTTCATAATTTTTATTGATAAATTTTCAAAATTTGCCACAACCCTTTTCTTGGGAAATAGAAATAGTTTAACTATTGTCGAACAATTAGCATTTTATGACTATTCGTGAAAAAGTAAAGAGTTATATTATCACAACACTTATCATTCTACAATAAAATGTACACTTTGATTAAAGATAGGATAGATAAAATTAAAGACAGAACGATAGGCGATAAGAAACAAATATCTAGAAAATTATGTCGAAACGAGAACTGCGGTTTTTTTTTAAGGAATTATAAGTCGCTCCATCATAAAGAAGAAACCAAATTCGGGAAACTTATACTACAAAATGTGCACACATTAAACGCATCTTTAAATTTCTAGATCAAAACCGTTCTCATATGGATTTTAATGTTAATATCCGTCCCCGCCACTCAAACAGCCCTCACGAGATAAACATTTATGAAGTGAAAATAGTTAACATTGACATTATATTACATATTATTAATACAACAGAAATTCTCAATTTAATAAATATTTTAGACACACATATTGAAAATTTACCCACACCAAAAGTGTTTCCAAGATAAGAAAATTAGGAACTGAATTAACTCTACAACCGCAAAGATCAAGAAGGGGTTTGATTAATGTCGTAGGAAAAGGATTAGGTTGGCTTTGTGGAACGTTAGATGAGGATGACAAACACAATATGGAAAGCCAATTAAACAAAAAATACAAATAGTGAATTGATTGGGGCAATGAATCAACAGATTAAAATAAACAATAACTTTAATGAGTACATTACTTTATTAAAAAATGTCTTGCAGTCGGACAGCAACGGATGGGAATTAATATTCTAAAAGAGAAAATTAATCTAATACAAGATAACATAATTTTGGGAAGATTAGGAATAATTGATCCAAATATTTTAAGCAACGACGAAATAATAAAATACAAAATTGATATTAAAAAGCTCGGTAGTATGAAAGTTGGAATAGCGAAATTTGAAATCTTGTTTTCGTAATAAAAATCCCAACATGAATAATGAAGACAAATAAAAAATTATGAATACCAATTGTAAATTCCCATAATAAAGAAATTAACTCTGAAATGGAGTATGTGGTTCAACACCAAAATAAAACATATACGTACGAAATTAATTTAAGCTTACAAGAATTAAAATTAAGTAAACATTTTATCCTTTAGAAAAATTGTAACTTTGTAAGTAAGTTAAATGAGGAAATTATAGATCTTCTAATTTTAAATAATGTTAAGAACAAAAACTTTAAGAGTAATTGCGATGAACGGAATTTTATGTTAAACGGGAATTATTTCATTAACTTTTCTAACTGTTCTGTAGAAATTGGTGACAAACAGACATAAATTGTCTTAAGTCATTGAGCGATTCTATATCCCAAGTGATGAACCAATAAGTCCCAATACATAACATTTGAAGAGGTTCTTGTACATCAAGAAACATAATGTCATTAGTTACAGTATTGGAAGCATGAGTATTATATCGTACTTTTAATTATAATTTTGGGATATCTTAATTGTAAACAAACTAAAATTAACATAAAAAATGGTAAACAGAATTCAGGAGAATCCTGTGTTAAGGGTGGGAGGAGTTACATCTGAAAGTAACCCTACACCCATTCGAAACGTCCGGCCGGAAATCCAGAGCTTGGCCAACCAATTTCATCGATTGTGCATAAGCCAGCCATGGTGACACAATATTTACTTTTCATGGACACAATATTAGGTTGTCAGTGTAAGGTCACATAAAAAGAACAAGAAACTCGAGAACGTATCTCTCTCAACAGCTTTTGTTTAACAGAGACCGTTAATAACATCGATCAGGCTTTTTATAACATTAGTATAACAGTATGACATGAGATCATATGTAATTGAGAAAAGAGAACATACATAATTGAGAGCTTCCATAATTGAGAACAAAGTGTACATCATTGAGAGAATTATAACAAGTTGATAGGGGAATTATATATATATACATTAATAATGATTGTGTGTGTGTATGTGGAAGGGTGCAGGGTGACACGATATTATTAGCGATTATTTCTTTTTTGATCATCGCTAATAAATAAACGCTTACAGATCGGCCATCCTGACCTTAAAATCGTCCTCGATTTCCTTCCATATACATATACACTTCCAATTACAAATTTGATCATATTACTTTAATGATATGTCGATTATAATATTGTCTCTACTATTAACAACGCAATGAAAACAGACATCAATACGATAAGTAAATAATACTTTGACAATTTAAAATTAACTTATAGCATCAAAAGTAGTTTATAAGATATCATATCATAACATCATAAAATTTCATAAGAGTTTGGTAAATAAAAAACATCGATGTAAGAAGAAGTTTTAAAAAGTCGCACGAGGCTTCATGTTTTCTGGGGATGCAACCCCTTTGTATGCGATCCTTGAAATTTACATGTTTCCTAAATCTTTAATCAGATTCCCTGATAGGGAAGAAGCAAATGATCTAGTCGCGTATGTTATCGCTTATCTCTCCCTTCTGCATTATTCCAAAGACAAAAACACTCGGACAAAATCCTTTATTTTTATATTATATGTTCTTTAAAGCAAATTCTATCTTCGTCGGATTTTCGCCCATTCACTTGGATCAATTTCGCTTTATTTAGCTAACATTGGCAAGTGGAAACACTTGGTCGTTCGATTGAGGCGAACCTGTCGCCACCTTAATGTGCTTTATGTTAGCGTCAGAGCAGACATTCGTAAATTCTTCACAGGCGAAACAACTTCATCAGTCTGATATAATGCGAGTGGGCTTGATATACTGCAAAATATGCTTCTAAACATTTAAGTACCTATTTGGTGCTAGTACTTTTCACGGGATACAATTTGGAAACTAAGAGAATCCATCGACAATCAGAAATATGTGCCTTTTATGATTCTGAAAATGGCAAAGGACCGTAATGGTCGATGGTGGATGGTCTCAAATGGCTTGTTACCGTTTGGAATACTATGGAAAACCCCTTCCTTTTTTCTACAGGTGGTGAAAAATGAATACATTTATAATTCTTATATATGTTTTCCGCAAGTGATTATAGCACTTACAACACAAGCATGACACAAGGAGTCATTTTGTGTCTGGACTCAGGTGACATTTTAACGTGGTGGAAGTCTCTTTTTAAGTCAATTAGCGAAAAATATCTTTTACCGCGGAGTCTATCTAGGTGGTCTTCGATAAGGGGAAGCGCAAAATTATCCTTAACTGTCAACTTATTCAATTCATGGCGATCTATAAAAATCAAAGACGCATCCCGCCATTCTTTTTTCTCGCTAAAACAACTGGCGAAGTAAAAAGTGAATTCGCGTCTGTCAACGTTATCTTCATTTCAAAATCACAGTCTTCGTATAAGAAATTACTTGTTTATATACTCCCGAAAATTTTAATTTTTCCGTTTCATCAAATCTCAAATGTTCATTAATTTGTAAAGAATATTTACAGTCGCGGTCACCTTCCGTATCGATATTCAAAATTTCAAGTACATCATCGTTTTCATTCGAACTATTTCAAACTTCTTTTAATTTCACATCTTTTAATTGGAATTTTATATTATTTCTTAAAAAGTCTCGTCCTAAGAAACTACATTTTGCATTGTGTCATTACTAACTACATGCAAACATAATACGGTAGCATCACATTTGTTGTATACATTTTTGAGATGAAGATCCACCTGGTGTCATCATATAGGGCACGTACTTCTTTTGAATGAAGCTGATGGGGTTTCCGGTGTCCATCATCGTCATTGCATACATAGATGATGCAACTGAAGTGCTGCTTACTTACTTGTACTTGAAGATGCCATGAAAGTTGTCCAGGAATGACGCATTTGGTTCCTCGGATGTATTGTTGTTGTGGAGAACTAAAACAGATGATAATTGTGAGCATTGTTTCACGATATGCCCCTTCTGCTTACCGCGGAAATAAGCACTTGTTTCTCGTCGTGGCTTGGGACAATTGTAAGATAGATGGCCTTCTTCACTACAATTGTAGCATTTACTTCTTGCGATGCGTTGTTGAGGCACAGTTTTAGCGACAGGAAAGTTATTGATGTGACCCGACGTCGATGGTTGACGTCTGATTTTATCGTCATGTACTTTCGTAAGGTATGTTTGAGCTCACTTATGTTGTTGGCTGTAAACAATATTTGTTTATTAAACACAGAATCAGGTATACCTTTAACGATACAATTAATAATATCCTGTTCATCCAGATCGGCGAAAGGAGCGATTTGCTGCATGGCGAGGACTAATTGCTGGAAATTCTCTTCCTTCCTATTCCATGCGTAAATGAAGGTTTTGGATTCGTCCAATTTGTACAGTTCCATTGAATCTTCAACCGATTGGACCTATCTCCTTACAGGAATGTTGTCGTCACCAGAGAATTTGAGCAAGGACTCTTCAATTTCCCTGAACGAACACTGCCATGATGATATCTTGACAGTTTTGCTCAACTCCGCTAACCGCCTTTGAAGCGAAGCAATTTCTTCCCTCCTCGTTACCAGCACTCTTAACTACTCCAACCGCTGCGACGTTGACCGGATCTCCTCTTCCAGGTCTGGTGTGTTCCACTCTGACAGCATCGAGAATATTCGTTGGAAAGAATTCCTCCATCCGACCATCGTCTAATTTTTCGAGCCCTTCCTCCAGACTGATTTTTAAAGTGGTGTCTTTCAGTTGCTGGACAGTTGCCGTTTGGATCAATCTTGAAGCGCGACAATTCATTTTGTTTGCATTACTTGCAATCGTTTCATAAAATTTAGCAGAAAATTCTTCAATAAAATTCAGCACACATATAATGTTCGCAAAAAAATCTTTATATAGATAGATCCCCAGGCAACTCGATTCTCCGCCATCGACTCTAACTCATTATGAGTAATGCCCTGGCGGAAACAGGCGAGTTTTTATACTTGGTGCAACCATCTCGACCTGGGTCTAGCGTCCAACATAACTGAATTGAGTGTTATGTATGTATGAGTATGAAGTATGAGGTATGGCCTGAAAATTAACAACACCAAGACAAAATTCACAGTCTTAGCAAGATACAACAAACTTAAAACATTTAATTAAAATTCAATAACTTCAATATAGAGAGAGTAGACAGCTTTCAATATTTGGGAACTCAAATAAATAACAAAGTCAACAAAGAAATGGAATGCGGAATCATGATAATACAGAGGAATAATGCGTATCTCCTGGACTAACAGAATTACAAATAAAGAAGTTCAACGTAGAATCAGGGTGGTGATGGAGCATTCGTGTATAATGTGCCCAACGGGTATTATTTAATTTTTGTTGCAAAGACGGCAAATTGGTGCCTGTTCTTTGGTTATGAGGTGACGGTGTGTAAGATTTGTAAGTGCTAATCGAAGGCGGATAAACACTTTTTTTTTGATATTTTAAAAGGGTATTGGATTGGCGGATCTTTCAGCATTTGGGTTTATTGAGGCGTAATGGTGCGTATATTGTTGCCAGTCTTCCAATTTATTAGTTACCCGGTAATTGGCGAGTTTTCTTTCAATAACTGGTGCAAAACCCTTTCGCTAGACACATTATTTTGTTCCGGTTCGTTGTTGTCGTCGGGTCGGAAAATGACGATACTGCTGGTGCCACCATAATCATTGCTTTGGCAATTAAAAAAAAAAAAACAATAAAGCAAAGAAATTTGGACCAAGGAGTGGTACAACTTTAATAAATTTCCAAAAACTCCACCCGAAAAAATGGTATCTGCAAAATTAACCACAGACACGTATTTGCAGACTATGCAAAATTCAAAAAATTTCGAATTCTCCTGCTTTGATTGGAATTGTCGCTGCAATATGCGTCATGAACATATAAGGTCAATACAAATAAGGCAGCTGTATAAACAACAACATCAACCAGAACCCAAACAAAGGAAAGCACGGAGGGGGAGAAAGGTTCAAAAAAGGTTCTTTCGGAAAACCATAGGGAACCTACACAGGCTAGCACAGTTAGAAAAATCAGCAGCCAAGAAGAAATGATTTATAGACGCTATTAAAGCAGCGAAACGACAGGATGAGGTTAATCAACTTAACTCAATCTTTTACTACCATATATCAATAATCCAAATATAACATAGTAGTTAACATGGAGAATATTCAGCTCCAATACAAATCGTTAAAAGCGTTAATGTACAATTATATTACACTCTCAGATCAATAAACCAAACATTTATTAATTTCAAAAAAAATCCTAAAAGACTTCACAGCAAGATTTTGATTGTAGAAAATGAATTAATAATTCAAATGGCCGTATTCCTGTACGGACAAAATAAAAACACTCTTCTATTGATGATTCATTTAATAAAATTGTTAATGATTCTAAAGCACTTTTAGAAATAAAGAAGAAAACATTAATAAAAACAGGTAACAAAATTGAAGGAGAATTAAGCACAATGGCTAAATTTGACATGGTAACAACACTCAGAGTAATATCCAAATCTAACGGCGAATCAGAAAAATTAAACAACTTCGCCAACATTGCAAAATTTGTAGATGACATTTTTAAATGTATATTAGAAACGATACAGACAAAGTAAGAAATAGCTTCAGCACTGTAGTACAACCAAGTAACCTATTTGCATTATTAGCTACTTTTAAAAAACATTTAACAGACATTTAACAGTGAACATAAATTTATTGGAAGATAGCATAGTACTAAATCAAGAAATTCATGAAGGTGTATTCATAGCTACCGCAATAGATCCATCCAAAGGGTTAGCGTAAGTAACCTTCTTGAATACAGAAGAACATGGCGTAGTATTGAAATAATTTACACCTAAGTTAGTCCCATTAAGTGTAGTCAATCTTAAAATAGAACTATCAGGAAAAAAAATATATGTGAAGATTTTGCAGATGCATTTTATCTAACAGGGGATTGATTAACTGTTAACTTCAGTAGAATTCTTCTGGAGAAACGATTGCCGAAAAGCATTCAATACACTAAGGGAAGACTTATAGATCCTCCAATATTTCAATACCCAATTTTTGACAATCCAATACACTAAGGGAAGACTAATTGATCCTCCAATATTTCAATACTCAAATTTTGACAATCCTTTTATGGTAACTATTGACGCATATAGGAATAAACATGTGTAGTAGGAATTTGAAAACAAAACTTATTTACTATGATTTTTAATGATATTTTTAATGAAAAAATAAAAAGATAAAATAAAATAAAAATTTGCAATAAGTTCTTTTCTGTACTAATAGCAGTGCTTTGCTCCCTTGAAGGTTTGTTATAAAGAAGTTTGCTGTATTAAAAAAAGGGAACGTTGAATTTCGCGGGAAAGTCTTAATGGCTTTACTGCCACACTTTACTCTAGGTCTCCTACCAGCAAAATCTGACAAAACATTCGCTGCCATACAGGTAACGACTCATCACAACCAATTTGTTGTATTGACACTCCTGCAGGTGTTATTTCCAATCCCCCAGATATACACACTTTTCGCAGACTCTTTATCTGATGCTTTTAAAGACTGCAACTTTTCGAACGAATTCGAACAGTGAAAAATAAACTCTGGCTATTATGGAGAATAATATCCACTTTCAGATTCTGCCAGACGCTTTGACAGCCAAGTTACCATAACCGAACTCGAAGCGTGTTTATCCAAACTAAAATGTAAAGCACCTGGTGGTGAAAGGGTGTCCTATATTCATATCCCATGTCAATTCACCTGTCCGATTCTTCAAAGGCTAGATTGCTGCAACTCTACAACCATATTCTCTGCACTTTCTACAAAACTTTAAGATGTGAACAACACTTGTTATTATTACAATAGGAACTATTTGTAAAAACATTATCACAATTGGTATTGCAAGAAATAGGTGTGGAAAAGTCATCGATTAAATCAATATCAAAATAATTATTTTTGCATGATGTAAATCTAAGCACTGAATATGTGCAAGGTCATCAAATGATCTTATCGAAGTGACAAAACCTAAACCTTTCTCATAAGAATTTGATTGTTTCTGTACCATACATATTTTGCTCCTTTAAACTTCATTGCATCTTTTGCCTTCATGAAAAGAGCAAGCGTATACTTCGTGAGAGAATCATTAATGAAAATCCTAGTACCGCTTACTTTTCCGCTGCCACTACCTCTGCTGCTATTTCTGCTACTAACACCATCAATGCCAGTCACATGTGTGTTGAGATTGTTTTTGCATTTCCTCTTTGCACACATTATTCGTTGTTTAGATCGGAGAATCTCTCGCAGATGATTGTTTTTAATGTTGGAGAGTATTTTGCTTGCACTTTTTCTTAACGTAACATCTCTCGATTTTTTCGTCGGGAACATCGGTGGACAAGGAACATCTTCTGTGATGTTTACACACGCAAACTGAGAAGAATGCTTGCAGTCGCTGCAATGTATTTTTGATGTGTAATTGCGATAATTTTTTTCATTATTAAAGACATTTAAAGAAATTTTCTATGTCCGAAGTTCGGAAGAAATGCAAGTGTAGGGATCAACTGTTTGAGATGGAAAAATAATAGGCTAAACAAAACATACGAAGCTGAGTATAAGCAATTCCGGAATATAATTAATAAGGAGATTTTTATGCGGAAGTCTACTACGCTACGACTATGCTGTCCTAAAAGTTTAGATCTGCTTTAGATAGAAATGATATCTGTGTCGCAGTCCTACTGGATTTCTCCAAGGCTTTTGACTGCAATGACCATTCTCTTCTTTTGAAAATGAAAAATAAGTTAAATTTTGTAAATTCTTCCCTTCATTTGTTTATTAAATATGCAGACGGTAATCACTGAACTTGGTCACTCTAATCCTAAAATTAATCGAGCGGGGGTTCCCCAAGGCTCTGTGCTAGGACCTCCGTTATTCTGCCTCTTTATAAATGATATTCCGGGGATTTTTGAAAACTGCAAAATACACATGTATGCCGACGATGTCAATTTATACCTTTCACGTCTTATTGGCTTAATGGAAGATGGTCCTGCCAGGTTGAATGAAGATCTTGTTAGCATTTCAAATTGGTCTAAAGACAATAAATTGAAGCGGAATCCCATTAAGACTGTATCTTTTGTTTTTTCACTCCACGAACTTTGTCTTAATGATTTGTCACCTATAATTCTTGATGGCAACCCCATCAATTCTGTAAAATATCCCTTACGTGCTGTGATGGAGTTAAGGGTTCAGATTGCGATATTCAGCGTACTATTTGAGTCCCATTGTGAAAACAAGATTGATCAAAACCCTTATAATGCCTCATCTTTAGTTTAATTGTTCTGTGTATCCGTTCTCAGATTCTGTTTCTTAACATAGGCTAAATGTTGCATTTAATGACAGTGTTTGTTTTATTTATAATATTCTTCGGTCGAGCAGTTTGTCCCACTTGTCATCGCCAATCTTTGGTATGAGGCTGGATCTATAGTTTAACTTTCGGAATATCTTAAAACTCCAAGATACCTCTTCGAAAAAAATAACATTTGTACAATCTAGTAGAGGTAAAAAACTAATAATCCCCGCTTTCAAGCATTGCGTTGGTGAACTATCCTTTCTCGTATCTGCAATTCGTGCCTGGAACAATCTTCCACATGAATTGCAGATAACAAATTCTTATACCGCCTTTCAGAAAAACCTATTCATATTCTTAAACGATAGCCACATCATAAACTGAATTTAAATTATTACGACTTTACCTGTTTTTTTTTTTTTGTTCTTACGTTATTTCTTTAATGATTACTTCTAAACTGATAAGAAATTATAAAGCTGTAAACATTTAAATCCTTGTCTTGTAGTATTGTATTGCTAAACTAAGTAAAAAAAAATAAAATAAATACAGTAAAGACTCGAAAACAGTTAAGTATACGGCAAGTTAAATAGGTTCCAATCTCCATTTTGGTTTTTAGCTTATTTTTAGATGTTCCCTATTTATTACACAAATGCAAACAGCATTTAACGTTATTTCTTGCAATACGTATGTATACATAATTACACATATTGGTTCACTGCTGCTGGGATCGGTTGCCAGGGCAACGGTTGAAATTTGTTTGTTTTGCTTCAGTTCAGTGCGTGTTGTGTTTGGATGTGACTGCAACGAATTCAGGACGACTTAAACAAAAACGATTATCAATCGCCGAAAATGCAGCATTTTAAAAAATTAGAAAAAGTCATCCTGGCTTATCGATTGACAATAGATTTTCGCGTATCGGAAGCTGCAATTTCAAAATTAAAAAAAAAAAAAAAACATTTATGCTGCAGCGTCGAGCACACTTGAAGAAATGAAGAAGATAACTTTACATAAGCCAGAAAGCGTGGATAGGGAGAAGCAACTGTACAAATGGTTCTTAGATCAACGTAAAAGAAACTGTCCGATAAGTGGTTCTATTTTGAAAGCAAAGGCTAAGGAACTTTTTGCACAAATCTATCCAAATAAAAATCAAAATGGTTTTATTTATGGCAAGTCAAGACTGGTTTGTCAATTTCCAGCGTCGGTATGGAATGCGCTGTCTTAAGGTGCGTGGTGAAATTTTATCTAGCAGCACATCAACAATTACCCAATCCATTCATGCTTTGCGGGCAAAGATGCATGAAATGGAAATTACAAACGAACAATTATACAACACTGATGAATCTGGCCTCTTTTTCCGATGTTTTCCTGATAAGACCTTGTGAAGGGACTGCACCAGGCAGGCAAAATTCGTAAAGAAATAGTGACTTTTATGTTGTGTGACAATGCAGATGGATCACACAAACTTAAACCACTTAAATACACATATTGATTCACTGCTGCTGGGATCGGTTGCCAGGGCAACGGTTGAAATTTGTTTGTTTTGCTTCAGTTCAGTGCGTGTTGTGTTTGGATGTGACTGCAACGAATTCAGGACGACTTAAACAAAAACGATTATCAATCGCCGAAAATGCAGCATTTTAAAAAATTAGAAAAAGGCATCCTGGCTTATCGATTGACAATAGATTTTCGCGTATCAGAAGCTGCAATTTCAAAATTAAAAAAAAAAAAAAAAACATTTATGCTGCAGCGTCGAGCACACTTGAAGAAATGAAGAAGATAACTTTACATAAGCCAGAAAGCGTGGATAGGGAGAAGCAACTGTACAAATGGTTCTTAGATCAACGTAAAAGAAACTGTCCGATAAGTGGTTCTATTTTGAAAGCAAAGGCTAAGGAACTTTTTGCACAAATCTATCCAAATAAAAATCAAAATGGTTTTATTTATGGCAAGTCAAGACTGGTTTGTCAATTCCCAGCGTCGGTATGGAATGCGCTGTCTTAAGGTGCGTGGTGAAATTTTATCTAGCAGCACATCAACAATTACCCAATCCATTCATGCTTTGCGGGCAAAGATGCATGAAATGCAAATTACAAACGAACAATTATACAACACTGATGAATCTGGCCTCTTTTTCCGATGTTTTCCTGATAAGACCTTGTGAAGGGACTGCACCAGGCAGGCAAAATTCGTAAAGAAATAGTGACTTTTATGTTGTGTGACAATGCAGATGGATCACACAAACTTAAACCACTTGTGATTGAGAAGGCTGCCAAGCCGCGCTGCTTTTTTGAATTTTAACAATCCGTTAAACCACTTAAATACACATATTTAAAAGATGGTAATACATCATTTGTAAAAGAGGTAAGGACTGATTTCAAATATTCAGTTTCTTAAATTAAATTACATTTCGATGTGTTCCTATAGGTACGTCGATTCAGTGCTGAAAATGGCTTGGCTTCACTTGCAATTCTTTTATCGGACAATTGTACAGCGCACTCGGCTATCGAAGAACTTCGCTCTGAGGTCGGGAACATTTTTTGTATGCTTCTTCCACCAAATGTCACAGCAGCTGTTGAACCAATGGACCAGAATCCGATAAGAATGACAAAACAAAAGCACGATCTTCGTAATGTAATTTTGCTATTGAAAATCGCTTGGGATGGATGCAATCAAAACGTTTTACAAAAAGCATGGCATAAATTACTGAATTGGGATGATTATCAGTATGACGACGAAGACGTTATCCCTTTAGCAATACTGTTACCATCGGATCCTGCTTATAATCGAATTGTCGAAGAAACACAACAGCTGTTGGCAAGACTTGCACCTGATTATACTCTCTCGGCTGAAGAAATCACTGCATAGAATGTCAATTCGCTTAATGAACACGAAATGGGCTCAAGCACCGATGCAGAGGATTGTAGTGCTTCTGAAGCTCCAGAGTTGGTTTCTTACAAAGATGCAATAAGCGCGGCGAATACTTTGATCAAATGAAGTGAGTACAATTTGAAGTTCTCCGATAAACATATCCCACAACTACGATCGGACATCGTAACATCGGCGTAACATGGCGACTTTGTACAAATATAGAAAATCGAAAATAGCAGTAGTTAAGTACTGCAAGTGCCACTAATTGTTTTAACAAGGAAGTGGCCGATCTGGTAGAGTCAGTGCGCTTGGCGCTACAGGTGCCCGGTTTGCCCCCACTGTGGGCAGATAAAAGAAAAGATTTTTTTTTCGAATTCCAGAGAAAAACACTTATATAAGCAAGGGACTGCAAAGAAATGCAATCGAACGAGCGGTTCGCGCTCTTAGAAGCGGACAATGACCTACAGAAACCGGTGGCAGAGTCAAGCAGCGACGTAACAGTGCCCAAAGACGGCACAGCGAAGAGGAGGAGAAAAAGACGTCTCCCGAAAGCGGAAAACGCCGCAATACAAATGCATCACCCAAAGGGTTGAAGGGAGGAGACCTCAATGAAGCGGCTTCGCCATGTACAACAGCAGCCGAGTCCGAAGAGGAGGAAACTGTGCAATACGTGTACGACGGAGGGGAAGGAGGTCATAAAATTGTTATAATTATGAAACTAATTGCTTTAATGTTGTTTTCTTTGGGATGTCATAAAATGCATGTCCGGTTCACACGTTACAACTGGCGTAACACTTCGCAATTTGGGCGAAGTTGCCGAAACAAATTGACTTCTGACGTTGGGGTATCATGAATAAGTTTATAATTACTAAAACATTGGAGATTTCAATTAGCAAGGTGAAGTTGTGCTTTGTGCCACTGCCAGAAAAGCCTCGGAAAAGTCGAAATAAAGAGTATAAGTATTATGCAATGAAGAAATGTTCCACTATTATTAGTAGAACATTTCCTCATTCGACAACAAAGGAAGATGTTAATCATCAAATGTCAGTATCATCTGATCTCTGGATTGCGTATTTGAGGCCTGATCCAAAAACAGAGTCATTGATAATAACAGAAAATTATTTTTTTTGTGTGATTGTGATTTTTCCCTGTAGCTACACTAACCATTTTTGAACTAGTACTATTAAGATCGGTCCACGGGTTTCAACTTCCAGTCATCGCAATCTCTTATGAATGAATCGAAGTCACCCTGCACGGGAGTATTGATGTCCTCGATCTTTTTGACTGATCTGTGGTTTGCTAATATCCAGCCGATTGAACTTATAAAAAAGACCTAAACGTACGGTGTCAAAGGTCTCCAGATAAATCAAGCAGGCATCCGTGCATTGTTTCTGACTCTTGTTCCATTGGATATCCGACACCAGTTTCAACGTGGCATGAATGGTGTCATGCTCCGCTTTGAAAGCGAATTGGTTATCCGGAATTATATTTTTGTCCTTAGTCCAGTTGATCAAAGCTCTATTGATCACCTCGAATATCTTGCTGATGTTCGGAAGGAGACTAATTGACCGGAGGTTGCACGGATTCGAAGAATCTTTTCCTCGCTTGGATATAATTTGTACAATCGCAGTTTTCCAATGCTCTAGATAATGTGCATTATTCAAATCATTGTTAAACATGATTGCGAACATATTAAACACTTCCAGGGGGAGATGTCTTAACACAATGTTCCAGATCCCGTCGACTCCCACCGACTTTTTCATCTTTTTTGGTTCGAATACCGCTTGGAGATCTGTCTTCGATATAAGCGGGGGGTGAACCCCTTCGTCGGCGATGACATTATCTGCCATGTTATCATCATTGAACACGACAAAGCCAGTGTTCTCAGATCGCCATTGTTGCAGATCTTCACGAAGTAGCGTGTTGTTAACCAGTACGTGGGTCTCCAGGTCGTGGTTCGGGCGAACACTCTCGTTCACCTTGTGCACTTCCTGAAAGACCGCGCCAAGTACTTCCACTTTTTCTTGCCGGGTCTTCGACTATAAAGAAGTTATCGTCGAATACGGCGTTATCTGGATCAATACCTGCTGTAGTCAGTATTTGTTCATTGTCCGTCGTTCTGCGGAGCTTAAGACACGGAAGATCGCTTTGCTTGTTACTTCGAAAGAATTTATTTATCTGTGCTCGGGTTGTTGGATCGAACAGCCATAATCTTATTGTTCTATGCAATCAATGTTTGGATGTTCTTAATAAGCGATTTCAGTGTCCTGATTTCCTCATCTCGTCTGTCCGTAAACCGCCTGTACAAGGTTTTTAATCTTGATAGAGTCTACTTTTTTGTTGGTCGAGTGCGTCAATTGTCACATTGCAGTACATGTTTTGATTGTTTGTACGTATGTACCGTGGTATCGTACTGTCCATCGTTCGTTTTATTGCCTCATCCAATTGGATTAGATACATGTCAATCTCTTCGTTTGACAAGTTTCTATTGGACGGTATGTGGAGCTCATTCGAAGAGAGTGCTCTCGTCATTTTTCTGGAGAAGCGTGTCCATCGTGCCCTACTGTAATTGAAGGGATACGTTTGAACAAACTCCTAATACTGCAATGTCGTTGGGGATCTTGATTTCGTCACTGAGTCCGCAATGGTCACTGAGATACATGAATGTGTTCAAGCAGTTCACCGTTTGTGAGTTTGTGTCTGTCAGCTGCAGACTTGCGTCAAACAGCAGATCCCAGGAGATATCCATGTTGGGCATCCAGGGCGCAGGTTCGTGTGCCCTTGGCATTGAGATTTGCGGAACTACCTTCGGTGGATGCTGCTTTTCCGTGCTCCTCTGACCAGACGCGATTTGGGTGAAAGTCAATTTCTGGTGTGTTACGGGTATGGCTGCCCCGAGTGGATTTTTCACTGGGGGCTGCTTCTGCAGAACACTTTTTTCTTTCCGCTCTTGAAATTTAGGGTAATCCCGATAGTTATCGGTGTGCTCCGAGTTGACCCCGACGAACTCGAGACTGTCACACACATGCTCTTTTGAGCAGTTAGAGGATCTCCTCCGCTTCGAGCGTTGCGGAGATCTTTAACAATTTTGACTGGAGTTTTTCATATTTTGCCGTGAAGGAGAAGAACTTCATCGCTTTAAACACTTCTTAATTTTATTATAACGTTCTACTGTTTCTCGAAGCCTTTATTTTTTTTTTAATTAAGAAGTTACCACTACCTAGGGCCGCGATATGCAGTGTAAATAATATCCGCCTTGTAGATGTTAATTGGTGGCACTTTTTCTTTTTTGGTTTGCTGTGGTTAGCTGAGCTGCTTATTTTGTTTTTGCTGCTTGCTGTTGTTGCTGCTGCTGCTTTTGCAGCTGACTTGGTTCGGGCACTTGTTGATGTTGCCCGAGTTGTAGGACTGCTTGTTACTCCTCCTTTTTTCTCCTTCCGAGAGTTCTTGTTCTGAGCTCTCTGATTTTTTGAAGGAGTTTGTCGGTCTCCTCCCTCAGAATGGAGACTTTCGTTTGTTTGGAGCGGATTATTGCTACCACTTCTTCTGTATCGAAGGGCATCGATTCAAAAGCTGTTGATGATGCAATGTACACACAGCTGCTTATTGCTACAGCTATGTCATCTTCTAAGGTCTCGTTCGATGACGTAGACGATGTGACGCATTATTGTTGCGTCGCTTCGAACTGATGGAGGTCTGCTTTTTTCTCCTTCTCTTCGCTGTGCCTTCTTTAGACACCGTTGGTTGGTGGCATGGTTCTTCTGCCACCGGTTTTGGAATTTCGCCGTCTGCTTCTAGGTGAGCGGACTGCCCGTTCTCCTCCATACCTTGCACTGACTCACTTTCCCAGTGCAATTCTCGAATCGACATGAAAAACAATTAAAAAAAAATTTCCTATAGAATTTAATTAATAATAGAACAACACTTTTACAGAGCACAATATTTTTATTCTGTCCCTTACAAGGGGATTCCCCGTTTAACAAAAATAAAATTCATGGAAGCAGATATTAATTCTGAGTATTTATGTTTTGTATAGATGCTTCTACAGGGTGCATCCAATATATCCCCCCCCCCCCACCGAGGGGAACTCAGCCCTTCTCCACGCACTCGGCCACGGTCTTGTTGCGGATCCTCCACTTATTTTCACTACTTGACTGCACTAACTAATCGCTATTGCTTGGATTTACTAAGTCGAAACACTTGTGCACTGTTAAACGGTGTGTGAACGACTGACTCGAGCAAAGGGTCCGGGTGTATGCGATGTCGATAACCTTCCAGAGGCGCCGCCGTTGGCCCTAGACTATAGGGCTCTTTCGTCACCATCTCTATTCCAAACATGGCCTTGGAAGATACTTCTAGACCTGAGCTCTAGACGGCAGCTTCTGCTGGCTGGAGTTTTGGTTGCCGCCAGACTGTTCCCCAGCTCCTCCGACGCCATCCATAAGAAAGATGAGCCCTGGTACAGGCTCACTCTCTCCCGACGAGGGCCCACGGGGGTTGCGTACCACGCTTCCAGATTTCACCACGTAGAGGTGACAGTAGGAGTTCGTTGATAGAGGCTAAGTGCAGGCGATTGTGTAGAGCAGCAGAATAATATGAAAACCGAAAATGTTCGTTCAGCAAGAGAGACTGTTCCAACTGCAAAGGCATATCTCTTATAAATATCACCGGGAAAGTCCACACTAAGGTGTTGTGAGTCTTCTAGAGCTATGGATGAGACCAGGATGGGGGATGAACACTGGGCCTTTTATCCCAACAGAAGTACAACCGACCAGCTTTTCACTCTAAGAAAGGCACTTGAAATTGCTTGGGAGCAGGCCAAACATATCTACAAACTTCTGCAGGTGATTTGTAGATTTGGAAAAGGCATATGATCCAATCCCTCGAGGTAAACTCTGAAGTGTTCTGCCGGAGTATGGGATTGATGGTCCTCTTCTGAGGGCCATTCAGTCTCTACACACAAACTGTAGCAGCTGTGTTCGTGTTAACGGTGCCAAATCAACACTTTTTGCCGTGGGCGTTGGACTTCGCCAAAGGTGCGTATTGTCACCCCTCCATTGTGTATATTAACTGGATGTTGCAGCGCGCTGAGGCGAGGAATGTTTTACATTGGGAGAGTTCATCTTCCTTTTGCAGATGACTTTGTCACAGCTTCCTAGACGGAAGCGCGCACTCGATAGGTTTGAAGTTAAAGTGCACAAATCGGAGGTTATTGTGATTTCCAGAACGCCTGTTCAATGCGCTCTACATGTTAGTAGAGTCCCATCGAATGATAGGGGGAGTAATGCTGAGCTTTCAGAAAGGCCGACCTTGGTTTCTCTCACCTGTGGTCATGAAATTTCAGCTGGTAGAATTTGTTGCTTGTTTTAGCACATATTAGGATTTACACTGCTTGAGATGCTATTGAATAGCAGAACTTTAAGAGCTACGCTGAAACCAGGAACATTTTTGTACGACGCAAACGGAGATTTTTTTTAATTTTAGCTACTTCTTCTTCTTTAAAAATGTCTTGCTGTTTCTGTCTGTACACTTGAAATTTAATTGCATAAATCTAATTTTATTTGCAGGAAATCATTTACCGTGATTACATTGACATATCTGTTGCTGTTGCCACACCGAAAGGTCTAGTTGTTCCTGTGATTCGTAACGTGGAAAGCATGAATTACGCTGATATCGAAATAGCACTAGCAGTACTCGGTGAAAAGGCTAAAAAAGGTGCAATTGATGCCGAAGATATGGCCGGTGGAACATTTACAATAAGTAACGGCGGTGTATTTGGGTCACTGATAAGTACACCAATTATAAACCCGCCACAGAGTTCTATTTTGGGTATGCATGGAATTTTTGACCGACCAGTTGCTATAAAGGGAGAAGTACGGAACCTTTATCATGTTGAAACATTTTTATTATAGCCATTATATGTTTAGGTTGTGATCCGCCCAATGATGTATATTGCAGTGACATATGACCATCGTCTTATAGATGGTCGTGAAGCTGTTATGTTTTTGCGGAAAATCAAAGCGGCTGTGGAAGACCCCCGAATCATGTTTGCTGGCTTATAATGAATCAATCTGTTTACAGAATATTTTGTTGTGGCTTGACATATTATCAACCGTAATAAATATGACTTACATACACACATATAGGATATTTTTCTTTTGAGCTTCATAAGCTTTTATAAATTCGGTGTATTAATTTTGTTATAATTTTGAGTTGTAAGACGGATCTGCTCATGATGAATATTCAATAATGCTGTACAAGATAAGGTAAATAATGCGGATTTTTAAGTTTGTACAAGAAAGTTTTACAAAATTGATACCATATAATATAAATTGTATTATGCCCGTTTTCACAGTGCAAGCATCTGCTGGTAGGATCGAGCATGAACTTTATTCAAAAAGATTTCGTTTTCACAGTCAATATATAAGGTTGGTTTAGGTAAGCCATCGCTTGAGTGGCATTGTGAGCCGTTGAATACACCAACCATGTGAACCATGAACAAAATAGTGATTGTGATTAAACACGAACAGCACCCAACTGCAGAGTGGAAAAGATAACACACCGACTTAAGAGGTGAATGTTAATGCAGGTAAATATATTGTTGTAATAAATTTAAAGCTTCGGTTCTTTGGAAGTACGGCTATCACGGTTTACCTCGACTTCAGAATTAACAATAATTTCTTAAAACTATGATGTTGTTATATTGGTTTGATGAGATCATTCGAGTGGCTGTTGTGTCGTTGTCGTCTGAGTCCGTTTCCCCATGTCCAATCAGCGCCTTTGTTAAGTGTGTTTACGTTGGATGCGTGAATCGAGATTCCAGGGGGATTCTCCGTATTTTCAAGTGCTGATCGTTGATGTTAACTTAATGTGTATTATATCTATAAAGTTCTGTGCCTTCTGTTGTCTACAGCAGCATTGCTAGACCAAATATTTTGTTATTTATGTTGGTTTTCTGTCTGTATTTTGGCGTTAGTATTTTAATACACGAATGGAAATTATTTACTTTCTTGACGCTTAACCCATGGCAAACGGTGTCTTAAGTTAAGTCACTACATAAGTGATATTTATTGAAAGCAAAATTTGTATTGATTTTTTATACATAGATCGATACTTATGCTCGCACTGTGAAAGCAGGCATTATAGTTTCAATATTTCCAAATGTTGAATTTCAGCAAACTGTTTCATCTCTGAATTTGTAAGTTTGTTAAATCGAACAATCCTCTACGAATTCGGCACGTAATTTGATGACTTCTTAGCCCGCTGACATAAACAAAAAACATCTGTCAACAAACAAAAAAATCAATTACAGTGGCATCTCCCTAAGCGAATTTTCACTGGATACCTTGATTTGTTCGAGTTATAGAGAGTTTGGGAAAAATACGAGTTACAGAGAGAAACAATTTCTTGTTGATTTTCACAAAAGTCCGTAACGAGTTACAATTTTTTCTTTCAAAAAACTGCATCAGCTTTGTTGATCTTATGTACTATTAACTGATTTTATTCCAATTGGAATTTTGCTAAAGCAAGATATTTTCTATTGATCTGAAATAGAAACTGTTTTGAATCTAACGAACAACCCAAGGAAAAGGATAACATTGTTTTTTTTTTTTTTTTTTTTTTTTCTGCCATTAAAAGCAACCCTTTTTATACAAATGCCCGGTAAATTCGTCGTCAACTTATTAGCTTAAAGGTGTTGTAAAAAACGCTGTCAAATGACACCGAGGGCAAGAGACGTAGAAGTTGCATATCTCTTCATTACCTCATTTCTGGACATCTCAATGTAAAGCACAATGGTTTTGTGTCTAATTCCTCCTTGTGATGTGCTCATGAGAACATGTTCGCCCGAACTACAGAAATGTTATTTACCCTGATTGCCTATGTCGTCATCAGTACTTCATTTCTGGACATCTCAATGTAAAGCACAATGGTTTTGTGTCTAATTCCTTCTTGTGATCTGCTCATGAGAACATCACAATTTTGATAGTTCTTATGATACACCCAAGCTGTGCGGTTTTGCCTCACAATTCAACATGCTTTTGAGAGGTAGTTGTGACGTATGAGTTATGACACATCGCTGAGTTTTGCTTGAATAAAGGTGCTAGTTAATTGTACTGAATATTTCCAAACTTTAATTTTATTCTCATACGACACCATACTAATTTCAGGATGAATTTATGTGCTAATTCCGACTTATTAAATATATTGTTGACTCAATCGTATAATGAATTTCTCCAGAACAGCAATTCACCCGAAATATTTTTGTTCGTCCAAAATTTTCGCCCGAACTACAGAAAGGTTATTCACCCTGATTGTCTATGTCGTCTGTTGTTTTTTGTTCGGCACTCCGTAACTTACCCAACGCTTCAAATACGTAGTAGATTTCCACACGGCAATTTTTCATGAAAAAGTGGCAGCTCTAATGATTTAACTGTCAAAAATTGTTTTGTTTGATCGTTAATGAAATTTTAATTTATTAAATGGCTTAAATCTGTTGAGATTTGAAATGAATAACACGGAAATGTTCATCTGATGATGAAGTAATTGACAACAGGATAAAAAAGTTCCAAAAAGTCCGCTCATTTGAAATTTCTCCCGGTGATTTTCGCAAATGTTTGGTCGAGCGAAATTCATAATAACCTTTTCGTAGTTTGGGCGAACAGAAATAATTCCGGCGAAATTCATGTTAAGGCTGAGTAAATGCAAGGATTTTGGTAGGCTTGCCAACAGTACAATATCTTCTCCGTACAGCAGATCCTTAATGAGAAGCCCTGTAATTTCTATGGGAGAAAGTCCACTATATCGGCTATAAAGAGGGTAAATAGATTTAGGTTCAGCCAATATCCCTATCTTACTCCTGACTCCGCCTGAAATCATTCTGATAGTCTCACACAACAATCAAAGAATTGGTAGGTTCTGTAAAACCCTTCCGAATTTCGATGAAATTCCCATATTATACAACTTATAAAATAAGGCGTTTCGGTTCACAGAATTCGTAATATTTCTTTCTTGTAATTCTCGTTGCATTCCATTTTTGGGAGCATCATTACATCCCTTATTTGATCGTTTTAAGTGCGCAGCCATAACAATGATAGGTAAATGAACAGAGTGTTTGACTCGCTTCACTTCCAAATCAGTGACATGGCAGTTCCAATCTTCCCTTGCCAAGTAGTAGTCAATAAGTGATGTCCCAGTACTTCCAATGAAAGTCAACTCACCCCATTTATCAAAGAATCGCAGAACTCTATAAGCCTCCTTCCTCTTCTACGCTCTGTTCATCGCAGCATATGCTTCTTGATGATTCTCGATGTCAGTTGTTCGAACATTCTAAACTCACCGCAAATGTCGAGGCCTCTCCCAAAAGCAAAATAGCATTCTCCGTTTGCTCTTCCTCTTGTATAAGGTCTTGTGGTCCACATATACTTGTAGTTTAAGACCTTATTTTGTAAAAAAATATAAATTCAAATTTATTAAAGAAGTTATAAAATTCTGTAAATAGCTTAATACTGCTATATTATAAGACAATCTGCAATAGCGAGGTATCCATTCGAAACGAACATTTTTCCGATTTTATACGAATCTGAGGATTTTTGTTTTAAAGTAATATTCCTAACAGCCGATCGGAACAACTTTCCGAGACAAAGTAACGCGACCCACAATGCTGCTAAATAGGTGTGACTCTCATTTGTCTTATGTTCGATATTAATATTTTGAACAAATGCATTGCTTTTCTTTTAATACAAAACCAAATTAAGTACATATATTTGTTAAATCAATTGTATACACAAACACCACTATTTTCAATTTACCAGATATGCTTAATGCAATGGGTAAAGAGGGAGTTTTTGTTTAAACTTATGTCAACCAGCGCTCTGGCAATACCCTGCCAGTGACAGAAATCTTAATGTCATGATTTTGAATTCAACGTTCACTTACTGTCAAAACTTCGTTCTGAAATAAAGTTTGTTTTATAAATATTCGTTTTTGGTTCAATAGAGATCAGATGACACCAACATTCGATGATTAACACCGATTACCACACAATTGATGTCGAATGGAACTAATACTAGTGGAACATATCTTCATTATAGTACTTATACTCTTTATTTCGACTTTTCTAAGGGTCCTCTGGCAGTGGCACAAAGCACAACTTCATCTTGCTAATTGAAATCTCCAATGTTTTAGTAATTATAAACTTATTCAAGATACCCCGACGTCAGTAGTCAATTTGTTTCGGCAACTTCGCCCTAATTTCGAAGTGTTACGCCAGTTGTAACATGTGAACCGGACATGCATTTTAAGACATCGCAAAGAAAACAACATTAAAGCAATTAGTTTCATAAACATAACAATTTTATGACCTAAAGTATTCCAATTCACAAAAATAAACACTTCCCTGGCCTCTCGTACAATTTTATGAACTGAACTATTCCAATTCGCAAAAATAAACACTTCACCGGCCTCTCGCACAGCATGTACACAAAACATGCATTGCAAAGGAAATCGTTTGAAAATGCCGAAAAATGCAGGACATTGCTCCACTTAAACGCCTCGTTCTTCCAAAGTGGGTAAAAGTGGTTTCTAGTTTTTGCAGCATCAATAGATAATACTTATACCTTTCAGAAAAATATGTCGCTTCGGGTATTTATTTCCATTGCGGGACCACTGTGCGGAGCGGCGCACGCTTTGCTGGAGCCTCAGTGCTTGTAAGTCGTGAAAAGTAATTAATCTTGCTATGAATTTCTGAAAATTAAATAAATTAAAATGAAAAAAAATTCAGGGTGCGTATATGTGCTAAATAAAAACAAATTGACTTCTGACTTCGGGGTATATTGAATAAGTTTATAATTGCTAAAACATTGGAGATTTCAGTTAGCAAGATGAAGTTGTGCTTCAGTGATACCAACATTTGAAGATTAACACCGATTACCACACATTTGATGTGGAATGAGGAAAGGTTCTACTAATAATAGTGGAACATATCTTCATTCGATAGCACTTATACTCTTCATTTCGAGGTGTTCCACTATTATTCGAAGTCGAATAGTGTTCCACTATTATTAGTAGAACATTTCCTCATTCGACATCAAATGTGTGGTAATCGGTGTTAATCATCAAATGTTGGTATCACTGAAGCACAACTCCATCTTGCTAACTGAAATCTCCAATGTTTTAGCAATTATAAACTTATTCAATATACCCCGAAGTCAGAAGTCAATTTGTTTCGGCAACTTCGCCCTAATTGCGAAGTGTTACGCCAGTTGTAACATGTGAACCGGACATGCATTTTATGACATCGCAAAGAAAACAACACAAAAGCAATTAGTTTCATAATTATAACAATTTTATGACCTAAAGTATTCCAATCCACAAAAATAAACACTTCCCTGGCCTCTCGTACAATTTTATGAACTGAACTATTCCAATTCACAAAAATAAACACTTCACCGGCCTCTCGCACAGCATGTACACAAAACATGCATTGCAAAGGAAATCGTTTGAAAATGCCGAAAAATGCAGGACATTGCTCCACTTAAACGCTTCGTTCTTCCAAAGTGGGTAAAAGTGGTTTCTAGTTTTTGCATCATCAATAGATAATACTTATACCTTTCAGAAAAATATGTCACTTCGGGTATTTATTTCCATTGCGGGACCACTGTGCGGAGCGGCGCACGCTTTGCTGGAGCCTCAGTGCTTGTAAGTCGTGAAAAGTAATTAATCTTGCTATGAATTTCTGAAAATTAAATAAATTAAAATGAAAAAAAATTCAGGGTGCGTATATGTGCTAAATAAAAACAAATTGACTTCTGACTTCGGGGTATATTGAATAAGTTTATAATTGCTAAAACATTGGAGATTTCAGTTAGCAAGATGAAGTTGTGCTTCAGTGATACCAACATTTGATGATTAGCACCGATTACCACACATTTGATGTGGAATGAGGAAAGGTTCTACTAATAATAGTGGAACATATCTTCATTCGATAGCACTTATACTCTTCATTTCGAGGTGTTCCACTATTATTCGAAGTCGAATAGTGTTCCACTATTATTAGTAGAACATTTCCTCATTCGACATCAAATGTGTGGTAATCGGTGTTAATCTTCAAATGTTGGTATCACTGAAGCACAACTCCATCTTGCTAACTGAAATCTCCAATGTTTTAGCAATTATAAACTTATTCAATATATCCCGAAGTCAGAAGTCAATTTGTTTGTGTTACGCCAGTTGTAACATGTGAACCGGACATGCATTTTATGACATCGCAAAGAAAACAACACAAAAGCAATTAGTTTCATAATTATAACAATTTTATGACCTAAAGTATTCCAATCCACAAAAATAAACACTTCCCTGGCCTCTCGTACAATTTTATGAACTGAACTATTCCAATTCACAAAAATAAACACTTCACCGGCCTCTCGCACAGCATGTACACAAAACATGCATTGCAAAGGAAATCGTTTGAAAATGCCGAAAAATGCAGGACATTGCTCCACTTAAACGCCTCGTTCTTCCAAAGTGGGTAAAAGTGGTTTCTAGTTTTTGCAGCATCAATAGATAATACTTATACCTTTCAGAAAAATATGTCGCTTCGGGTATTTATTTCCATTGCGGGACCACTGTGCGGAGCGGCGCACGCTTTGCTGGAGCCTCAGTGCTTGTAAGTCGTGAAAAGTAATTAATCTTGCTATGAATTTCTGAAAATTAAATAAATTAAAATGAAAAAAAATTCAGGGTGCGTATATGTGCTAAATAAAAACAAATTGACTTCTGACTTCGGGGTATATTGAATAAGTTTATAATTGCTAAAACATTGGAGATTTCAGTTAGCAAGATGAAGTTGTGCTTCAGTGATACCAACATTTGATGATTAGCACCGATTACCACACATTTGATGTGGAATGAGGAAAGGTTCTACTAATAATAGTGGAACATATCTTCATTCGATAGCACTTATACTCTTCATTTCGAGGTGTTCCACTATTATTCGAAGTCGAATAGTGTTCCACTATTATTAGTAGAACATTTCCTCATTCGACATCAAATGTGTGGTAATCGGTGTTAATCTTCAAATGTTGGTATCACTGAAGCACAACTCCATCTTGCTAACTGAAATCTCCAATGTTTTAGCAATTATAAACTTATTCAATATACCCCGAAGTCAGAAGTCAATTTGTTTCGGCAACTTCGCCCTAATTGCGAAGTGTTACGCCAGTTGTAACATGTGAACCGGACATGCATTTTATGACATCGCAAAGAAAACAACACAAAAGCAATTAGTTTCATAATTATAACAATTTTATGACCTAAAGTATTCCAATCCACAAAAATAAACACTTCCCTGGCCTCTCGTACAATTTTATGAACTGAACTATTCCAATTCACAAAAATAAACACTTCACCGGCCTCTCGCACAGCATGTACACAAAACATGCATTGCAAAGGAAATCGTTTGAAAATGCCGAAAAATGCAGGACATTGCTCCACTTAAACGCTTCGTTCTTCCAAAGTGGGTAAAAGTGGTTTCTAGTTTTTGCATCATCAATAGATAATACTTATACCTTTCAGAAAAATATGTCACTTCGGGTATTTATTTCCATTGCGGGACCACTGTGCGGAGCGGCGCACGCTTTGCTGGAGCCTCAGTGCTTGTAAGTCGTGAAAAGTAATTAATCTTGCTATGAATTTCTGAAAATTAAATAAATTAAAATGAAAAAAAATTCAGGGTGCGTATATGTGCTAAATAAAAACAAATTGACTTCTGACTTCGGGGTATATTGAATAAGTTTATAATTGCTAAAACATTGGAGATTTCAGTTAGCAAGATGATTATTAGTAGAACATTTCCTCATTCGACATCAAATGTGTGGTAATCGGTGTTAATCTTCAAATGTTGGTATCACTGAAGCACAACTCCATCTTGCTAACTGAAATCTCCAATGTTTTAGCAATTATAAACTTATTCAATATACCCCGAAGTCAGAAGTCAATTTGTTTCGGCAACTTCGCCCTAATTGCGAAGTGTTACGCCAGTTGTAACATGTGAACCGGACATGCATTTTATGACATCGCAAAGAAAACAACACAAAAGCAATTAGTTTCATAATTATAACAATTTTATGACCTAAAGTATTCCAATCCACAAAAATAAACACTTCCCTGGCCTCTCGTACAATTTTATGAACTGAACTATTCCAATTCACAAAAATAAACACTTCACCGGCCTCTCGCACAGCATGTACACAAAACATGCATTGCAAAGGAAATCGTTTGAAAATGCCGAAAAATGCAGGACATTGCTCCACTTAAACGCCTCGTTCTTCCAAAGTGGGTAAAAGTGGTTTCTAGTTTTTGCAGCATCAATAGATAATACTTATACCTTTCAGAAAAATATGTCGCTTCGGGTATTTATTTCCATTGCGGGACCACTGTGCGGAGCGGCGCACGCTTTGCTGGAGCCTCAGTGCTTGTAAGTCGTGAAAAGTAATTAATCTTGCTATGAATTTCTGAAAATTAAATAAATTAAAATGAAAAAAAATTCAGGGTGCGTATATGTGCTAAATAAAAACAAATTGACTTCTGACTTCGGGGTATATTGAATAAGTTTATAATTGCTAAAACATTGGAGATTTCAGTTAGCAAGATGAAGTTGTGCTTCAGTGATACCAACATTTGATGATTAGCACCGATTACCACACATTTGATGTGGAATGAGGAAAGGTTCTACTAATAATAGTGGAACATATCTTCATTCGATAGCACTTATACTCTTCATTTCGAGGTGTTCCACTATTATTCGAAGTCGAATAGTGTTCCACTATTATTAGTAGAACATTTCCTCATTCGACATCAAATGTGTGGTAATCGGTGTTAATCTTCAAATGTTGGTATCACTGAAGCACAACTCCATCTTGCTAACTGAAATCTCCAATGTTTTAGCAATTATAAACTTATTCAATATACCCCGAAGTCAGAAGTCAATTTGTTTCGGCAACTTCGCCCTAATTGCGAAGTGTTACGCCAGTTGTAACATGTGAACCGGACATGCATTTTATGACATCGCAAAGAAAACAACACAAAAGCAATTAGTTTCATAATTATAACAATTTTATGACCTAAAGTATTCCAATCCACAAAAATAAACACTTCCCTGGCCTCTCGTACAATTTTATGAACTGAACTATTCCAATTCACAAAAATAAACACTTCACCGGCCTCTCGCACAGCATGTACACAAAACATGCATTGCAAAGGAAATCGTTTGAAAATGCCGAAAAATGCAGGACATTGCTCCACTTAAACGCTTCGTTCTTCCAAAGTGGGTAAAAGTGGTTTCTAGTTTTTGCATCATCAATAGATAATACTTATACCTTTCAGAAAAATATGTCACTTCGGGTATTTATTTCCATTGCGGGACCACTGTGCGGAGCGGCGCACGCTTTGCTGGAGCCTCAGTGCTTGTAAGTCGTGAAAAGTAATTAATCTTGCTATGAATTTCTGAAAATTAAATAAATTAAAATGAAAAAAAATTCAGGGTGCGTATATGTGCTAAATAAAAACAAATTGACTTCTGACTTCGGGGTATATTGAATAAGTTTATAATTGCTAAAACATTGGAGATTTCAGTTAGCAAGATGAAGTTGTGCTTCAGTGATACCAACATTTGATGATTAGCACCGATTACCACACATTTGATGTGGAATGAGGAAAGGTTCTACTAATAATAGTGGAACATATCTTCATTCGATAGCACTTATACTCTTCATTTCGAGGTGTTCCACTATTATTCGAAGTCGAATAGTGTTCCACTATTATTAGTAGAACATTTCCTCATTCGACATCAAATGTGTGGTAATCGGTGTTAATCTTCAAATGTTGGTATCACTGAAGCACAACTCCATCTTGCTAACTGAAATCTCCAATGTTTTAGCAATTATAAACTTATTCAATATACCCCGAAGTCAGAAGTCAATTTGTTTCGGCAACTTCGCCCTAATTGCGAAGTGTTACGCCAGTTGTAACATGTGAACCGGACATGCATTTTATGACATCGCAAAGAAAACAACACAAAAGCAATTAGTTTCATAATTATAACAATTTTATGACCTAAAGTATTCCAATCCACAAAAATAAACACTTCCCTGGCCTCTCGTACAATTTTATGAACTGAACTATTCCAATTCACAAAAATAAACACTTCACCGGCCTCTCGCACAGCATGTACACAAAACATGCATTGCAAAGGAAATCGTTTGAAAATGCCGAAAAATGCAGGACATTGCTCCACTTAAACGCCTCGTTCTTCCAAAGTGGGTAAAAGTGGTTTCTAGTTTTTGCAGCATCAATAGATAATACTTATACCTTTCAGAAAAATATGTCGCTTCGGGTATTTATTTCCATTGCGGGACCACTGTGCGGAGCGGCGCACGCTTTGCTGGAGTCTCAGTGCTTGTAAGTCGTGAAAAGTAATTAATCTTGCTATGAATTTCTGAAAATTAAATAAATTAAAATGAAAAAAATTAAGGGTGCGTATATGTGCTAATACATATATGTATGTTTGTACCTGTTGTCGTTCAGGACAATTGCTGCAGCCTTGTCGATATATTGGCGGTACGTGCTCCTGCTGACGATAAGCAACCGGCGCACAGTGCGTCGTTGTATGAGAGAGTTGGAATTAAATCTGAAACTTTTACACCCGTGGACCGATCTTAATAGTACTAGGCTTAAAACATAGTTGTAATCCATATTTATAAAATTAAATTAAACTGTACAAGTACATACATACATAGATTTTATTTAGAATTAAAGAAACTAAGCAATTAAGTATAATAAGGCTTGTGCTTCGGTACTAAATGGAAGCGAATCATTTTTTTTTTGTTCAGGCCTTAAATACCAAATTTAGAGATGATTAACTCCGATTACCACACATTTGATGTCGAATGAGGAAAGGTTCTACCAATAATAGTGGAACATATCTTCATTCGATAGCACTTATACTCTTCATTTCGAGGTGTTCCACTATTATTCGAAGTCGAATAGTGTTCCACTATTATTAGTAGAACATTTCCTCATTCGACATCAAATGTGTGGTAATCGGTGTTAATCTTCAAATGTTGGTATCACTGAAGCACAACTCCATCTTGCTAACTGAAATCTCCAATGTTTTAGCAATTATAAACTTATTCAATATACCCCGAAGTCAGAAGTCAATTTGTTTCGGCAACTTCGCCCTAATTGCGAAGTGTTACGCCAGTTGTAACATGTGAACCGGACATGCATTTTATGACATCGCAAAGAAAACAACACAAAAGCAATTAGTTTCATAATTATAACAATTTTATGACCTAAAGTATTCCAATCCACAAAAATAAACACTTCCCTGGCCTCTCGTACAATTTTATGAACTGAACTATTCCAATTCACAAAAATAAACACTTCACCGGCCTCTCGCACAGCATGTACACAAAACATGCATTGCAAAGGAAATCGTTTGAAAATGCCGAAAAATGCAGGACATTGCTCCACTTAAACGCCTCGTTCTTCCAAAGTGGGTAAAAGTGGTTTCTAGTTTTTGCAGCATCAATAGATAATACTTATACCTTTCAGAAAAATATGTCGCTTCGGGTATTTATTTCCATTGCGGGACCACTGTGCGGAGCGGCGCACGCTTTGCTGGAGCCTCAGTGCTTGTAAGTCGTGAAAAGTAATTAATCTTGCTATGAATTTCTGAAAATTAAATAAATTAAAATGAAAAAAAATTCAGGGTGCGTATATGTGCTAAATAAAAACAAATTGACTTCTGACTTCGGGGTATATTGAATAAGTTTATAATTGCTAAAACATTGGAGATTTCAGTTAGCAAGATGAAGTTGTGCTTCAGTGATACCAACATTTGATGATTAGCACCGATTACCACACATTTGATGTGGAATGAGGAAAGGTTCTACTAATAATAGTGGAACATATCTTCATTCGATAGCACTTATACTCTTCATTTCGAGGTGTTCCACTATTATTCGAAGTCGAATAGTGTTCCACTATTATTAGTAGAACATTTCCTCATTCGACATCAAATGTGTGGTAATCGGTGTTAATCTTCAAATGTTGGTATCACTGAAGCACAACTCCATCTTGCTAACTGAAATCTCCAATGTTTTAGCAATTATAAACTTATTCAATATACCCCGAAGTCAGAAGTCAATTTGTTTCGGCAACTTCGCCCTAATTGCGAAGTGTTACGCCAGTTGTAACATGTGAACCGGACATGCATTTTATGACATCGCAAAGAAAACAACACAAAAGCAATTAGTTTCATAATTATAACAATTTTATGACCTAAAGTATTCCAATCCACAAAAATAAACACTTCCCTGGCCTCTCGTACAATTTTATGAACTGAACTATTCCAATTCACAAAAATAAACACTTCACCGGCCTCTCGCACAGCATGTACACAAAACATGCATTGCAAAGGAAATCGTTTGAAAATGCCGAAAAATGCAGGACATTGCTCCACTTAAACGCTTCGTTCTTCCAAAGTGGGTAAAAGTGGTTTCTAGTTTTTGCATCATCAATAGATAATACTTATACCTTTCAGAAAAATATGTCACTTCGGGTATTTATTTCCATTGCGGGACCACTGTGCGGAGCGGCGCACGCTTTGCTGGAGCCTCAGTGCTTGTAAGTCGTGAAAAGTAATTAATCTTGCTATGAATTTCTGAAAATTAAATAAATTAAAATGAAAAAAAATTCAGGGTGCGTATATGTGCTAAATAAAAACAAATTGACTTCTGACTTCGGGGTATATTGAATAAGTTTATAATTGCTAAAACATTGGAGATTTCAGTTAGCAAGATGAAGTTGTGCTTCAGTGATACCAACATTTGATGATTAGCACCGATTACCACACATTTGATGTGGAATGAGGAAAGGTTCTACTAATAATAGTGGAACATATCTTCATTCGATAGCACTTATACTCTTCATTTCGAGGTGTTCCACTATTATTCGAAGTCGAATAGTGTTCCACTATTATTAGTAGAACATTTCCTCATTCGACATCAAATGTGTGGTAATCGGTGTTAATCTTCAAATGTTGGTATCACTGAAGCACAACTCCATCTTGCTAACTGAAATCTCCAATGTTTTAGCAATTATAAACTTATTCAATATACCCCGAAGTCAGAAGTCAATTTGTTTCGGCAACTTCGCCCTAATTGCGAAGTGTTACGCCAGTTGTAACATGTGAACCGGACATGCATTTTATGACATCGCAAAGAAAACAACACAAAAGCAATTAGTTTCATAATTATAACAATTTTATGACCTAAAGTATTCCAATCCACAAAAATAAACACTTCCCTGGCCTCTCGTACAATTTTATGAACTGAACTATTCCAATTCACAAAAATAAACACTTCACCGGCCTCTCGCACAGCATGTACACAAAACATGCATTGCAAAGGAAATCGTTTGAAAATGCCGAAAAATGCAGGACATTGCTCCACTTAAACGCCTCGTTCTTCCAAAGTGGGTAAAAGTGGTTTCTAGTTTTTGCAGCATCAATAGATAATACTTATACCTTTCAGAAAAATATGTCGCTTCGGGTATTTATTTCCATTGCGGGACCACTGTGCGGAGCGGCGCACGCTTTGCTGGAGTCTCAGTGCTTGTAAGTCGTGAAAAGTAATTAATCTTGCTATGAATTTCTGAAAATTAAATAAATTAAAATGAAAAAAATTAAGGGTGCGTATATGTGCTAATACATATATGTATGTTTGTACCTGTTGTCGTTCAGGACAATTGCTGCAGCCTTGTCGATATATTGGCGGTACGTGCTCCTGCTGACGATAAGCAACCGGCGCACAGTGCGTCGTTGTATGAGAGAGTTGGAATTAAATCTGAAACTTTTACACCCGTGGACCGATCTTAATAGTACTAGGCTTAAAACATAGTTGTAATCCATATTTATAAAATTAAATTAAACTGTACAAGTACATACATACATAGATTTTATTTAGAATTAAAGAAACTAAGCAATTAAGTATAATAAGGCTTGTGCTTCGGTACTAAATGGAAGCGAATCATTTTTTTTTTGTTCAGGCCTTAAATACCAAATTTAGAGATGATTAACTCCGATTACCACACATTTGATGTCGAATGAGGAAAGGTTCTACTAATAATAGTGGAACATATCTTCATTCGATAGCACTTATACTTTTTATTTCTTGCCGAAACAAATTGACTTCTGACTTCGGGTTATATTGAATAAGTTTATAATTGCTAAAACATTGGAGATTTCAGTTAGCAAGATGAAGTTGTGCTTCAGTGATACCAACATTTGAAGATTAACACCGATTACCACACATTTGATGTCGAATGAGGAAAGGTTCTACTAATAATAGTGGAACATATCTTTATTCGATAGCACTTATACTCTTTATTTCGAGGTGTTCCACTATTATTCGAAGTCGAATAGTGTTCCACTATTATTAGTAGAACATTTCCTCATTCGACATCAAATGTTTGGTAATCGGTGTTAATCATCAAATGTTGGTATCACTGAAGCACAACTTCATCTTGCTAACTGAAATCTCCAATGTTTTAGCAATTATAAACTTATTCAATATACCCCGAAGAGAGATTTGAAATGAATAACACGGAAATGTTCATCTGATGATGAAGTGATTGACAACAGGATAAAAAAGTTCCAAAAAGTCCGCTCATTTGAAATTTCTCCCGGTGATTTTCGCAAATGTTTGGTCGAGCGAAATTCATAATAACCTTTTCGTAGTTTGGGCGAACAGAAATAATTCCGGCGAAATTCATGTTAAGGCTGAGTAAATGCAAGGATTTTGGTAGGCTTGCCAACAGTACAATATCTTCTCCGTACAGCAGATCCTTAATGAGAAGCCCTGTAATTTCTATGGGAGAAAGTCCACTATATCGGCTATAAAGAGGGTAAATAGATTTAGGTTCAGCCAATATCCCTATCTTACTCCTGACTCCGCCTGAAATCATTCTGATAGTCTCACACAACAATCAAAGAATTGGTAGGTTCTGTAAAACCCTTCCGAATTTCGATGAAATTCCCATATTATACAACTTATAAAATAAGGCGTTTCGGTTCACAGAATTCGTAATATTTCTTTCTTGTAATTCTCGTTGCATTTCATTTTTGGGAGCATCATTATATCCCTTATTTGATCGTTTTAAGTGCGCAGCCATAACAATGATAGGTAAATGAACAGAGTGTTTGACTCGCTTCACTTCCAAATCAGTGACATGGCAGTTCCAATCTTCCCTTGCCAAGTAGTAGTCAATAAGTGATGTCCCAGTACTTCCAATGAAAGTCAACTCACCCCATTTATCAAAGAATCGCAGAACTCTATAAGCCTCCTTCCTCTTCTACGCTCTGTTCATCGCAGCATATGCTTCTTGATGATTCTCGATGTCAGTTGTTCGAACATTCTAAACTCACCGCAAATGTCGAGGCCTCTCCCAAAAGCAAAATAGCATTCTCCGTTTGCTCTTCCTCTTGTATAAGGTCTTGTGGTCCACATATACTTGTAGTTTAAGACCTTATTTTGTAAAAAAATATAAATTCAAATTTATTAAAGAAGTTATAAAATTCTGTAAATAGCTTAATACTGCTATATTATAAGACAATCTGCAATAGCGAGGTATCCATTCGAAACGAACATTTTTCCGATTTTATACGAATCTGAGGATTTTTGTTTTAAAGTAATATTCCTAACAGCCGATCGGAACAACTTTCCGAGACAAAGTAACGCGACCCACAATGCTGCTAAATAGGTGTGACTCTCATTTGTCTTATGTTCGATATTAATATTTTGAACAAATGCATTGCTTTTCTTTTAATACAAAACCAAATTAAGTACATATATTTGTTAAATCAATTGTATACACAAACACCACTATTTTCAATTTACCAGATATGCTTAATGCAATGGGTAAAGAGGGAGTTTTTGTTTAAACTTATGTCAACCAGCGCTCTGGCAATACCCTGCCAGTGACAGAAATCTTAATGTCATGATTTTGAATTCAACGTTCACTTACTGTCAAAACTTCGTTCTGAAATAAAGTTTGTTTTATAAATATTCGTTTTTGGTTCAATAGAGATCAGATGACACCAACATTCGATGATTAACACCGATTACCACACAATTGATGTCGAATGGAACTAATACTAGTGGAACATATCTTCATTATAGTACTTATACTCTTTATTTCGACTTTTCTAAGGGTCCTCTGGCAGTGGCACAAAGCACAACTTCATCTTGCTAATTGAAATCTCCAATGTTTTAGTAATTATAAACTTATTCAAGATACCCCGACGTCAGTAGTCAATTTGTTTCGGCAACTTCGCCCTAATTTCGAAGTGTTACGCCAGTTGTAACATGTGAACCGGACATGCATTTTAAGACATCGCAAAGAAAACAACATTAAAGCAATTAGTTTCATAAACATAACAATTTTATGACCTAAAGTATTCCAATTCACAAAAATAAACACTTCCCTGGCCTCTCGTACAATTTTATGAACTGAACTATTCCAATTCGCAAAAATAAACACTTCACCGGCCTCTCGCACAGCATGTACACAAAACATGCATTGCAAAGGAAATCGTTTGAAAATGCCGAAAAATGCTGGACATTGCTCCACTTAAACGCCTCGTTCTTCCAAAGTGGGTAAAAGTGGTTTCTAGTTTTTGCAGCATCAATAGATAATACTTATACCTTTCAGAAAAATATGTCGCTTCGGGTATTTATTTCCATTGCGGGACCACTGTGCGGAGCGGCGCACGCTTTGCTGGAGCCTCAGTGCTTGTAAGTCGTGAAAAGTAATTAATCTTGCTATGAATTTCTGAAAATTAAATAAATTAAAATGAAAAAAAATTCAGGGTGCGTATATGTGCTAAATAAAAACAAATTGACTTCTGACTTCGGGGTATATTGAATAAGTTTATAATTGCTAAAACATTGGAGATTTCAGTTAGCAAGATGAAGTTGTGCTTCAGTGATACCAACATTTGATGATTAGCACCGATTACCACACATTTGATGTGGAATGAGGAAAGGTTCTACTAATAATAGTGGAACATATCTTCATTCGATAGCACTTATACTCTTCATTTCGAGGTGTTCCACTATTATTCGAAGTCGAATAGTGTTCCACTATTATTAGTAGAACATTTCCTCATTCGACATCAAATGTGTGGTAATCGGTGTTAATCTTCAAATGTTGGTATCACTGAAGCACAACTCCATCTTGCTAACTGAAATCTCCAATGTTTTAGCAATTATAAACTTATTCAATATACCCCGAAGTCAGAAGTCAATTTGTTTCGGCAACTTCGCCCTAATTGCGAAGTGTTACGCCAGTTGTAACATGTGAACCGGACATGCATTTTATGACATCGCAAAGAAAACAACACAAAAGCAATTAGTTTCATAATTATAACAATTTTATGACCTAAAGTATTCCAATCCACAAAAATAAACACTTCCCTGGCCTCTCGTACAATTTTATGAACTGAACTATTCCAATTCACAAAAATAAACACTTCACCGGCCTCTCGCACAGCATGTACACAAAACATGCATTGCAAAGGAAATCGTTTGAAAATGCCGAAAAATGCAGGACATTGCTCCACTTAAACGCTTCGTTCTTCCAAAGTGGGTAAAAGTGGTTTCTAGTTTTTGCATCATCAATAGATAATACTTATACCTTTCAGAAAAATATGTCACTTCGGGTATTTATTTCCATTGCGGGACCACTGTGCGGAGCGGCGCACGCTTTGCTGGAGCCTCAGTGCTTGTAAGTCGTGAAAAGTAATTAATCCTGCTATGAATTTCTGAAAATTAAATAAATTAAAATGAAAAAAAATTCAGGGTGCGTATATGTGCTAAATAAAAACAAATTGACTTCTGACTTCGGGGTATATTGAATAAGTTTATAATTGCTAAAACATTGGAGATTTCAGTTAGCAAGATGAAGTTGTGCTTCAGTGATACCAACATTTGATGATTAGCACCCATTACCACACATTTGATGTGGAATGAGGAAAGGTTCTACTAATAATAGTGGAACATATCTTCATTCGATAGCACTTATACTCTTCATTTCGAGGTGTTCCACTATTATTCGAAGTCGAATAGTGTTCCACTATTATTAGTAGAACATTTCCTCATTCGACATCAAATGTGTGGTAATCGGTGTTAATCTTCAAATGTTGGTATCACTGAAGCACAACTCCATCTTGCTAACTGAAATCTCCAATGTTTTAGCAATTATAAACTTATTCAATATACCCCGAAGTCAGAAGTCAATTTGTTTCGGCAACTTCGCCCTAATTGCGAAGTGTTACGCTAGTTGTAACATGTGAACCGGACATGCATTTTATGACATCGCAAAGAAAACAACACAAAAGCAATTAGTTTCATAATTATAACAATTTTATGACCTAAAGTATTCCAATCCACAAAAATAAACACTTCCCTGGCCTCTCGTACAATTTTATGAACTGAACTATTCCAATTCACAAAAATAAACACTTCACCGGCCTCTCGCACAGCATGTACACAAAACATGCATTGCAAAGGAAATCGTTTGAAAATGCCGAAAAATGCTGGACATTGCTCCACTTAAACGCCTCGTTCTTCCAAAGTGGGTAAAAGTGGTTTCTAGTTTTTGCAGCATCAATAGATAATACTTATACCTTTCAGAAAAATATGTCGCTTCGGGTATTTATTTCCATTGCGGGACCACTGTGCGGAGCGGCGCACGCTTTGCTGGAGCCTCAGTGCTTGTAAGTCGTGAAAAGTAATTAATCTTGCTATGAATTTCTGAAAATTAAATAAATTAAAATGAAAAAAAATTCAGGGTGCGTATATGTGCTAAATAAAAACAAATTGACTTCTGACTTCGGGGTATATTGAATAAGTTTATAATTGCTAAAACATTGGAGATTTCAGTTAGCAAGATGAAGTTGTGCTTCAGTGATACCAACATTTGATGATTAGCACCGATTACCACACATTTGATGTGGAATGAGGAAAGGTTCTACTAATAATAGTGGAACATATCTTCATTCGATAGCACTTATACTCTTCATTTCGAGGTGTTCCACTATTATTCGAAGTCGAATAGTGTTCCACTATTATTAGTAGAACATTTCCTCATTCGACATCAAATGTGTGGTAATCGGTGTTAATCTTCAAATGTTGGTATCACTGAAGCACAACTCCATCTTGCTAACTGAAATCTCCAATGTTTTAGCAATTATAAACTTATTCAATATACCCCGAAGTCAGAAGTCAATTTGTTTCGGCAACTTCGCCCTAATTGCGAAGTGTTACGCCAGTTGTAACATGTGAACCGGACATGCATTTTATGACATCGCAAAGAAAACAACACAAAAGCAATTAGTTTCATAATTATAACAATTTTATGACCTAAAGTATTCCAATCCACAAAAATAAACACTTCCCTGGCCTCTCGTACAATTTTATGAACTGAACTATTCCAATTCACAAAAATAAACACTTCACCGGCCTCTCGCACAGCATGTACACAAAACATGCATTGCAAAGGAAATCGTTTGAAAATGCCGAAAAATGCAGGACATTGCTCCACTTAAACGCTTCGTTCTTCCAAAGTGGGTAAAAGTGGTTTCTAGTTTTTGCATCATCAATAGATAATACTTATACCTTTCAGAAAAATATGTCACTTCGGGTATTTATTTCCATTGCGGGACCACTGTGCGGAGCGGCGCACGCTTTGCTGGAGCCTCAGTGCTTGTAAGTCGTGAAAAGTAATTAATCCTGCTATGAATTTCTGAAAATTAAATAAATTAAAATGAAAAAAAATTCAGGGTGCGTATATGTGCTAAATAAAAACAAATTGACTTCTGACTTCGGGGTATATTGAATAAGTTTATAATTGCTAAAACATTGGAGATTTCAGTTAGCAAGATGAAGTTGTGCTTCAGTGATACCAACATTTGATGATTAGCACCGATTACCACACATTTGATGTGGAATGAGGAAAGGTTCTACTAATAATAGTGGAACATATCTTCATTCGATAGCACTTATACTCTTCATTTCGAGGTGTTCCACTATTATTCGAAGTCGAATAGTGTTCCACTATTATTAGTAGAACATTTCCTCATTCGACATCAAATGTGTGGTAATCGGTGTTAATCTTCAAATGTTGGTATCACTGAAGCACAACTCCATCTTGCTAACTGAAATCTCCAATGTTTTAGCAATTATAAACTTATTCAATATACCCCGAAGTCAGAAGTCAATTTGTTTCGGCAACTTCGCCCTAATTGCGAAGTGTTACGCTAGTTGTAACATGTGAACCGGACATGCATTTTATGACATCGCAAAGAAAACAACACAAAAGCAATTAGTTTCATAATTATAACAATTTTATGACCTAAAGTATTCCAATCCACAAAAATAAACACTTCCCTGGCCTCTCGTACAATTTTATGAACTGAACTATTCCAATTCACAAAAATAAACACTTCACCGGCCTCTCGCACAGCATGTACACAAAACATGCATTGCAAAGGAAATCGTTTGAAAATGCCGAAAAATGCAGGACATTGCTCCACTTAAACGCCTCGTTCTTCCAAAGTGGGTAAAAGTGGTTTCTAGTTTTTGCAGCATCAATAGATAATACTTATACCTTTCAGAAAAATATGTCGCTTCGGGTATTTATTTCCATTGCGGGACCACTGTGCGGAGCGGCGCACGCTTTGCTGGAGTCTCAGTGCTTGTAAGTCGTGAAAAGTAATTAATCTTGCTATGAATTTCTGAAAATTAAATAAATTAAAATGAAAAAAATTAAGGGTGCGTATATGTGCTAATACATATATGTATGTTTGTACCTGTTGTCGTTCAGGACAATTGCTGCAGCCTTGTCGATATATTGGCGGTACGTGCTCCTGCTGACGATAAGCAACCGGCGCACAGTGCGTCGTTGTATGAGAGAGTTGGAATTAAATCTGAAACTTTTACACCCGTGGACCGATCTTAATAGTACTAGGCTTAAAACATAGTTGTAATCCATATTTATAAAATTAAATTAAACTGTACAAGTACATACATACATAGATTTTATTTAGAATTAAAGAAACTAAGCAATTAAGTATAATAAGGCTTGTGCTTCGGTACTAAATGGAAGCGAATCATTTTTTTTTTGTTCAGGCCTTAAATACCAAATTTAGAGATGATTAACTCCGATTACCACACATTTGATGTCGAATGAGGAAAGGTTCTACTAATAATAGTGGAACATATCTTCATTCGATAGCACTTATACTTTTTATTTCTTGCCGAAACAAATTGACTTCTGACTTCGGGTTATATTGAATAAGTTTATAATTGCTAAAACATTGGAGATTTCAGTTAGCAAGATGAAGTTGTGCTTCAGTGATACCAACATTTGAAGATTAACACCGATTACCACACATTTGATGTCGAATGAGGAAAGGTTCTACTAATAATAGTGGAACATATCTTTATTCGATAGCACTTATACTCTTTATTTCGAGGTGTTCCACTATTATTCGAAGTCGAATAGTGTTCCACTATTATTAGTAGAACATTTCCTCATTCGACATCAAATGTTTGGTAATCGGTGTTAATCATCAAATGTTGGTATCACTGAAGCACAACTTCATCTTGCTAACTGAAATCTCCAATGTTTTAGCAATTATAAACTTATTCAATATACCCCGAAGAGAGATTTGAAATGAATAACACGGAAATGTTCATCTGATGATGAAGTGATTGACAACAGGATAAAAAAGTTCCAAAAAGTCCGCTCATTTGAAATTTCTCCCGGTGATTTTCGCAAATGTTTGGTCGAGCGAAATTCATAATAACCTTTTCGTAGTTTGGGCGAACAGAAATAATTCCGGCGAAATTCATGTTAAGGCAAGGATTTTGGTAGGCTTGCCAACAGTACAATATCTTCTCCGTACAGCAGATCCTTAATGAGAAGCCCTGTAATTTCTATGGGAGAAAGTCCACTATATCGGCTATAAAGAGGGTAAATAGATTTAGGTTCAGCCAATATCCCTATCTTACTCCTGACTCCGCCTGAAATCATTCTGATAGTCTCACACAACAATCAAAGAATTGGTAGGTTCTGTAAAACCCTTCCGAATTTCGATGAAATTCCCATATTATACAACTTATAAAATAAGGCGTTTCGGTTCACAGAATTCGTAATATTTCTTTCTTGTAATTCTCGTTGCATTTCATTTTTGGGAGCATCATTATATCCCTTATTTGATCGTTTTAAGTGCGCAGCCATAACAATGATAGGTAAATGAACAGAGTGTTTGACTCGCTTCACTTCCAAATCAGTGACATGGCAGTTCCAATCTTCCCTTGCCAAGTAGTAGTCAATAAGTGATGTCCCAGTACTTCCAATGAAAGTCAACTCACCCCATTTATCAAAGAATCGCAGAACTCTATAAGCCTCCTTCCTCTTCTACGCTCTGTTCATCGCAGCATATGCTTCTTGATGATTCTCGATGTCAGTTGTTCGAACATTCTAAACTCACCGCAAATGTCGAGGCCTCTCCCAAAAGCAAAATAGCATTCTCCGTTTGCTCTTCCTCTTGTATAAGGTCTTGTGGTCCACATATACTTGTAGTTTAAGACCTTATTTTGTAAAAAAATATAAATTCAAATTTATTAAAGAAGTTATAAAATTCTGTAAATAGCTTAATACTGCTATATTATAAGACAATCTGCAATAGCGAGGTATCCATTCGAAACGAACATTTTTCCGATTTTATACGAATCTGAGGATTTTTGTTTTAAAGTAATATTCCTAACAGCCGATCGGAACAACTTTCCGAGACAAAGTAACGCGACCCACAATGCTGCTAAATAGGTGTGACTCTCATTTGTCTTATGTTCGATATTAATATTTTGAACAAATGCATTGCTTTTCTTTTAATACAAAACCAAATTAAGTACATATATTTGTTAAATCAATTGTATACACAAACACCACTATTTTCAATTTACCAGATATGCTTAATGCAATGGGTAAAGAGGGAGTTTTTGTTTAAACTTATGTCAACCAGCGCTCTGGCAATACCCTGCCAGTGACAGAAATCTTAATGTCATGATTTTGAATTCAACGTTCACTTACTGTCAAAACTTCGTTCTGAAATAAAGTTTGTTTTATAAATATTCGTTTTTGGTTCAATAGAGATCAGATGACACCAACATTCGATGATTAACACCGATTACCACACAATTGATGTCGAATGGAACTAATACTAGTGGAACATTTCTTCATTATAGTACTTATACTCTTTATTTCGACTTTTCTAAGGGTCCTCTGGCAGTGGCACAAAGCACAACTTCATCTTGCTAATTGAAATCTCCAATGTTTTAGTAATTATAAATTTATTCAATATACCCCGACGTCAGCAGTCAATTTGTTTCGGCAACTTGGCCCTAATTTCGAGTGTTACGCCAGTTGTAACATGTGAACCGGACATGCATTTTATGACATCGCAAAGAAAACAACATTAAAGCAATTAGTTTCATAAACATAACAATTTTATGACCTAAAGTATTCCAATTCACAAAAATAAACACTTCCCTGGCCTCTCGTACAATTTTATGAACTGAACTATTCCAATTCGCAAAAATAAACACTTCACCGGCCTCTCGCACAGCATGTACACAAAACATGCATTGCAAAGGAAATCGTTTGAAAATGCCGAAAAATGCAGGACATTGCTCCACTTAAACGCCTCGTTCTTCCAAAGTGGGTAAAAGTGGTTTCTAGTTTTTGCAGCATCAATAGATAATACTTATACCTTTCAGAAAAATATGTCGCTTCGGGTATTTATTTCCATTGCGGGACCACTGTGCGGAGCGGCGCACGCTTTGCTGGAGTCTCAGTGCTTGTAAGTCGTGAAAAGTAATTAATCTTGCTATGAATTTCTGAAAATTAAATAAATTAAAATGAAAAAAATTAAGGGTGCGTATATGTGCTAATACATATATGTATGTTTGTACCTGTTGTCGTTCAGGACAATTGCTGCAGCCTTGTCGATATATTGGCGGTACGTGCTCCTGCTGACGATAAGCAACCGGCGCACAGTGCGTCGTTGTATGAGAGAGTTGGAATTAAATCTGAAACTTTTACACCCGTGGACCGATCTTAATAGTACTAGGCTTAAAACATAGTTGTAATCCATATTTATAAAATTAAATTAAACTGTACAAGTACATACATACATAGATTTTATTTAGAATTAAAGAAACTAAGCAATTAAGTATAATAAGGCTTGTGCTTTGGTACTAAATGGAAGCGAATCATTTTTTTTTTGTTCAGGCCTTAAATACCAAATTTAGAGATGATTAACTCCGATTACCACAAATTTGATGTCGAATGAGGAAAGGTTCTACTAATAATAGTGGAACATTTCTTCATTCGATAGCACTTATACTCTTTATTTCTTGCCGAAACAAATTGACTTCTGACTTCGGGTTATATTGATTAAGTTTATAATTGCTAAAACATTGGAGATTTCAGTTAGCAAGATGAAGTTGTGCTTCAGTGATACCAACATTTGAAGATTAACACCGATTACCACACATTTGATGTCGAATGAGGAAAGGTTCTACTAATAATAGTGGAACATATCTTCATTCGATAGCACTTATACTCTTTATTTCGAGGTGTTCCACTATTATTCGAAGTCGAATAGTGTTCCACTATTATTAGTAGAACATTTCCTCATTCGACATCAAATGTTTGGTAATCGGTGTTAATCATCAAATGTTGGTATCACTGAAGCACAACTTCATCTTGCTAACTGAAATCTTCAATGTTTTAGCAATTATAAACTTATTCAATATACCCCGAAGAGAGATTTGAAATGAATAACACGGAAATGTTCATCTGATGATGAAGTGATTGACAACAGGATAAAAAAGTTCCAAAAAGTCCGCTCATTTGAAATTTCTCCCGGTGATTTTCGCAAATGTTTGGTCGAGCGAAATTCATAATAACCTTTTCGTAGTTTGGGCGAACAGAAATAATTCCGGCGAAATTCATGTTAAGGCTGAGTAAATGCAAGGATTTTGGTAGGCTTGCCAACAGTACAATATCTTCTCCGTACAGCAGATCCTTAATGAGAAGCCCTGTAATTTCTATGGGAGAAAGTCCACTATATCGGCTATAAAGAGGGTAAATAGATTTAGGTTCAGCCAATATCCCTATCTTACTCCTGACTCCGCCTGAAATCATTCTGATAGTCTCACACAACAATCAAAGAATTGGTAGGTTCTGTAAAACCCTTCCGAATTTCGATGAAATTCCCATATTATACAACTTATAAAATAAGGCGTTTCGGTTCACAGAATTCGTAATATTTCTTTCTTGTAATTCTCGTTGCATTTCATTTTTGGGAGCATCATTATATCCCTTATTTGATCGTTTTAAGTGCGCAGCCATAACAATGATAGGTAAATGAACAGAGTGTTTGACTCGCTTCACTTCCAAATCAGTGACATGGCAGTTCCAATCTTCCCTTGCCAAGTAGTAGTCAATAAGTGATGTCCCAGTACTTCCAATGAAAGTCAACTCACCCCATTTATCAAAGAATCGCAGAACTCTATAAGCCTCCTTCCTCTTCTACGCTCTGTTCATCGCAGCATATGCTTCTTGATGATTCTCGATGTCAGTTGTTCGAACATTCTAAACTCACCGCAAATGTCGAGGCCTCTCCCAAAAGCAAAATAGCATTCTCCGTTTGCTCTTCCTCTTGTATAAGGTCTTGTGGTCCACATATACTTGTAGTTTAAGACCTTATTTTGTAAAAAAATATAAATTCAAATTTATTAAAGAAGTTATAAAATTCTGTAAATAGCTTAATACTGCTATATTATAAGACAATCTGCAATAGCGAGGTATCCATTCGAAACGAACATTTTTCCGATTTTATACGAATCTGAGGATTTTTGTTTTAAAGTAATATTCCTAACAGCCGATCGGAACAACTTTCCGAGACAAAGTAACGCGACCCACAATGCTGCTAAATAGGTGTGACTCTCATTTGTCTTATGTTCGATATTAATATTTTGAACAAATGCATTGCTTTTCTTTTAATACAAAACCAAATTAAGTACATATATTTGTTAAATCAATTGTATACACAAACACCACTATTTTCAATTTACCAGATATGCTTAATGCAATGGGTAAAGAGGGAGTTTTTGTTTAAACTTATGTCAACCAGCGCTCTGGCAATACCCTGCCAGTGACAGAAATCTTAATGTCATGATTTTGAATTCAACGTTCACTTACTGTCAAAACTTCGTTCTGAAATAAAGTTTGTTTTATAAATATTCGTTTTTGGTTCAATAGAGATCAGATGACACCAACATTCGATGATTAACACCGATTACCACACAATTGATGTCGAATGGAACTAATACTAGTGGAACATATCTTCATTATAGTACTTATACTCTTTATTTCGACTTTTCTAAGGGTCCTCTGGCAGTGGCACAAAGCACAACTTCATCTTGCTAATTGAAATCTCCAATGTTTTAGTAATTATAAATTTATTCAATATACCCCGACGTCAGCAGTCAATTTGTTTCGGCAACTTGGCCCTAATTTCGAAGTGTTACGCCAGTTGTAACATGTGAACCGGACATGCATTTTATGACATCGCAAAGAAAACAACATTAAAGCAATTAGTTTCATAAACATAACAATTTTATGACCTAAAGTATTCCAATTCACAAAAATAAACACTTCCCTGGCCTCTCGTACAATTTTATGAACTGAACTATTCCAATTCGCAAAAATAAACACTTCACCGGCCTCTCGCACAGCATGTACACAAAACATGCATTGCAAAGGAAATCGTTTGAAAATGCCGAAAAATGCAGGACATTGCTCCACTTAAACGCCTCGTTCTTCCAAAGTGGGTAAAAGTGGTTTCTAGTTTTTGCAGCATCAATAGATAATACCTATACCTTTCAGAAAAATATGTCACTTCGGGTATTTATTTCCATTGCGGGACCACTGTGCGGAGCGGCGCACGCTTTGCTGGAGTCTCAGTGCTTGTAAGTCGTGAAAAGTAATTAATCTTGCTATGAATTTCTGAAATTAAATAAATTAAAATGAAAAAAAATTCAGGGTGCGTATATGTGCTAAATAAAAACAAATTGACTTCTGACTTCGGGGTATATTGAATAAGTTTATAATTGCTAAAGCATTGGAGATTTCAGTTAGCAAGATGAAGTTGTGCTTCAGTGATACCAACATTTGATGATTAGCACCGATTACTAAATGGAAGCGAATCATCAGGCCTTAAATACATAATCCAGAGATCAAATGATACCAACATTTGATGATTAACATCTTAATTTGTTGTCGAATGAGGAAATGTTCTACTAATAATTGTGGAACATTTCTTCATTCGATAGTACTTATACTCTTTATTTCGACTTTTCTAAGGGTCCTCTGGCAGTGGCACAAAGCACAACTTCATCTTGCTAATTGAAATCTCCAATGTTTTAGTAATTATAAATTTATTCAATATACCCCGACGTCAGCAGTCAATTTGTTTCGGCAACTTGGCCCTAATTTCGAGTGTTACGCCAGTTGTAACATGTGAACCGGACATGCATTTTATGACATCGCAAAGAAAACAACATTAAAGCAATTAGTTTCATAAACATAACAATTTTATGACCTAAAGTATTCCAATTCACAAAAATAAACACTTCCCTGGCCTCTCGTACAATTTTATGAACTGAACTATTCCAATTCGCAAAAATAAACACTTCACCGGCCTCTCGCACAGCATGTACACAAAACATGCATTGCAAAGGAAATCGTTTGAAAATGCCGAAAAATGCAGGACATTGCTCCACTTAAACGCCTCGTTCTTCCAAAGTGGGTAAAAGTGGTTTCTAGTTTTTGCAGCATCAATAGATAATACTTATACCTTTCAGAAAAATATGTCGCTTCGGGTATTTATTTCCATTGCGGGACCACTGTGCGGAGCGGCGCACGCTTTGCTGGAGTCTCAGTGCTTGTAAGTCGTGAAAAGTAATTAATCTTGCTATGAATTTCTGAAAATTAAATAAATTAAAATGAAAAAAATTAAGGGTGCGTATATGTGCTAATACATATATGTATGTTTGTACCTGTTGTCGTTCAGGACAATTGCTGCAGCCTTGTCGATATATTGGCGGTACGTGCTCCTGCTGACGATAAGCAACCGGCGCACAGTGCGTCGTTGTATGAGAGAGTTGGAATTAAATCTGAAACTTTTACACCCGTGGACCGATCTTAATAGTACTAGGCTTAAAACATAGTTGTAATCCATATTTATAAAATTAAATTAAACTGTACAAGTACATACATACATAGATTTTATTTAGAATTAAAGAAACTAAGCAATTAAGTATAATAAGGCTTGTGCTTTGGTACTAAATGGAAGCGAATCATTTTTTTTTTGTTCAGGCCTTAAATACCAAATTTAGAGATGATTAACTCCGATTACCACAAATTTGATGTCGAATGAGGAAAGGTTCTACTAATAATAGTGGAACATTTCTTCATTCGATAGCACTTATACTCTTTATTTCTTGCCGAAACAAATTGACTTCTGACTTCGGGTTATATTGATTAAGTTTATAATTGCTAAAACATTGGAGATTTCAGTTAGCAAGATGAAGTTGTGCTTCAGTGATACCAACATTTGAAGATTAACACCGATTACCACACATTTGATGTCGAATGAGGAAAGGTTCTACTAATAATAGTGGAACATATCTTCATTCGATAGCACTTATACTCTTTATTTCGAGGTGTTCCACTATTATTCGAAGTCGAATAGTGTTCCACTATTATTAGTAGAACATTTCCTCATTCGACATCAAATGTTTGGTAATCGGTGTTAATCATCAAATGTTGGTATCACTGAAGCACAACTTCATCTTGCTAACTGAAATCTTCAATGTTTTAGCAATTATAAACTTATTCAATATACCCCGAAGAGAGATTTGAAATGAATAACACGGAAATGTTCATCTGATGATGAAGTGATTGACAACAGGATAAAAAAGTTCCAAAAAGTCCGCTCATTTGAAATTTCTCCCGGTGATTTTCGCAAATGTTTGGTCGAGCGAAATTCATAATAACCTTTTCGTAGTTTGGGCGAACAGAAATAATTCCGGCGAAATTCATGTTAAGGCTGAGTAAATGCAAGGATTTTGGTAGGCTTGCCAACAGTACAATATCTTCTCCGTACAGCAGATCCTTAATGAGAAGCCCTGTAATTTCTATGGGAGAAAGTCCACTATATCGGCTATAAAGAGGGTAAATAGATTTAGGTTCAGCCAATATCCCTATCTTACTCCTGACTCCGCCTGAAATCATTCTGATAGTCTCACACAACAATCAAAGAATTGGTAGGTTCTGTAAAACCCTTCCGAATTTCGATGAAATTCCCATATTATACAACTTATAAAATAAGGCGTTTCGGTTCACAGAATTCGTAATATTTCTTTCTTGTAATTCTCGTTGCATTTCATTTTTGGGAGCATCATTATATCCCTTATTTGATCGTTTTAAGTGCGCAGCCATAACAATGATAGGTAAATGAACAGAGTGTTTGACTCGCTTCACTTCCAAATCAGTGACATGGCAGTTCCAATCTTCCCTTGCCAAGTAGTAGTCAATAAGTGATGTCCCAGTACTTCCAATGAAAGTCAACTCACCCCATTTATCAAAGAATCGCAGAACTCTATAAGCCTCCTTCCTCTTCTACGCTCTGTTCATCGCAGCATATGCTTCTTGATGATTCTCGATGTCAGTTGTTCGAACATTCTAAACTCACCGCAAATGTCGAGGCCTCTCCCAAAAGCAAAATAGCATTCTCCGTTTGCTCTTCCTCTTGTATAAGGTCTTGTGGTCCACATATACTTGTAGTTTAAGACCTTATTTTGTAAAAAAATATAAATTCAAATTTATTAAAGAAGTTATAAAATTCTGTAAATAGCTTAATACTGCTATATTATAAGACAATCTGCAATAGCGAGGTATCCATTCGAAACGAACATTTTTCCGATTTTATACGAATCTGAGGATTTTTGTTTTAAAGTAATATTCCTAACAGCCGATCGGAACAACTTTCCGAGACAAAGTAACGCGACCCACAATGCTGCTAAATAGGTGTGACTCTCATTTGTCTTATGTTCGATATTAATATTTTGAACAAATGCATTGCTTTTCTTTTAATACAAAACCAAATTAAGTACATATATTTGTTAAATCAATTGTATACACAAACACCACTATTTTCAATTTACCAGATATGCTTAATGCAATGGGTAAAGAGGGAGTTTTTGTTTAAACTTATGTCAACCAGCGCTCTGGCAATACCCTGCCAGTGACAGAAATCTTAATGTCATGATTTTGAATTCAACGTTCACTTACTGTCAAAACTTCGTTCTGAAATAAAGTTTGTTTTATAAATATTCGTTTTTGGTTCAATAGAGATCAGATGACACCAACATTCGATGATTAACACCGATTACCACACAATTGATGTCGAATGGAACTAATACTAGTGGAACATATCTTCATTATAGTACTTATACTCTTTATTTCGACTTTTCTAAGGGTCCTCTGGCAGTGGCACAAAGCACAACTTCATCTTGCTAATTGAAATCTCCAATGTTTTAGTAATTATAAATTTATTCAATATACCCCGACGTCAGCAGTCAATTTGTTTCGGCAACTTGGCCCTAATTTCGAAGTGTTACGCCAGTTGTAACATGTGAACCGGACATGCATTTTATGACATCGCAAAGAAAACAACATTAAAGCAATTAGTTTCATAAACATAACAATTTTATGACCTAAAGTATTCCAATTCACAAAAATAAACACTTCCCTGGCCTCTCGTACAATTTTATGAACTGAACTATTCCAATTCGCAAAAATAAACACTTCACCGGCCTCTCGCACAGCATGTACACAAAACATGCATTGCAAAGGAAATCGTTTGAAAATGCCGAAAAATGCAGGACATTGCTCCACTTAAACGCCTCGTTCTTCCAAAGTGGGTAAAAGTGGTTTCTAGTTTTTGCAGCATCAATAGATAATACCTATACCTTTCAGAAAAATATGTCACTTCGGGTATTTATTTCCATTGCGGGACCACTGTGCGGAGCGGCGCACGCTTTGCTGGAGTCTCAGTGCTTGTAAGTCGTGAAAAGTAATTAATCTTGCTATGAATTTCTGAAATTAAATAAATTAAAATGAAAAAAAATTCAGGGTGCGTATATGTGCTAAATAAAAACAAATTGACTTCTGACTTCGGGGTATATTGAATAAGTTTATAATTGCTAAAGCATTGGAGATTTCAGTTAGCAAGATGAAGTTGTGCTTCAGTGATACCAACATTTGATGATTAGCACCGATTACTAAATGGAAGCGAATCATCAGGCCTTAAATACATAATCCAGAGATCAAATGATACCAACATTTGATGATTAACATCTTAATTTGTTGTCGAATGAGGAAATGTTCTACTAATAATTGTGGAACATTTCTTCATTCGATAGTACTTATACTCTTTATTTCGACTTTTCTAAGGGTCCTCTGGCAGTGGCACAAAGCACAACTTCATCTTGCTAATTGAAATCTCCAATGTTTTAGTAATTATAAATTTATTCAATATACCCCGACGTCAGCAGTCAATTTGTTTCGGCAACTTGGCCCTAATTTCGAAGTGTTACGCCAGTTGTAACATGTGAACCGGACATGCATTTTATGACATCGCAAAGAAAACAACATTAAAGCAATTAGTTTCATAAACATAACAATTTTATGACCTAAAGTATTCCAATTCACAAAAATAAACACTTCCCTGGCCTCTCGTACAATTTTATGAACTGAACTATTCCAATTCGCAAAAATAAACACTTCACCGGCCTCTCGCACAGCATGTACACAAAACATGCATTGCAAAGGAAATCGTTTGAAAATGCCGAAAAATGCAGGACATTGCTCCACTTAAACGCCTCGTTCTTCCAAAGTGGGTAAAAGTGGTTTCTAGTTTTTGCAGCATCAATAGATAATACTTATACCTTTCAGAAAAATATGTCGCTTCGGGTATTTATTTCCATTGCGGGACCACTGTGCGGAGCGGCGCACGCTTTGCTGGAGTCTCAGTGCTTGTAAGTCGTGAAAAGTAATTAATCTTGCTATGAATTTCTGAAAATTAAATAAATTAAAATGAAAAAAATTAAGGGTGCGTATATGTGCTAATACATATATGTATGTTTGTACCTGTTGTCGTTCAGGACAATTGCTGCAGCCTTGTCGATATATTGGCGGTACGTGCTCCTGCTGACGATAAGCAACCGGCGCACAGTGCGTCGTTGTATGAGAGAGTTGGAATTAAATCTGAAACTTTTACACCCGTGGACCGATCTTAATAGTACTAGGCTTAAAACATAGTTGTAATCCATATTTATAAAATTAAATTAAACTGTACAAGTACATACATACATAGATTTTATTTAGAATTAAAGAAACTAAGCAATTAAGTATAATAAGGCTTGTGCTTTGGTACTAAATGGAAGCGAATCATTTTTTTTTTGTTCAGGCCTTAAATACCAAATTTAGAGATGATTAACTCCGATTACCACACATTTGATGTCGAATGAGGAAAGGTTCTACTAATAATAGTGGAACATTTCTTCATTCGATAGCACTTATACTCTTTATTTCTTGCCGAAACAAATTGACTTCTGACTTCGGGTTATATTGATTAAGTTTATAATTGCTAAAACATTGGAGATTTCAGTTAGCAAGATGAAGTTGTGCTTCAGTGATACCAACATTTGAAGATTAACACCGATTACCACACATTTGATGTCGAATGAGGAAAGGTTCTACTAATAATAGTGGAACATATCTTCATTCGATAGCACTTATACTCTTTATGTCGAGGTGTTCCACTATTATTCGAAGTCGAATAGTGTTCCACTATTATTAGTAGAACATTTCCTCATTCGACATCAAATGTTTGGTAATCGGTGTTAATCATCAAATGTTGGTATCACTGAAGCACAACTTCATCTTGCTAACTGAAATCTTCAATGTTTTAGCAATTATAAACTTATTCAATATACCCCGAAGAGAGATTTGAAATGAATAACACGGAAATGTTCATCTGATGATGAAGTGATTGACAACAGGATAAAAAAGTTCCAAAAAGTCCGCTCATTTGAAATTTCTCCCGGTGATTTTCGCAAATGTTTGGTCGAGCGAAATTCATAATAACCTTTTCGTAGTTTGGGCGAACAGAAATAATTCCGGCGAAATTCATGTTAAGGCTGAGTAAATGCAAGGATTTTGGTAGGCTTGCCAACAGTACAATATCTTCTCCGTACAGCAGATCCTTAATGAGAAGCCCTGTAATTTCTATGGGAGAAAGTCCACTATATCGGCTATAAAGAGGGTAAATAGATTTAGGTTCAGCCAATATCCCTATCTTACTCCTGACTCCGCCTGAAATCATTCTGATAGTCTCACACAACAATCAAAGAATTGGTAGGTTCTGTAAAACCCTTCCGAATTTCGATGAAATTCCCATATTATACAACTTATAAAATAAGGCGTTTCGGTTCACAGAATTCGTAATATTTCTTTCTTGTAATTCTCGTTGCATTCCATTTTTGGGAGCATCATTATATCCCTTATTTGATCGTTTTAAGTGCGCAGCCATAACAATGATAGGTAAATGAACAGAGTGTTTGACTCGCTTCACTTCCAAATCAGTGACATGGCAGTTCCAATCTTCCCTTGCCAAGTAGTAGTCAATAAGTGATGTCCCAGTACTTCCAATGAAAGTCAACTCACCCCATTTATCAAAGAATCGCAGAACTCTATAAGCCTCCTTCCTCTTCTACGCTCTGTTCATCGCAGCATATGCTTCTTGATGATTCTCGATGTCAGTTGTTCGAACATTCTAAACTCACCGCAAATGTCGAGGCCTCTCCCAAAAGCAAAATAGCATTCTCCGTTTGCTCTTCCTCTTGTATAAGGTCTTGTGGTCCACATATACTTGTAGTTTAAGACCTTATTTTGTAAAAAAATATAAATTCAAATTTATTAAAGAAGTTATAAAATTCTGTAAATAGCTTAATACTGCTATATTATAAGACAATCTGCAATAGCGAGGTATCCATTCGAAACGAACATTTTTCCGATTTTATACGAATCTGAGGATTTTTGTTTTAAAGTAATATTCCTAACAGCCGATCGGAACAACTTTCCGAGACAAAGTAACGCGACCCACAATGCTGCTAAATAGGTGTGACTCTCATTTGTCTTATGTTCGATATTAATATTTTGAACAAATGCATTGCTTTTCTTTTAATACAAAACCAAATTAAGTACATATATTTGTTAAATCAATTGTATACACAAACACCACTATTTTCAATTTACCAGATATGCTTAATGCAATGGGTAAAGAGGGAGTTTTTGTTTAAACTTATGTCAACCAGCGCTCTGGCAATACCCTGCCAGCGACAGAAATCTTAATGTCATGATTTTGAATTCAACGTTCACTTACTGTCAAAACTTCGTTCTGAAATAAAGTTTGTTTTATAAATATTCGTTTTTGGTTCAATAGAGATCAGATGACACCAACATTCGATGATTAACACCGATTACCACACAATTGATGTCGAATGGAACTAATACTAGTGGAACATATCTTCATTATAGTACTTATACTCTTTATTTCGACTTTTCTAAGGGTCCTCTGGCAGTGGCACAAAGCACAACTTCATCTTGCTAATTGAAATCTCCAATGTTTTAGTAATTATAAATTTATTCAATATACCCCGACGTCAGCAGTCAATTTGTTTCGGCAACTTGGCCCTAATTTCGAAGTGTTACGCCAGTTGTAACATGTGAACCGGACATGCATTTTATGACATCGCAAAGAAAACAACATTAAAGCAATTAGTTTCATAAACATAACAATTTTATGACCTAAAGTATTCCAATTCACAAAAATAAACACTTCACCGGCCTCTCGCACAGCATGTACACAAAACATGCATTGCAAAGGAAATCGTTTGAAAATGCCGAAAAATGCAGGACATTGCTCCACTTAAACGCCTCGTTCTTCCAAAGTGGGTAAAAGTGGTTTCTAGTTTTTGCAGCATCAATAGATAATACTTATACCTTTCAGAAAAATATGTCGCTTCGGGTATTTATTTCCATTGCGGGACCACTGTGCGGAGCGGCGCACGCTTTGCTGGAGTCTCAGTGCTTGTAAGTCGTGAAAAGTAATTAATCTTGCTATGAATTTCTGAAAATTAAATAAATTAAAATGAAAAAAATTAAGGGTGCGTATATGTGCTAATACATATATGTATGTTTGTACCTGTTGTCGTTCAGGACAATTGCTGCAGCCTTGATTTTTGTTTTAAAGTAATATTCCTAACAGCCGATCGGAACAACTTTCCGAGACAAAGTAACGCGACCCACAATGCTGCTAAATAGGTGTGACTCTCATCTTCAAATGTTGGTATCACTGAAGCACAACTCCATCTTGCTAACTGAAATCTCCAATGTTTTAGCAATTATAAACTTATTCAATATACCCCGAAGTCAGAAGTCAATTTGTTTCGGCAACTTCGCCCTAATTGCGAAGTGTTACGCCAGTTGTAACATGTGAACCGGACATGCATTTTATGACATCGCAAAGAAAACAACACAAAAGCAATTAGTTTCATAATTATAACAATTTTATGACCTAAAGTATTCCAATCCACAAAAATAAACACTTCCCTGGCCTCTCGTACAATTTTATGAACTGAACTATTCCAATTCACAAAAATAAACACTTCACCGGCCTCTCGCACAGCATGTACACAAAACATGCATTGCAAAGGAAATCGTTTGAAAATGCCGAAAAATGCAGGACATTGCTCCACTTAAACGCCTCGTTCTTCCAAAGTGGGTAAAAGTGGTTTCTAGTTTTTGCAGCATCAATAGATAATACTTATACCTTTCAGAAAAATATGTCGCTTCGGGTATTTATTTCCATTGCGGGACCACTGTGCGGAGCGGCGCACGCTTTGCTGGAGTCTCAGTGCTTGTAAGTCGTGAAAAGTAATTAATCTTGCTATGAATTTCTGAAAATTAAATAAATTAAAATGAAAAAAATTAAGGGTGCGTATATGTGCTAATACATATATGTATGTTTGTACCTGTTGTCGTTCAGGACAATTGCTGCAGCCTTGTCGATATATTGGCGGTACGTGCTCCTGCTGACGATAAGCAACCGGCGCACAGTGCGTCGTTGTATGAGAGAGTTGGAATTAAATCTGAAACTTTTACACCCGTGGACCGATCTTAATAGTACTAGGCTTAAAACATAGTTGTAATCCATATTTATAAAATTAAATTAAACTGTACAAGTACATACATACATAGATTTTATTTAGAATTAAAGAAACTAAGCAATTAAGTATAATAAGGCTTGTGCTTTGGTACTAAATGGAAGCGAATCATTTTTTTTTGTTCAGGCCTTAAATACCAAATTTAGAGATGATTAACTCCGATTACCACACATTTGATGTCGAATGAGGAAAGGTTCTACTAATAATAGTGGAACATTTCTTCATTCGATAGCACTTATACTCTTTATTTCTTGCCGAAACAAATTGACTTCTGACTTCGGGTTATATTGATTAAGTTTATAATTGCTAAAACATTGGAGATTTCAGTTAGCAAGATGAAGTTGTGCTTCAGTGATACCAACATTTGAAGATTAACACCGATTACCACACATTTGATGTCGAATGAGGAAAGGTTCTACTAATAATAGTGGAACGTATCTTCATTCGATAGCACTTATACTCTTTATTTCGAGGTGTTCCACTATTATTCGAAGTCGAATAGTGTTCCACTATTATTAGTAGAACATTTCCTCATTCGACATCAAATGTTTGGTAATCGGTGTTAATCATCAAATGTTGGTATCACTGAAGCACAACTTCATCTTGCTAACTGAAATCTCCAATGTTTTAGCAATTATAAACTTATTCAATATACCCCGAAGAGAGATTTGAAATGAATAACACGGAAATGTTCATCTGATGATGAAGTGATTGACAACAGGATAAAAAAGTTCCAAAAAGTCCGCTCATTTGAAATTTCTCCCGGTGATTTTCGCAAATGTTTGGTCGAGCGAAATTCATAATAACCTTTTCGTAGTTTGGGCGAACAGAAATAATTCCGGCGAAATTCATGTTAAGGCTGAGTAAATGCAAGGATTTTGGTAGGCTTGCCAACAGTACAATATCTTCTCCGTACAGCAGATCCTTAATGAGAAGCCCTGTAATTTCTATGGGAGAAAGTCCACTATATCGGCTATAAAGAGGGTAAATAGATTTAGGTTCAGCCAATATCCCTATCTTACTCCTGACTCCGCCTGAAATCATTCTGATAGTCTCACACAACAATCAAAGAATTGGTAGGTTCTGTAAAACCCTTCCGAATTTCGATGAAATTCCCATATTATACAACTTATAAAATAAGGCGTTTCGGTTTACAGAATTCGTAATATTTCTTTCTTGTAATTCTCGTTGCATTCCATTTTTGGGAGCATCATTATATCCCTTATTTGATCGTTTTAAGTGCGCAGCCATAACAATGATAGGTAAATGAACAGAGTGTTTGACTCGCTTCACTTCCAAATCAGTGACATGGCAGTTCCAATCTTCCCTTGCCAAGTAGTAGTCAATAAGTGATGTCCCAGTACTTCCAATGAAAGTCAACTCACCCCATTTATCAAAGAATCGCAGAACTCTATAAGCCTCCTTCCTCTTCTACGCTCTGTTCATCGCAGCATATGCTTCTTGATGATTCTCGATGTCAGTTGTTCGAACATTCTAAACTCACCGCAAATGTCGAGGCCTCTCCCAAAAGCAAAATAGCATTCTCCGTTTGCTCTTCCTCTTGTATAAGGTCTTGTGGTCCACATATACTTGTAGTTTAAGACCTTATTTTGTAAAAAAATATAAATTCAAATTTATTAAAGAAGTTATAAAATTCTGTAAATAGCTTAATACTGCTATATTATAAGACAATCTGCAATAGCGAGGTATCCATTCGAAACGAACATTTTTCCGATTTTATACGAATCTGAGGATTTTTGTTTTAAAGTAATATTCCTAACAGCCGATCGGAACAACTTTCCGAGACAAAGTAACGCGACCCACAATGCTGCTAAATAGGTGTGACTCTCATTTGTCTTATGTTCGATATTAATATTTTGAACAAATGCATTGCTTTTCTTTTAATACAAAACCAAATTAAGTACATATATTTGTTAAATCAATTGTATACACAAACACCACTATTTTCAATTTACCAGATATGCTTAATGCAATGGGTAAAGAGGGAGTTTTTGTTTAAACTTATGTCAACCAGCGCTCTGGCAATACCCTGCCAGTGACAGAAATCTTAATGTCATGATTTTGAATTCAACGTTCACTTACTGTCAAAACTTCGTTCTGAAATAAAGTTTGTTTTATAAATATTCGTTTTTGGTTCAATAGAGATCAGATGACACCAACATTCGATGATTAACACCGATTACCACACAATTGATGTCGAATGGAACTAATACTAGTGGAACATATCTTCATTATAGTACTTATACTCTTTATTTCGACTTTTCTAAGGGTCCTCTGGCAGTGGCACAAAGCACAACTTCATCTTGCTAATTGAAATCTCCAATGTTTTAGTAATTATAAATTTATTCAATATACCCCGACGTCAGCAGTCAATTTGTTTCGGCAACTTGGCCCTAACTTCGAAGTGTTACGCCAGTTGTAACATGTGAACCGGACATGCATTTTATGACATCGCAAAGAAAACAACATTAAAGCAATTAGTTTCATAAACATAACAATTTTATGACCTAAAGTATTCCAATTCACAAAAATAAACACTTCCCTGGCCTCTCGTACAATTTTATGAACTGAACTATTCCAATTCGCAAAAATAAACACTTCACCGGCCTCTCGCACAGCATGTACACAAAACATGCATTGCAAAGGAAATCGTTTGAAAATGCCGAAAAATGCAGGACATTGCTCCACTTAAACGCCTCGTTCTTCCAAAGTGGGTAAAAGTGGTTTCTAGTTTTTGCAGCATCAATAGATAATACCTATACCTTTCAGAAAAATATGTCACTTCGGGTATTTATTTCCATTGCGGGACCACTGTGCGGAGCGGCGCAGGCTTTGCTGGAGTCTCAGTGCTTGTAAGTCGTGAAAAGTAATTAATCTTGCTATGAATTTCTGAAATTAAATAAATTAAAATGAAAAAAAATTCAGGGTGCGTATATGTGCTAAATAAAAACAAATTGACTTCTGACTTCGGGGTATATTGAATAAGTTTATAATTGCTAAAGCATTGGAGATTTCAGTTAGCAAGATGAAGTTGTGCTTCAGTGATACCAACATTTGATGATTAGCACCGATTACTAAATGGAAGCGAATCATCAGGCCTTAAATACATAATCCAGAGATCAAATGATACCAACATTTGATGATTAATATCTTAATTTGTTGTCGAATGAGGAAATGTTCTACTAATAATTGTGGAACATTTCTTCATTCGATAGTACTTATACTCTTTATTTCGACTTTTCTAAGGGTCCTCTGGCAGTGGCACAAAGCACAACTTCATCTTGCTAATTGAAATCTCCAATGTTTTAGTAATTATAAATTTATTCAATATACCCCGACGTCAGCAGTCAATTTGTTTCGGCAACTTGGCCCTAATTTCGAAGTGTTACGCCAGTTGTAACATGTGAACCGGACATGCATTTTATGACATCGCAAAGAAAACAACATTAAAGCAATTAGTTTCATAAACATAACAATTTTATGACCTAAAGTATTCCAATTCACAAAAATAAACACTTCCCTGGCCTCTCGTACAATTTTATGAACTGAACTATTCCAATTCGCAAAAATAAACACTTCACCGGCCTCTCGCACAGCATGTACACAAAACATGCATTGCAAAGGAAATCGTTTGAAAATGCCGAAAAATGCAGGACATTGCTCCACTTAAACGCCTCGTTCTTCCAAAGTGGGTAAAAGTGGTTTCTAGTTTTTGCATCATCAATAGATAATACTTATACCTTTCAGAAAAATATGTCGCTTCGGGTATTTATTTCCATTGCGGGACCACTGTGCGGAGCGGCGCACGCTTTGCTGGAGTCTCAGTGCTTGTAAGTCGTGAAAAGTAATTAATCTTGCTATGAATTTCTGAAAATTAAATAAATTAAAATGAAAAAAATTAAGGGTGCGTATATGTGCTAATACATATATGTATGTTTGTACCTGTTGTCGTTCAGGACAATTGCTGCAGCCTTGTCGATATATTGGCGGTACGTGCTCCTGCTGACGATAAGCAACCGGCGCACAGTGCGTCGTTGTATGAGAGAGTTGGAATTAAATCTGAAACTTTTACACCCGTGGACCGATCTTAATAGTACTAGGCTTAAAACATAGTTGTAATCCATATTTATAAAATTAAATTAAACTGTACAAGTACATACATACATAGATTTTATTTAGAATTAAAGAAACTAAGCAATTAAGTATAATAAGGCTTGTGCTTCGGTACTAAATGGAAGCGAATCATTTTTTTTTTGTTCAGGCCTTAAATACCAAATTTAGAGATGATTAACTCCGATTACCACACATTTGATGTCGAATGAGGAAAGGTTCTACTAATAATAGTGGAACATTTCTTCATTCGATAGCACTTATACTCTTTATTTCTTGCCGAAACAAATTGACTTCTGACTTCGGGTTATATTGATTAAGTTTATAATTGCTAAAACATTGGAGATTTCAGTTAGCAAGATGAAGTTGTGCTTCAGTGATACCAACATTTGAAGATTAACACCGATTACCACACATTTGATGTCGAATGAGGAAAGGTTCTACTAATAATAGTGGAACATATCTTCATTCGATAGCACTTATACTCTTTATTTCGAGGTGTTCCACTATTATTCGAAGTCGAATAGTGTTCCACTATTATTAGTAGAACATTTCCTCATTCGACATCAAATGTTTGGTAATCGGTGTTAATCATCAAATGTTGGTATCACTGAAGCACAACTTCATCTTGCTAACTGAAATCTCCAATGTTTTAGCAATTATAAACTTATTCAATATACCCCGAAGAGAGATTTGAAATGAATAACACGGAAATGTTCATCTGATGATGAAGTGATTGACAACAGGATAAAAAAGTTCCAAAAAGTCCGCTCATTTGAAATTTCTCCCGGTGATTTTCGCAAATGTTTGGTCGAGCGAAATTCATAATAACCTTTTCGTAGTTTGGGCGAACAGAAATAATTCCGGCGAAATTCATGTTAAGGCTGAGTAAATGCAAGGATTTTGGTAGGCTTGCCAACAGTACAATATCTTCTCCGTACAGCAGATCCTTAATGAGAAGCCCTGTAATTTCTATGGGAGAAAGTCCACTATATCGGCTATAAAGAGGGTAAATAGATTTAGGTTCAGCCAATATCCCTATCTTACTCCTGACTCCGCCTGAAATCATTCTGATAGTCTCACACAACAATCAAAGAATTGGTAGGTTCTGTAAAACCCTTCCGAATTTCGATGAAATTCCCATATTATACAACTTATAAAATAAGGCGTTTCGGTTCACAGAATTCGTAATATTTCTTTCTTGTAATTCTCGTTGCATTCCATTTTTGGGAGCATCATTATATCCCTTATTTGATCGTTTTAAGTGCGCAGCCATAACAATGATAGGTAAATGAACAGAGTGTTTGACTCGCTTCACTTCCAAATCAGTGACATGGCAGTTCCAATCTTCCCTTGCCAAGTAGTAGTCAATAAGTGATGTCCCAGTACTTCCAATGAAAGTCAACTCACCCCATTTATCAAAGAATCGCAGAACTCTATAAGCCTCCTTCCTCTTCTACGCTCTGTTCATCGCAGCATATGCTTCTTGATGATTCTCGATGTCAGTTGTTCGAACATTCTAAACTCACCGCAAATGTCGAGGCCTCTCCCTAAAGCAAAATAGCATTCTCCGTTTGCTCTTCCTCTTGTATAAGGTCTTGTGGTCCACATATACTTGTAGTTTAAGACCTTATTTTGTAAAAAAATATAAATTCAAATTTATTAAAGAAGTTATAAAATTCTGTAAATAGCTTAATACTGCTATATTATAAGACAATCTGCAATAGCGAGGTATCCATTCGAAACGAACATTTTTCCGATTTTATACGAATCTGAGGATTTTTGTTTTAAAGTAATATTTTTAACAGCCGATCGGAACAACTTTCCGAGACAAAGTAACGCGACCCACAATGCTGCTAAATAGGTGTGACTCTCATTTGTCTTATGTTCGATATTAATATTTTGAACAAATGCATTGCTTTTCTTTTAATACAAAACCAAATTAAGTACATATATTTGTTAAATCAATTGTATACACAAACACCACTATTTTCAATTTACCAGATATGCTTAATGCAATGGGTAAAGAGGGAGTTTTTGTTGGAACTTATGTCAACCAGCGCTCTGGCAATACCCTGCCAGTGACAGAAATCTTAATGTCATGATTTTGAATTCAACGTTCACTTACTGTCAAAACTTCGTTCTGAAATAAAGTTTGTTTTATAAATATTCGTTTTTGGTTCAATAGAGATCAGATGACACCAACATTCGATGATTAACACCGATTACCACACAATTGATGTCGAATGGAACTAATACTAGTGGAACATTTCTTCATTATAGTACTTATACTCTTTATTTCGACTTTTCTAAGGGTCCTCTGGCAGTGGCACAAAGCACAACTTCATCTTGCTAATTGAAATCTCCAATGTTTTAGTAATTATAAATTTATTCAATATACCCCGACGTCAGCAGTCAATTTGTTTCGGCAACTTGGCCCTAATTTCGAAGTTTTACGCCAGTTGTAACATGTGAACCGGACATGCATTTTAAGACATCGCAAAGAAAACAACATTAAAGCAATTAGTTTCATAAACATAACAATTTTATGACCTAAAGTATTCCAATTCACAAAAATAAACACTTCCCTGGCCTCTCGTACAATTTTATGAACTAAAGTATTCCAATTCACAAAAATAAACACTTCCCCGGCCTCTCGCACAGCATGTACACAAAACGTGCATTGCAAAGGAAATCGTTCGAAAATGCCGCAAAATGCAGGACATTGCTCCACTTAAACGCCTCGTTCTTCCAAAGTGGGTAAAAGTGGTTTCTAGTTTTTGCAGCATCAATAGATAATACTTATACCTTTCAGAAAAATATGTCGCTTCGGGTATTTATTTCCATTGCGGGACCACTGTGCGGAGCGGCACACGCTTTGCTGGAGTCTCAGTGCTTGTAAGTCGTGAAAAGTAATTAATCTTGCTATGAATTTCTGAAAATTAAATAAATTAAAATGAAAAAAAAAAATGAAGGGTGCGTATATGTGCTAATACATATATAAATGTTTGTACCTGTTGTCGTTCAGGACAATTGCTGCAGCCTTGTCGATATATTGACGGTACGTGCTCCTGCTGACGATAAGCAACCGGCGCACAGTGGGTCGTTGTATGAGAGAGTTGGAATTAAGTCTGAAACTTTTACACCCGTGGACCGATCTTAATAGTACTAGTTCCAAAAATGGTTACTGTAGCTCACACTGTAGCACTTTTGCACCGATCTAAAGTTTGGACCGATCTTAATAGTACTAGTTCAAAAATGGTTACTGTAGCTCTGTAGCTCACCGGAAAAAATCAATTTTTTGTTAAAACGCATGAAATAATTATTTCTTATTGTCAATAACTCTAAATTGGGGCTTAAAACATAGTTGCAATCCATATTTATAAAAATAAATTAAACTGAACAAGTAGATACATACATAGATTTTATTTAGAATTAAAGAAACTAAGCAATTAAGTATAATAAGGCGTGTGCTTCGGTACTAAATGGAAGCGAATCATCAGGCCTTAAATACATAATCCAGAGATCAAATGATACCAACATTTGATGATTAACATCTTAATTTGTTGTCGAATGAGGAAATGTTCTACTAATAATTGTGGAACATTTCTTCATTCGATAGTACTTATACTCTTTATTTCGACTTTTCTAAGGCTCCTCTGGCAGTGGCACAAAGCACAGCTTCATCTTGCTAATTGAAATCTCCAATATTTTAGTAATTATAAACTTATTCAAGATACCCCGACGTCAGTAGTCAATTTGTTTCGGCAACTTGGCCCTAATTTCGAAGTGTTACGCCAGTTGTAACATATGAACCGGACATGCATTTTAAGACATCGCAAAGAAAACAACATTAAAGCAATTAGTTTCATAAACATAACAATTTTATGACCTAAAGTATTCCAATTCACAAAAATAAACACTTCCCTGGCCTCTCGTACAATTTTATGAACTGAACTATTCCAATTCGCAAAAATAAACACTTCACCGGCCTCTCGCACAGCATGTACACAAAACATGCATTGCAAAGGAAATCGTTTGAAAATGCCGAAAAATGCAGGACATTGCTCCACTTAAACGCCTCGTTCTTCCAAAGTGGGTAAAAGTGGTTTCTAGTTTTTGCAGCATCAATAGATAATACTTATACCTTTCAGAAAAATATGTCACTTCGGGTATTTATTTCCATTGCGGGACCACTGTGCGGAGCGGCGCACGCTTTGCTGGAGTCTCAGTGCTTGTAAGTCGTGAAAAGTAATTAATCTTGCTATGAATTTCTGAAAATTAAATAAATTAAAATGAAAAAAAATGAAGGGTGCGTATATGTGCTAATACATATATGTATGTTTGTACCTGTTGTCGTTCAGGACAATTGCTGCAGCCTTGTCGGTATATTGACGGTACGTGCTCCTGCTGACGATAAGCAACCGGCGCACAGTAGGTCGTTTTGCACCCGTGGACCGATCTTAATAGTACTAGTTCCAAAAATGGTTACTGTAGCTCACACTTTAGCACTTTTGCACCGATCTAAAGTTTGGACCGATCTTAATAGTACTAGTTCAAAAATGGTTACTGTAGCTCTGTAGCTCACCGGAAAAAATCAATTTTTTGTTAAAACGCATGAAATAATTATTTCTTATTGTCAATAACTCTAAATTGGGGCTTAAAACATAGTTGCAATCCATATTTATAAAAATAAATTAAACTGAACAAGTACATACATACATAGATTTTATTTAGAATTAAAGAAACTAAGCAATTAAGTATAATAAGGCGTGTGCTTCGGTACTAAATGGAAGCGAATCATCAGGCCTTAAATACATAATCCAGAGATCAAATGATACCAACATTTGATGATTAACATCTTAATTTGTTGTCGAATGATTAAATGTTCTACTAATAATTGTGGAACATTTCTTCATTCGATAGTACTTATACTCTTTATTTCGACTTTTCTAAGGCTCCTCTGGCAGTGGCACAAAGCACAGCTTCATCTTGCTAATTGAAATCTCCAATGTTTTAGTAATTATAAACTTATTCAAGATACCCCGACGTCAGTAGTCAATTTGTTTCGGCAACTTGGCCCTAATTTCGAAGTGTTACGCCAGTTGTAACATGTGAACTGGACATGCATTTTAAGACATCGCAAAGAAAACAACAGTAAAGCAATTAGTTTCATAAACATAACAATTTTATGACCTAAAGTATTCCAATTCACAAAAATAAACACTTCCCTGGCCTCTCGTACAATTTTATGAACTGAACTATTCCAATTCGCAAAAATAAACACTTCACCGGCCTCTCGCACAGCATGTACACAAAACATGCATTGCAAAGGAAATCGTTTGAAAATGCCGAAAAATGCAGGACATTGCTCCACTTAAACGCCTCGTTCTTCCAAAGTGGGTAAAAGTGGTTTCTAGTTTTTGCATCATCAATAGATAATACTTATACCTTTCAGAAAAATATGTCACTTCGGGTATTTATTTCCATTGCGGGACAACTGTGCGGAGCGGCGCACGCTTTGCTGGAGTCTCAGTGCTTGTAAGTCGTGAAAAGTAATTAATCTTGCTATGAATTTCTGAAATTAAATAAATTAAAATGAAAAAAATTCAGGGTGCGTATATGTGCTAATACATATATGTATGTTTGTACCTGTTGTCGTTCAGGACAATTGCTGCAGCCTTGTCGATATATTGACGGTACGTGCTCCTGCTGACGATAAGCAACCGGCGCACAGTGGGTCGTTGTATGAGAGGGTTGGAATTAAATCTGAAACTTTTACACCCGTGGACCGATCTTAATAGTACTAGTTCCAAAAATGGTTACTGTAGCTCACACTGTAGCACTTTTGCACCGATCTAAAGTTTGGACCGATCTTAATAGTACTAGTTCAAAAATGGTTACTGTAGCTCTGTAGCGCACCGGAAAAAATCAATTTTTTGTTAAAACGCATGAAATAATTATTTCTTATTGTCAATAACTCTTAATTGGGGCTTAAAACATAGTTGCAATCCATATTTATAAAAATAAATAAAACTGAACAAGTACATACATACATAGGTTTTATATAGAATTAAAGAAACTAAGCAATTAAGTATAATAAGGCTTGTGCTTCGGTACTAAATGGAAGCGAATCATCAGGCCTTAAATACATAATCCAGAGATCAGATGATACCAACATTTGATGATTAACATCTTCCTTTGTTGTCGAATGAGGAAATGTTCTACTAATAATTGTGGAACATTTCTTCATTCGATAGTACTTATACTCTTTATTTCGACTTTTCTAAGGCTCCTCTGGCAGTGGCACAAAGCACAACTTCATCTTGCTAATTGAAATCTCCAATGTTTTAGTAATTATAAACTTATTCAAGATACCCCGACGTCAGTAGTCAATTTGTTTCGGCAACTTGGCCCTAATTTCGAAGTGTTACGCCAGTTGTAACATGTGAACCGGACATGCATTTTAAGACATCGCAAAGAAAACAACATTAAAGCAATTAGTTTCATAAACATAACAATTTTATGACCTAAAGTATTCCAATTCACAAAAATAAACACTTCCCTGGCCTCTCGTACAATTTTATGAACTGAACTATTCCAATTCGCAAAAATAAACACTTCACCGGCCTCTCGCACAGCATGTACACAAAACATGCATTGCAAAGGAAATCGTTTGAAAATGCCGAAAAATGCTGGACATTGCTCCACTTAAACGCCTCGTTCTTCCAAAGTGGGTAAAAGTGGTTTCTAGTTTTTGCATCATCAATAGATAATACTTATACCTTTCAGAAAAATATGTCACTTCGGGTATTTATTTCCATTGCGGGACCACTGTGCGGAGCGGCGCACGCTTTGCTGGAGTCTCAGTGCTTGTAAGTCGTGAAAAGTAATTAATCTTGCTATGAATTTCTGAAAATTAAATAAATTAAAATGAAAAAAAATTCAGGGTGCGTATATGTGCTAATACATATATGTATGTTTGTACCTGTTGTCGTTCAGGACAATTGCTGCAGCCTTGTCGATATATTGACGGTACGTGCTCCTGCTGACGATAAGCAACCGGCGCACAGTGGGTCGTTGTATGAGAGAGTTGGAATTAAATCTGAAACTTTTACACCCGTGGACCGATCTTAATAGTACTAGGCTTAAAACATAGTTGCAATCCATATTTATAAAAATAAATTAAACTGAAACATACATAGATTTTATTTAGAATTAAAGAAACTAAGCAATTAAGTATAATAAGGCTTGTGCTTCGGTACTAAATGGAAGCGAATCATCAGGCCTTAAATACATAATCCAGAGATCAAATGATACCAACATTTGATGATTAACATCTTAATTTGTTGTCGAATGAGGAAATGTTCTACTAATAATTGTGGAACATTTCTTCATTCGATAGTACTTATACTCTTTATTTCGACTTTTCTAAGGCTCCTCTGGCAGTGGCACAAAGCACAGCTTCATCTTGCTAATTGAAATCTCCAATGTTTTAGTAATTATAAACTTATTCAAGATACCCCGACGTCAGTAGTCAATTTGTTTCGGCAACTTCGCCCTAATTTCGAAGTGTTACGCCAGTTGTAACATGTGAACCGGACATGCATTTTAAGACATCGCAAAGAAAACAACATTAAAGCAATTAGTTTCATAAACATAACAATTTTATGACCTAAAGTATTCCAATTCACAAAAATAAACACTTCCCTGGCCTCTCGTACAATTTTATGAACTGAACTATTCCAATTCGCAAAAATAAACACTTCACCGGCCTCTCGCACAGCATGTACACAAAACATGCATTGCAAAGGAAATCGTTTGAAAATGCCGAAAAATGCAGGACATTGCTCCACTTAAACGCCTCGTTCTTCCAAAGTGGGTAAAAGTGGTTTCTAGTTTTTGCATCATCAATAGATAATACTTATACCTTTCAGAAAAATATGTCACTTCGGGTATTTATTTCCATTGCGGGACCACTGTGCGGAGCGGCGCACGCTTTGCTGGAGTCTCAGTGCTTGTAAGTCGTGAAAAGTAATTAATCTTGCTATGAATTTCTGAAATTAAATAAATTAAAATGAAAAAAAATTCAGGGTGCGTATATGTGCTAATACATATATGTATGTTTGTACCTGTTGTCGTTCAGGACAATTGCTGCAGCCTTGTCGATATATTGACGGTACGTGCTCCTGCTGACGATAAGCAACCGTCGCACAGTGGGTCGTTGTATGAGAGAGTTGGAATTAAATCTGAAACTTTTACACCCGTGGACCGATCTTAATAGTACTAGGCTTAAAACGTAGTTGCAATCCATATTTATAAAAATAAATTAAACTGAAACATACATAGATTTTATTTAGAATTAAAGAAACTAAGCAATTAAGTATAATAAGGCTTGTGCTTCGGTACTAAATGGAAGCGAATCATCAGGCCTTAAATACATAATCCAGAGATCAAATGATACCAACATTTGATGATTAACATCTTAATTTGTTGTCGAATGAGGAAATGTTCTACTAATAATTGTGGAACATTTCTTCATTCGATAGTACTTATACTCTTTATTTCCACTTTTCTAAGGCTCCTCTGGCAGTGGCACAAAGCACAGCTTCATCTTGCTAATTGAAATCTCCAATGTTTTAGTAATTATAAACTTATTCAAGATACCCCGACGTCAGTAGTCAATTTGTTTCGGCAACTTGGCCCTAATTTCGAAGTGTTACGCCAGTTGTAACATGTGAACCGGACATGCATTTTAAGACATCGCAAAGAAAACAACATTAAAGCAATTAGTTTCATAAACATAACAATTTTATGACCTAAAGTATTCCAATTCACAAAAATAAACACTTCCCTGGCCTCTCGTACAATTTTATGAACTGAACTATTCCAATTCGCAAAAATAAACACTTCACCGGCCTCTCGCACAGCATGTACACAAAACATGCATTGCAAAGGAAATCGTTTGAAAATGCCGAAAAATGCAGGACATTGCTCCACTTAAACGCCTCGTTCTTCCAAAGTGGGTAAAAGTGGTTTCTAGTTTTTGCATCATCAATAGATAATACTTATACCTTTCAGAAAAATATGTCACTTCGGGTATTTATTTCCATTGCGGGACCACTGTGCGGAGCGGCGCACGCTTTGCTGGAGCCTCAGTGCTTGTAAGTCGTGAAAAGTAATTAATCTTGCTATGAATTTCTGAAAATTAAATAAATTAAAATGAAAAAAAATTCAGGGTGCGTATATGTGCTAAATAAAAACAAATTGACTTCTGACTTCGGGGTATATTGAATAAGTTTATAATTGCTAAAACATTGGAGATTTCAGTTAGCAAGATGAAGTTGTGCTTCAGTGATACCAACATTTGATGATTAGCACCGATTACCACACATTTGATGTGGAATGAGGAAAGGTTCTACTAATAATAGTGGAACATATCTTCATTCGATAGCACTTATACTCTTCATTTCGAGGTGTTCCACTATTATTCGAAGTCGAATAGTGTTCCACTATTATTAGTAGAACATTTCCTCATTCGACATCAAATGTTTGGTAATCGGTGTTAATCATCAAATGTTGGTATCACTGAAGCACAACTCCATCTTGCTAACTGAAATCTCCAATGTTTTAGCAATTATAAACTTATTCAATATACCCCGAAGTCAGAAGTCAATTTGTTTCGGCAACTTCGCCCTAATTGCGAAGTGTTACGCCAGTTGTAACATGTGAACCGGACATGCATTTTATGACATCGCAAAGAAAACAACACAAAAGCAATTAGTTTCATAATTATAAAAATTTTATGACCTAAAGTATTCCAATTCACAAAAATAAACACTTCCCTGGCCTCTCGTACAATTTTATGAACTGAACTATTCCAATTCACAAAAATAAACACTTCATCGGCCTCTCGCACAGCATGTACACAAAACATGCATTGCAAAGGAAATCATTTGAAAATGCAGGACATTGCTCCACTTAAACGCCTCGTTCTTCCAAAGTGGGTAAAAGTGGTTTCTAGTTTTTGCATCATCAATAGATAATACTTATACCTTTCAGAAAAATATGTCACTTCGGGTATTTATTTCCATTGCGGGACCACTGTGCGGAGCGGCGCACGCTTTGCTGGAGTCTCAGTGCTTGTAAGTCGTGAAAAGTAATTAATCTTGCTATGAATTTCTGAAAATTAAATAAATTAAAATGAAAAAAAATTCAGGGTGCGTATATGTGCTAATACATATTTGTATGTTTGTACCTGTTGTCGTTCAGGACAATTGCTGCAGCCTTGTCGATATATTGACGGTACGTGCTCCTGCTGACGATAAGCAACCGGCGCACAGTGGGTCGTTGTATGAGAGAGTTGGAATTAAATCTGAAACTTTTACACCCGTGGACCGATCTTAATAGTACTAGGCTTAAAACATAGTTGCAATCCATATTTATAAAAATAAATTAAACTGAAACATACATAGATTTTATTTAGAATTAAAGAAACTAAGCAATTAAGTATAATAAGGCTTGTGCTTCGGTACTAAATGGAAGCGAATCATCAGGCCTTAAATACATAATCCAGAGATCAAATGATACCAACATTTGATGATTAACATCTTAATTTGTTGTCGAATGAGGAAATGTTCTACTAATAATTGTGGAACATTTCTTCATTCGATAGTACTTATACTCTTTATTTCGACTTTTCTAAGGCTCCTCTGGCAGTGGCACAAAGCATAGCTTCATCTTGCTAATTGAAATCTCCAATGTTTTAGTAATTATAAACTTATTCAAGATACCCCGACGTCAGTAGTCAATTTGTTTCGGCAACTTCGCCCTAATTTCGAAGTGTTACGCCAGTTGTAACATGTGAACCGGACATGCATTTTAAGACATCGCAAAGAAAACAACATTAAAGCAATTAGTTTCATAAACATAACAATTTTATGACCTAAAGTATTCCAATTCACAAAAATAAACACTTCCCTGGCCTCTCGTACAATTTTATGAACTGAACTATTCCAATTCGCAAAAATAAACACTTCACCGGCCTCTCGCACAGCATGTACACAAAACATGCATTGCAAAGGAAATCGTTTGAAAATGCCGAAAAATGCAGGACATTGCTCCACTTAAACGCCTCGTTCTTCCAAAGTGGGTAAAAGTGGTTTCTAGTTTTTGCATCATCAATAGATAATACTTATACCTTTCGGAAAAATATGTCACTTCGGGTATTTATTTCCATTGCGGGACCACTGTGCGGAGCGACGCACGCTTTGCTGGAGTCTCAGTGCTTGTAAGTCGTGAAAAGTAATTAATCTTGCTATGAATTTCTGAAATTAAATAAATTAAAATGAAAAAATATTCAGGGTGCGTATATGTGCTAAATAAAAACAAATTGACTTCTGACTTCGGGGTATATTGAATAAGTTTATAATTGCTAAAGCATTGGAGATTTCAGTTAGCAAGATGAAGTTGTGCTTCAGTGATACCAACATTTGATGATTAGCACCGATTACTAAATGGAAGCGAATCATCAGGCCTTAAATACATAATCCAGAGATCAAATGATACCAACATTTGATGATTAACATCTTAATTTGTTGTCGAATGAGGAAATGTTCTACTAATAATTGTGGAACATTTCTTCATTCGATAGTACTTATACTCTTTATTTCGACTTTTCTAAGGCTCCTCTGGCAGTGGCACAAAGCACAGCTTCATCTTGCTAATTGAAATCTCCAATGTTTTAGTAATTATAAACTTATTCAAGATACCCCGACGTCAGTAGTCAATTTGTTTCGGCAACTTGGCCCTAATTTCGAAGTGTTACGCCAGTTGTAACATGTGAACCGGACATGCATTTTAAGACATCGCAAAGAAAACAACATTAAAGCAATTAGTTTCATAAACATAACAATTTTATGACCTAAAGTATTCCAATTCACAAAAATAAACACTTGACTGGCCTCTCGTACAATTTTATGAACTGAACTATTCCAATTCGCAAAAATAAACACTTCACCGGCCTCTCGCACAACATGTACACAAAACATGCATTGCAAAGGAAATCGTTTGAAAATGCCGAAAAATGCAGGACATTGCTCCACTTAAACGCCTCGTTCTTCCAAAGTGGGTAAAAGTGGTTTCTAGTTTTTGCATCATCAATAGATAATACTTATACCTTTCAGAAAAATATGTCACTTCGGGTATTTATTTCCATTGCGGGACCACTGTGCGGAGCGGCGCACGCTTTGCTGGAGTCTCAGTGCTTGTAAGTCGTGAAAAGTAATTAATCTTGCTATGAATTTCTGAAATTAAATAAATTAAAATGAAAAAAAATTCAGGGTGCGTATATGTGCTAATACATATATGTATGTTTGTACCTGTTGTCGTTCAGGACAATTGCTGCAGCCTTGTCGATATATTGACGGTACGTGCTCCTGCTGACGATAAGCAACCGGCGCACAGTGGGTCGTTGTATGAGAGAGTTGGAATTAAATCTGAAACTTTTACACCCGTGGACCGATCTTAATAGTACTAGGCTTAAAACATAGTTGCAATCCATATTTATAAAAATAAATTAAACTGAAACATACATAGATTTTATTTAGAATTAAAGAAACTAAGCAATTAAGTATAATAAGGCTTGTGCTTCGGTACTAAATGGAAGCGAATCATCAGGCCTTAAATACATAATCCAGAGATCAGATGATACCAACATTTGATGATTAACATCTTCCTTTGTTGTCGAATGAGGAAATGTTCTACTAATAATTGTGGAACATTTCTTCATTCGATAGTACTTATACTCTTTATTTCGACTTTTCTAAGGCTCCTCTGGCAGTGGCACAAAGCACAACTTCATCTTGCTAATTGAAATCTCCAATGTTTTAGTAATTATAAACTTATTCAAGTTACGCCGACGTCAGTAGTCAATTTGTTTCGGCAACTTGGCCCTAATTTCGAAGTGTTACGCCAGTTGTAACATGTGAACCGGACATGCATTTTAAGACATCGCAAAGAAAACAACATTAAAGCAATTAGTTTCATAAACATAACAATTTTATGACCTAAATTATTCCAATTCACAAAAATAAACACTTCCCTGGCCTCTCGTACAATTTTATGAACTGAACTATTCCAATTCGCAAAAATAAACACTTCACCGGCCTCTCGCACAGCATGTACACAAAACATGCATTGCAAAGGAAATCGTTTGAAAATGCCGAAAAATGCAGGACATTGCTCCACTTAAACGCCTCGTTCTTCCAAAGTGGGTAAAAGTGGTTTCTAGTTACTAATACCTAATAATACTTATACCTTTCAGAAAAATATGTCGCTTCGGGTATTTATTTCCATTGCGGGACCACTGTGCGGAGCGGCGCACGCTTTGCTGGAGTCTCAGTGCTTGTAAGTCGTGAAAAGTAATTAATCTTGCTATGAATTTCTGAAATTAAATAAATTAAAATGAAAAAATATTCAGGGTGCGTATATGTGCTAAATAAAAACAAATTGACTTCTGACTTCGGGGTATATTGAATAAGTTTATAATTGCTAAAGCATTGGAGATTTCAGTTAGCAAGATGAAGTTGTGCTTCAGTGATACCAACATTTGATGATTAGCACCGATTACTAAATGGAAGCGAATCATCAGGCCTTAAATACATAATCCAGAGATCAAATGATACCAACATTTGATGATTAACATCTTAATTTGTTGTCGAATGAGGAAATGTTCTACTAATAATTGTGGAACATTTCTTCATTCGATAGTACTTATACTCTTTATTTCGACTTTTCTAAGGCTCCTCTGGCAGTGGCACAAAGCATAGCTTCATCTTGCTAATTGAAATCTCCAATGTTTTAGTAATTATAAACTTATTCAAGATACCCCGACGTCAGTAGTCAATTTGTTTCGGCAACTTCGCCCTAATTTCGAAGTGTTACGCCAGTTGTAACATGTGAACCGGACATGCATTTTAAGACATCGCAAAGAAAACAACATTAAAGCAATTAGTTTCATAAACATAACAATTTTATGACCTAAATTATTCCAATTCACAAAAATAAACACTTCCCTGGCCTCTCGTACAATTTTATGAACTGAACTATTCCAATTCGCAAAAATAAACACTTCACCGGCCTCTCGCACAGCATGTACACAAAACATGCATTGCAAAGGAAATCGTTTGAAAATGCCGAAAAATGCAGGACATTGCTCCACTTAAACGCCTCGTTCTTCCAAAGTGGGTAAAAGTGGTTTGTAGTTACTAATACCTAATAATACTTATACCTTTCAGAAAAATATGTCGCTTCGGGTATTTATTTCCATTGCGGGACCACTGTGCGGAGCGGCGCACGCTTTGCTGGAGTCTCAGTGCTTGTAAGTCGTGAAAAGTAATTAATCTTGCTATGAATTTCTGAAATTAAATAAATTAAAATGAAAAAATATTCAGGGTGCGTATATGTGCTAAATAAAAACAAATTGACTTCTGACTTCGGGGTATATTGAATAAGTTTATAATTGCTAAAGCATTGGAGATTTCAGTTAGCAAGATGAAGTTGTGCTTCAGTGATACCAACATTTGATGATTAGCACCGATTACTAAATGGAAGCGAATCATCAGGCCTTAAATACATAATCCAGAGATCAAATGATACCAACATTTGATGATTAACATCTTAATTTGTTGTCGAATGAGGAAATGTTCTACTAATAATTGTGGAACATTTCTTCATTCGATAGTACTTATACTCTTTATTTCGACTTTTCTAAGGCTCCTCTGGCAGTGGCACAAAGCATAGCTTCATCTTGCTAATTGAAATCTCCAATGTTTTAGTAATTATAAACTTATTCAAGATACCCCGACGTCAGTAGTCAATTTGTTTCGGCAACTTCGCCCTAATTTCGAAGTGTTACGCCAGTTGTAACATGTGAACCGGACATGCATTTTAAGACATCGCAAAGAAAACAACATTAAAGCAATTAGTTTCATAAACATAACAATTTTATGACCTAAAGTATTCCAATTCACAAAAATAAACACTTCCCTGGCCTCTCGTACAATTTTATGAACTGAACTATTCCAATTCGCAAAAATAAACACTTCACCGGCCTCTCGCACAGCATGTACACAAAACATGCATTGCAAAGGAAATCGTTTGAAAATGCCGAAAAATGCAGGACATTGCTCCACTTAAACGCCTCGTTCTTCCAAAGTGGGTAAAAGTGGTTTCTAGTTTTTGCATCATCAATAGATAATACTTATACCTTTCAGAAAAATATGTCACTTCGGGTATTTATTTCCATTGCGGGACCACTGTGCGGAGCGACGCACGCTTTGCTGGAGTCTCAGTGCTTGTAAGTCGTGAAAAGTAATTAATCTTGCTATGAATTTCTGAAATTAAATAAATTAAAATGAAAAAATATTCAGGGTGCGTATATGTGCTAAATAAAAACAAATTGACTTCTGACTTCGGGGTATATTGAATAAGTTTATAATTGCTAAAGCATTGGAGATTTCAGTTAGCAAGATGAAGTTGTGCTTCAGTGATACCAACATTTGATGATTAGCACCGATTACTAAATGGAAGCGAATCATCAGGCCTTAAATACATAATCCAGAGATCAAATGATACCAACATTTGATGATTAACATCTTAATTTGTTGTCGAATGAGGAAATGTTCTACTAATAATTGTGGAACATTTCTTCATTCGATAGTACTTATACTCTTTATTTCGACTTTTCTAAGGCTCCTCTGGCAGTGGCACAAAGCACAGCTTCATCTTGCTAATTGAAATCTCCAATGTTTTAGTAATTATAAACTTATTCAAGATACCCCGACGTCAGTAGTCAATTTGTTTCGGCAACTTGGCCCTAATTTCGAAGTGTTACGCCAGTTGTAACATGTGAACCGGACATGCATTTTAAGACATCGCAAAGAAAACAACATTAAAGCAATTAGTTTCATAAACATAACAATTTTATGACCTAAAGTATTCCAATTCACAAAAATAAACACTTCCCTGGCCTCTCGTACAATTTTATGAACTGAACTATTCCAATTCGCAAAAATAAACACTTCACCGGCCTCTCGCACAACATGTACACAAAACATGCATTGCAAAGGAAATCGTTTGAAAATGCCGAAAAATGCAGGACATTGCTCCACTTAAACGCCTCGTTCTTCCAAAGTGGGTAAAAGTGGTTTCTAGTTTTTGCATCATCAATAGATAATACTTATACCTTTCAGAAAAATATGTCACTTCGGGTATTTATTTCCATTGCGGGACCACTGTGCGGAGCGGCGCACGCTTTGCTGGAGTCTCAGTGCTTGTAAGTCGTGAAAAGTAATTAATCTTGCTATGAATTTCTGAAATTAAATAAATTAAAATGAAAAAAAATTCAGGGTGCGTATATGTGCTAATACATATATGTATGTTTGTACCTGTTGTCGTTCAGGACAATTGCTGCAGCCTTGTCGATATATTGACGGTACGTGCTCCTGCTGACGATAAGCAACCGGCGCACAGTGGGTCGTTGTATGAGAGAGTTGGAATTAAATCTGAAACTTTTACACCCGTGGACCGATCTTAATAGTACTAGGCTTAAAACATAGTTGCAATCCATATTTATAAAAATAAATTAAACTGAAACATACATAGATTTTATTTAGAATTAAAGAAACTAAGCAATTAAGTATAATAAGGCTTGTGCTTCGGTACTAAATGGAAGCGAATCATCAGGCCTTAAATACATAATCCAGAGATCAGATGATACCAACATTTGATGATTAACATCTTCCTTTGTTGTCGAATGAGGAAATGTTCTACTAATAATTGTGGAACATTTCTTCATTCGATAGTACTTATACTCTTTATTTCGACTTTTCTAAGGCTCCTCTGGCAGTGGCACAAAGCACAACTTCATCTTGCTAATTGAAATCTCCAATGTTTTAGTAATTATAAACTTATTCAAGATACGCCGACGTCAGTAGTCAATTTGTTTCGGCAACTTGGCCCTAATTTCGAAGTGTTACGCCAGTTGTAACATGTGAACCGGACATGCATTTTAAGACATCGCAAAGAAAACAACATTAAAGCAATTAGTTTCATAAACATAACAATTTTATGACCTAAATTATTCCAATTCACAAAAATAAACACTTCCCTGGCCTCTCGTACAATTTTATGAACTGAACTATTCCAATTCGCAAAAATAAACACTTCACCGGCCTCTCGCACAGCATGTACACAAAACATGCATTGCAAAGGAAATCGTTTGAAAATGCCGAAAAATGCAGGACATTGCTCCACTTAAACGCCTCGTTCTTCCAAAGTGGGTAAAAGTGGTTTCTAGTTTTTGCATCATCAATAGATAATACTTATACCTTTCAGAAAAATATGTCGCTTCGGGTATTTATTTCCATTGCGGGACCACTGTGCGAAGCGGCGCACGCTTTGCTGGAGTCTCAGTGCTTGTAAGTCGTGAAAAGTAATTAATCTTGCTATGAATTTCTGAAAATTAAATAAATTAAAATGAAAAAAAATTCAGGGTGCGTATATGTACTAATACAATTGCTGCAGCCTTGTCGATATATTGACGGTACGTGCTCCTGCTGACGATAAGCAACCGGCGCACAGTGGGTCGTTGTATGAGAGAGTTGGAATTAAATCTGAAACTTTTACACCCGTGGACCGATCTTAATAGTACTAGGCTTAAAACATAGTTGCAATCCATATTTATAAAAATAAATTAAACTGAAACATACATAGATTTTATTTAGAATTAAAGAAACTAAGCAATTAAGTATAATAAGGCTTGTGCTTCAGTACTAAATGGAAGCGAATCATCAGGCCTTAAATACATAATCCAGAGATCAAATGATACCAACATTTGATGATTAACATCTTAATTTGTTGTCGAATGAGGAAATGTTCTACTAATAATTGTGGAACATTTCTTCATTCAATAGTACTTATACTCTTTATTTCGACTTTTCTAAGGCTCCTCTGGCAGTGGCACAAAGCACAGCTTCATCTTGCTATTTGAAATCTCCAATATTTTAGTAATTATAAACTTATTCAAGATACCCCAACGTCAGTAGTCAATTTGTTTCGGCAACTTGGCCCTAATTTCGAAGTGTTACGCCAGTTGTAACATGTGAACCGGACATGCATTTTATGACACCTCAAAGAAAACAAGATAAAAGCAATTAGTTTTTTAATTATAATAATTTTATGACCTAAAGAATTCCAATTCACAAAAATAAACTCTTCCCCGACCTCTCGCACAGCATGGACACAATACATGCATTGCATGGGAAATTGTTTGAAAATGCCGAAAAATGCAGGACATTGCTCCACTTAAACTTATCTTGCTTATTGAAATCTTGAATGATTCAGTAATTATAAACTTATTCAAGATACCCCGACGTCAGAAGTCAATTTGGCTTTACCTAATAGCTTCATTTTAAAAATTGGTAAGCCGGCCGATAAAAATATGTCAGAGAAAAATATGTCGCTTCGGGTATTTATTTCCATTGAGTGACCGCTGTGTGGCGCGGCGCATGCTTAGCTGGAGTCTCAGTGTTTGTAAATAAATTCTTGTAAATCGTGAAAAGTAATTAAGCTTGTTATGAATTTCTGAAAATTAAATAAATTAATATGAAAAAAATTAAGTGTGCGTATATGTGCAAATACATATATGTATGCTTAAACTTGGTCCAGCGGCGTTTCCGGACCTTCTCGTTCTGTAAATGCTTGTACCTGTAGTCGCTCAGGACAAGTGCTGCAGCGTTGTCGATATATTGACGGTACATGCTCCTGCTGACTATAACCAACCGTCGCACAGTGGGCCGTTGTATGGGAGAGTTGGAATTTAATCTGCAACTTTTGAACCCGTAGACCGATCTTAATAGTACTAGTTCAAAAATGGTTTACTTATACTCTTTATTTCGAGGCTCCTTTGGCGGTGGTACATAGCACAACTTCATCTTGCTTATTGAAATCTCGAATGATTCAGTAATTATAAACTTATTCAAGATACCCTGACGTCAGAAGTCAATTTGTTTCGGCAACTTCGCCCTAATTGCGAAGTGTAACGCCAGTTGTAACATGTGAACCAGGCATGCATTTTATGACACCTCAAAGAAAACAAAATAAAAGCAATTAGTTTTATAATTATAATAATTTTATGACCTAAAGTATTCCAATTCACAAAAATAAACTCTTCCCCGACCTCTTGTACAGCATGGACATGATACATGCATTGCATAGGAAATTGTTTGAAAATGCCGAAAAATGCAGGACATTGCTCCACTTAAACTTATCTTGCTTATTGAAATCTTGAATGATTCAGTAATTATAAACTTATTCAAGATACCCCGACGTCAGTCAATTTGGCTTTACCTAATAGCCTCATTTCAAAAATTGGTAAGCCGGCCGATAAAAATATGTCAGAGAAAAATATGTCGCTTCGGGTATTTATTTCCATTGCGGGACCGCTGTGCGGCGCATGCTTAGCTGGAGTCTCAGTGTTTGTAAATAAATTCTTGTAAATCGTGAAAAGTAATTAAGCTTGCTATGAATTTCTGAAAATAAAATAAATTAAAATGAAAAAAATTAAGCGTGCGTATATGTGCAAATACATATATGTATGCTTAAACTTGGTCCAGCGGCGTTTCCGGACCTTCTCGTTCTGTAAATGCTTGTACCTGTAGTCGCTCAGGACAAGTGCTGCAGCGTTGTCGATATATTGACGGTACATGCTCCTGCTGACTATAACCAACCGTCGCACAGTGGGCCGTTGTATGGGAGAGTTGGAATTTAATCTGCAACTTTTGAACCCGTAGACCGATCTTAATAGTACTAGTTCAAAAATGGTTTACTTATACTCTTTATTTCGAGGCTCCTTTGGCGGTGGTACATAGCACAACTTCATCTTGCTTATTGAAATCTCGAATGATTCAGTAATTATAAACTTATTCAAGATACCCTGACGTCAGAAGTCAATTTGTTTCGGCAACTTCGCCCTAATTGCGAAGTGTAACGCCAGTTGTAACATGTGAACCAGGCATGCATTTTATGACACCTCAAAGAAAACAAAATAAAAGCAATTAGTTTTATAATTATAATAATTTTATGACCTAAAGTATTCCAATTCACAAAAATAAACTCTTCCCCGACCTCTTGTACAGCATGGACATGATACATGCATTGCATAGGAAATTGTTTGAAAATGCCGAAAAATGCAGGACATTGCTCCACTTAAACTTATCTTGCTTATTGAAATCTTGAATGATTCAGTAATTATAAACTTATTCAAGATACCCCGACGTCAGTCAATTTGGCTTTACCTAATAGCCTCATTTTAAAAATTGGTAAGCCGGCCGATAAAAATATGTCAGAGAAAAATATGTCGCTTCGGGTATTTATTTCCATTGCGGGACCGCTGTGCGGCGCATGCTTAGCTGGAGTCTCAGTGTTTGTAAATAAATTCTTGTAAATCGTGAAAAGTAATTAAGCTTGCTATGAATTTCTGAAAATAAAATAAATTAAAATGAAAAAAATTAAGCGTGCGTATATGTGCAAATACACATATGTATGCTTAAACTTTGTCCAGTGGCGTTTCCGGACCTTCTCGTTCTGTAAATGCTTGTACCTGTAGTCGCTCAGGACAAGTGCTGCAGCGTTGTCGATATATTGACGGTACATGCTCCTGCTGATTATAACCAACCGGCGCAAAGTGGGCCGTTGTATGGGAGAGTTGGAATTAAATCTGCAACTTTTGAACCCGTAGACCGATCTTAATAGTACTAGTTCAAAAATGGTTACTGTAGCTTACCGGGAAAAAACACTTTTTTTGATGAAACGCATAAAATAATTATTTGTTATTGTCAATCACTCTAAATCGGGGCTTAAAACATAGTTGTAATCCATATTTATAATAATAGTGGAACATTTCTTCATTCGATAATACTTATACTCTTTATTTCGACTTTTCTGAGGCTCCTCTGGCAGTGGTATATAGCACAACTTCATCTTGCTTATTGAAATCTCGAATGATTCAGTAATTATAAACTTATTCAAGATACCCCGACGTCAGAAGTCAATTTGTTTCGGCAACTTCGCCCTAATTGCGAAGTGTTACGCCAGTTGTAACATGTGAAACAGACATGCATTTTATGACACCTCAAAGAAATCAAGATAAAAGCAATTAGTTTTATAATTATAATAATTTTATGAGCTAAAGTATTCCAATTCACAAAAATAAACTCTTCCCCGACCTCTCGCACAGCATGGACACGATACATGCATAGCATGGGAAATTGTTGAAAAATGCCGAAAAATACAGGACATTGCTCCACTTAAACTTATCTTGCTTATTGAAATCTTGAATGATTCAGTAATTATAAACTTATTCAAGATACCCCGACGTCAGAAGTCAATTTGGCTTTACCTAATAGCTTCATTTTAAAAATTGGTAAGCCGGCCGATAAAAATGTGTCAGAGAAAAATTTGTCGCTTCGGGTATTTATTTCCATTGCGGGACCGCTGCGCGGCGCGGCGCATGCTTAGCTGGAATCTCAGTGTTTGTAAATAGATTCTTGTAAATCGTGAAAAGTAATTAAGCTTGTTATGAATTTCTGAAAATTAAATAAATTAAAATGAAAAAAATTAAGTGTGCGTATATGTGCAAATACATATATGTTTGCTTAAAATTTGTCCAGCGGCGTTTCCGGACCTTCTCGTTCTGTAAATGCTTGTATCTGTAGTCGCTCAAGACAAGTGCTGCAGCGTTGTCTATATATTGACGGTTCATGCTCCTGCTGACTATAACCAACCGGCGCACAGTGGGCCGTTGTATGGGAGAGTTGGAATTAAATCTGCAACTTTTGAACCCGTAGACCGATCTTAATAGTACTATTACAAAAATGGTTACTGTAGCTTACCTGGAAAAACACTTTTTTTGTTTAAACGCATAAAATAATTATTTGTTATTGTCAATCACTCTAAATTGGGGCTTAAAACATAGTTGTAATCCATATTTATAATAATAGTGGAACATTTCTTCATTCGATAATACTTATACTCTTTATTTCGACTTTTCTGAGGCTCCTCTGGCAGTGGTACATAGCACAACTTCATCTCGCAAAGCATGGACACGATACATGCATTGCATGGGAAATTGTTTGAAAATGCCGAAAAATGCAGGACATTGCTCCACTTAAACGCCTCGTTCTTCCAAAGTGGGTAAAAGTGGTTTCTAGTTTTTGCATCATCAATAGATAATACTTATACCTTTCAGAAAAATATGTCGCTTCGGGTATTTATTTCCATTGCGGGACCACTGTGCGAAGCGGCGCACGCTTTGCTGGAGTCTCAGTGCTTGTAAGTCGTGAAAAGTAATTAATCTTGCTATGAATTTCTGAAAATTAAATAAATTAAAATGAAAAAAAATTCAGGGTGCGTATATGTACTAATACAATTGCTGCAGCCTTGTCGATATATTGACGGTACGTGCTCCTGCTGACGATAAGCAACCGGCGCACAGTGGGTCGTTGTATGAGAGAGTTGGAATTAAATCTGAAACTTTTACACCCGTGGACCGATCTTAATAGTACTAGGCTTAAAACATAGTTGCAATCCATATTTATAAAAATAAATTAAACTGAAACATACATAGATTTTATTTAGAATTAAAGAAACTAAGCAATTAAGTATAATAAGGCTTGTGCTTCAGTACTAAATGGAAGCGAATCATCAGGCCTTAAATACATAATCCAGAGATCAAATGATACCAACATTTGATGATTAACATCTTAATTTGTTGTCGAATGAGGAAATGTTCTACTAATAATTGTGGAACATTTCTTCATTCAATAGTACTTATACTCTTTATTTCGACTTTTCTAAGGCTCCTCTGGCAGTGGCACAAAGCACAGCTTCATCTTGCTAATTGAAATCTCCAATATTTTAGTAATTATAAACTTATTCAAGATACCCCGACGTCAGAAGTCAATTTGGCTTTACCTAATAGCTTCATTTTAAAAATTGGTAAGCCGGCCGATAAAAATGTGTCAGAGAAAAATTTGTCGCTTCGGGTATTTATTTCCATTGTTTTTTCGGCAACTTCGCCCTAATTGCGAAGTGTTACGCCAGTTGTAACATGTGAACCAGACATGCATTTTATGACACCTCAAAGAAATCAAGATAAAAGCAATTAGTTTTATAATTATAATAATTTTATGAGCTAAAGTATTCCAATTCACAAAAATAAACTCTTCCCCGACCTCTCGCACAGCATGGACACGATACATGCATTGCATGGGAAATTGTTTGAAAATGCCGAAAAATGCAGGACATTGCTCCACTTGAACTTATCTTGCTTATTGAAATCTTGAATGATTCAGTAATTATAAACTTATTCAAGATACCCCGACGTCAGGAGTCAATTTGGCTTTACCTAATAGCTTCATTTTAAAAATTGTATGCTTAAACTTTGTCCAGCGGCGTTTCCGGACCTTCTCGTTCTGTAAATGCTTGTTTGGTAAATGCTCAATTTGGCTTTACCTTATAGCCTCATTTTAAAAATTGGTAAGCCGGCCGATAAAAATATGTCAGAGAAAAATATGTCGCTTCGGGTATTTATATCCATTGCGGGAACGCTGTGCGGCGCGGCGCTTGCTTAGCTGGAGTCTCAGTGTTTGTTAATAAATTCTTGTAAATCGTGAAAAGTAATTAAGCTTGTTATGAATTTCTGAAAATTAAATAAATTAAAATGAAAAAAATGAAGTGTGCGTATATGTGCAAATACATATATGTATGCTTAAACTTTGTCCAGCGGCGTTTCCGGACCTTCTCGTTCTGTAAATGCTTGTACCTGTAGTCGCTCAGGACAAGTGCTGCAGCGTTGTCGATATATTGACGGTACATGCTCCTACTTACTATAACCAACCGGCGCACAGTGGGCCGTTGTATGGAAGAGTTGGAATTAAATCTGCAACTTTTGAACCCGTAGACCGATCTTAATAGTACTAGTACAAAAATGGTTACTGTAGCTTACCTGGAAAAAACACTTTTTTTGTTTAAACGCATAAAATAATTATTTGTTATTGTCAATCACTCTAAATTGGGGCTTAAAACATAGTTGTAATCCATATTTATAATAATAGTGGAACATTTCTTCATTCGATAATACTTATACTCTTTATTTCGACTTTTCTGAGGCTCCTCTGGCAGTGGTACATAGCACAACTTCATCTCGCAAAGCATGGACACGATACATGCATTGCATGGGAAATTGTTTGAAAATGCCGAAAAATGCAGGACATTGCTCCACTTAAACTTATCTTGCTTATTGAAATCTTGAATGATTCAGTAATTATAAACTTATTCAAGATACCCCGACGTCAGAAGTCAATTTGGCTTTACCTAATAGCTTCATTTTAAAAATTGGTAAGCCGGCCGATAAAAATATGTCAGAGAAAAATATGTCGCTTCGGGTATTTATTTCCATTGCGGGACCGCTGTGTGGCGCGGCGCATCCTTAGCTGGAGTCTCAGTGTTTGTAAATAAATTCTTGTAAATCGTGAAAAGTAATTAAGCTTGTTATGAATTTCTGAAAATTAAATAAATTAATATGAAAAAAATTAAGTGTGCGTATATGTGCAAATACATATATGTATGCTTAAACTTGGTCCAGCGGCGTTTCCGGACCTTCTCGTTCTGTAAATGCTTGTACCTGTAGTCGCTCAGGACAAGTGCTGCAGCGTTGTCGATATATTGACGGTACATGCTCCTGCTGACTATAACCAACCGTCGCACAGTGGGCCGTTGTATGGGAGAGTTGGAATTTAATCTGCAACTTTTGAACCCGTAGACCGATCTTAATAGTACTAGTTCAAAAATGGTTTACTTATACTCTTTATTTCGAGGCTCCTTTGGCGGTGGTACATAGCACAACTTCATCTTGCTTATTGAAATCTCGAATGATTCAGTAATTATAAACTTATTCAAGATACCCTGACGTCAGAAGTCAATTTGTTTCGGCAACTTCGCCCTAATTGCGAAGTGTTACGCCAGTTGTAACATGTGAACCAGGCATGCATTTTATGACACCTCAAAGAAAACAAAATAAAAGCAATTAGTTTTATAATTATAATAATTTTATGACCTAAAGTATTCCAATTCACAAAAATAAACTCTTCCCCGACCTCTTGCACAGCATGGACACGATACATGCATTGCATAGGAAATTGTTTGAAAATGCCGAAAAATGCAGGACATTGCTCCACTTAAACTTATCTTGCTTATTGAAATCTTGAATGATTCAGTAATTATAAACTTATTCAAGATACCCCGACGTCAGAAGTCAATTTGGCTTTACCTAATAGCTTCATTTTAAAAATTGGTAAGCCGGCCGATAAAAATGTGTCAGAGAAAAATTTGTCGCTTCGGGTATTTATTTCCATTGTTTTTTCGGCAACTTCGCCCTAATTGCGAAGTGTTACGCCAGTTGTAACATGTGAACCAGACATGCATTTTATGACACCTCAAAGAAATCAAGATAAAAGCAATTAGTTTTATAATTATAATAATTTTATGAGCTAAAGTATTCCAATTCACAAAAATAAACTCTTCCCCGACCTCTCGCACAGCATGGACACGATACATGCATTGCATGGGAAATTGTTTGAAAATGCCGAAAAATGCAGGACATTGCTCCACTTGAACTTATCTTGCTCATTGAAATCTTGAATGATTCAGTAATTATAAACTTATTCAAGATACCCCGACGTCAGGAGTCAATTTGGCTTTACCTAATAGCTTCATTTTAAAAATTGTATGCTTAAACTTTGTCCAGCGGCGTTTCCGGACCTTCTCGTTCTGTAAATGCTTGTTTGGTAAATGCTCAATTTGGCTTTACCTTATAGCCTCATTTTAAAAATTGGTAAGCCGGCCGATAAAAATATGTCAGAGAAAAATATGTCGCTTCGGGTATTTATATCCATTGCGGGAACGCTGTGCGGCGCGGCGCTTGCTTAGCTGGAGTCTCAGTGTTTGTTAATAAATTCTTGTAAATCGTGAAAAGTAATTAAGCTTGTTATGAATTTCTGAAAATTAAATAAATTAAAATGAAAAAAATGAAGTGTGCGTATATGTGCAAATACATATATGTATGCTTAAACTTTGTCCAGCGCCGTTTCCGGACCTTCTCGTTCTGTAAATGCTTGTACCTGTAGTCGCTCAGGACAAGTGCTGCAGCGTTGTCGATATATTGACGGTACATGCTCCTACTTACTATAACCAACCGGCGCACAGTGGGCCGTTGTATGGAAGAGTTGGAATTAAATCTGCAACTTTTGAACCCGTAGACCGATCTTAATAGTACTAGTACAAAAATGGTTACTGTAGCTTACCTGGAAAAAACACTTTTTTTGTTTAAACGCATAAAATAATTATTTGTTATTGTCAATCACTCTAAATTGGGGCTTAAAACATAGTTGTAATCCATATTTATAATAATAGTGGAACATTTCTTCATTCGATAATACTTATACTCTTTATTTCGACTTTTCTGAGGCTCCTCTGGCAGTGGTACATAGCACAACTTCATCTCGCAAAGCATGGACACGATACATGCATTGCATGGGAAATTGTTTGAAAATGCCGAAAAATGCAGGACATTGCTCCACTTAAACTTATCTTGCTTATTGAAATCTTGAATGATTCAGTAATTATAAACTTATTCAAGATACCCCGACGTCAGAAGTCAATTTGGCTTTACCTAATAGCTTCATTTTAAAAATTGGTAAGCCGGCCGATAAAAATATGTCAGAGAAAAATATGTCGCTTCGGGTATTTATTTCCATTGCGGGACCGCTGTGTGGCGCGGCGCATGCTTAGCTGGAGTCTCAGTGTTTGTAAATAAATTCTTGTAAATCGTGAAAAGTAATTAAGCTTGTTATGAATTTCTGAAAATTAAATAAATTAAAATGAAAAAAATTAAGTGTGCGTATATGTGCAAATACATATATGTATGCTTAAACTTTGTCCAGCGGCGTTTCCGGACCTTCTCGTTCTGTAAATGCTTGTACCTGTAGTCGCTCAGGACAAGTGCTGCAGCGTTGTCGATATATTGGCGGTACATGCTCCTGCTGACTATAACCAACCGGCACAACTTCATCTTGCTTATTGAAATCTCGAATGATTCAGTAATTATAAACTTATTCAAGATACCCCGACGTCAGAAGTCAATTTGTTTCGGCAACTTCGCCCTAATTGCGAAGTGTTACGCCAGTTGTAACATGTGAATCAGACATGCATTTTATGACACCTCAAAGAAAACAAGATAAAAGCAATTAGTTTTTTAATTATAATAATTTTATGACCTAAAGAATTCCAATTCACAAAAATAAACTCTTCCCCGACCTCTCGCACAGCATGGACACAATACATGCATTGCATGGGAAATTGTTTGAAAATGTCGAAAAATGCAGGACATTGCTCCACTTAAACTTATCTTGCTTATTGAAATCTTGAATGATTCAGTAATTATAAACTTATTCAAGATACCCCGACGTCAGGAGTCAATTTGGCTTTACCTAATAGCTTCATTTTAAAAATTGTATGCTTAAACTTTGTCCAGCGGCGTTTCCGGACCTTCTCGTTCTGTAAATGCTTGTTTGGTAAATGCTCAATTTGGCTTTACCTTATAGCTTCATTTTAAAAATTGGTAAGCCGGCCGATAAAAATATGTCAGAGAAAAATATGTCGCTTCGGGTATTTATTTCCATTGCGGGACCGCTGTGTGGCGCGGCGCATGCTTAGCTGGAGTCTCTTCTTCTTCTTCTTCTTTGTTTGGCGCTACAGTCCGGGGTGGACCTGGGCCTCAACCAACAAGCCTCTCCAGCCAGCACGATCTTTCGCCAGCTGCCTCCAGTTGTGCACACCAAGTTGGTTGAGGTCCTTCTCCACTTGTGTGCGCCATCTTGTTCTAGGACGACCTCTTATGCGTTGTCCCAAAGGCTCGGAATCGAAGACTCTTCGGGCCGGAGCTGTGGTGTCAATCCGCTCTACGTGGCCTAGCCATCTTAAGCGTTGGATCCGAAGACGCTTAACTAGGTGCATGCCGCTGTACAGCCCGTACAGTTCGTGGTTGAATCTCCTTCTCCAGACGCCATCAATACAAACAGGACCAAAGATCGCACGCAGAACTTTTCTCTCAAGAAGACCAAGAGCTTCTTCATCCGCTTTCAATAGCGTCCATGTCTCTGCGCCATAGAGCAGGACGGGGATGATTAGGGTGTTATATAATGTCAACTTGGTGTTTCGAGAGATGGCTCTGTTACTCAATTGCCTCTTAAGCCCAAAGAAACAGCGATTGGCAAGAGTAATTCTGCGCTTGATCTCGGTACTGGTGTTATTGTCCCTGTTTACTGCAGAGCCAAGGTAGACGAAGTCCTTGACTACCTCAAAGTTTCTGCTGCCCATTATGACGCTCTGTCCGAGGCGTCGATGTTGTGCGTCCTTTCGTGATGACAGCATGTACTTTGTTTTGCCCTGATTAACTGCCAAACCCATTTTAGCCGCTTCCGCTTCAATGCTAGCAAAAGCCTCATTGACAGCTCGCTGTGTTCGTCCAATCACGTCAATGTCGTCCGCGTAGGCAAGCAGTTGAACGGACTTTTGGAAGATCGTGCCTCTGGTGTTGACATTTGAGTTTCGCACGATCTTCTCAAGTATGATGTTGAAGAAATCACATGATAGCGTGTCGCCTTGTCTAAAACCTTTTTTGACATTGAAGGTCTCGGTGAGTTCGTTACCGACCTTGATGGAGCAGCGAGAGTTCTCCATCGTCATCCTGCACAATCTGACGAGTTTGGCTGGAATGTCAAATCTAGACATGGCATTGTATAGCTCGTCTCTATGCACGCTGTCATATGCGGCCTTGAAATCGACGAATAGGTGGTGGGTGTCGATCTGCATCTCGTGGGTTTTTTCCAGGATCTGCCGCAGTGTGAAAATTTGGTCTATGGTGGATTTTTCAGGTTTCAGGCGTTCACACAAGACGGCAGAGAGGATCTTGTACGATATGTTAAGGAGACTGATCCCTCGATAGTTGGCGCAGTCAAAAGGGTCTCCTTTCTTGTGGACCGGACAAACGACGCTGAGATTCCACTCATCGGGCATGCTTTCCTCCGACCATATCTTACAGATGAGCTGGTGCATGCGCCCAACCAGATCATCTCCAGCTGCTTTAAACAGTTCCGCGGACAGTCCGTCCGCTCCAGCAGCTTTGTTCGACTTTAGTCTAGATATCGCTATCTTGACCTCGCCTAAGTCGGGGGGACGGAATTCTTGGTCATCCTCGTCCAAATTAAGTGGAATATTCTGCCTGACAGCGGAATTTGTGTCGTCATCGCCGTTTAACAGTCTGCAGAAGTGATTTTTCCAAATTCTCAGCATCGACTGCGATTCTACTACTAGTTGTCCATTTTCATCCCTGCAGGCTTCTGTCCGAGGTCTATACCCTCCGGATAACTGTTTTACCTTTTGGTAAAATTTCTGAAAATTAAATAAATTAAAATGAAAAAAAATTCAGGGTGCGTATATGTACTAATACAATTGCTGCAGCCTTGTCGATATATTGACGGTACGTGCTCCTGCTGACGATAAGCAACCGGCGCACAGTGGGTCGTTGTATGAGAGAGTTGGAATTAAATCTGAAACTTTTACACCCGTGGACCGATCTTAATAGTACTATGCTTAAAACATAGTTGCAATCCATATTTATAAAAATAAATTAAACTGAAACATACATAGATTTTATTTAGAATTAAAGAAACTAAGCAATTAAGTATAATAAGGCTTGTGCTTCAGTACTAAATGGAAGCGAATCATCAGGCCTTAAATACATAATCCAGAGATCAAATGATACCAACATTTGATGATTAACATCTTAATTTGTTGTCGAATGAGGAAATGTTCTACTAATAATTGTGGAACATTTCTTCATTCAATAGTACTTATACTCTTTATTTCGACTTTTCTAAGGCTCCTCTGGCAGTGGCACAAAGCACAGCTTCATCTTGCTAATTGAAATCTCCAATATTTTAGTAATTATAAACTTATTCAAGATACCCCGACGTCAGTAGTCAATTTGTTTCGGCAACTTGGCCCTAATTTCGAAGTGTTACGCCAGTTGTAACATGTGAACCGGACATGCATTTTATGACACCTCAAAGAAAACAAGATAAAAGCAATTAGTTTTTTAATTATATAAAATAATTTTATGACCTAAAGAATTCCAATTCACAAAAATAAACTCTTCCCCGACCTCTCGCGCAGCATGGACACAATACATGCATTGCATGGGAAATTGTTTGAAAATGCCGAAAAATGCAGGACATTGCTCCACTTAAACTTATCTTGCTTATTGAAATCTTGAATGATTCAGTAATTATAAACTTATTCAAGATACCCCGACGTCAGAAGTCAATTTGGCTTTACCTAATAGCTTCATTTTAAAAATTGGTAAGCCGGCCGATAAAAATATGTCAGAGAAAAAGATGTCGCTTCGGGTATTTATTTCCATTGCGGGACCGCTGTGTGGCGCGGCGCATGCTTAGCTGGAGTCTCAGTGTTTGTAAATAAATTCTTGTAAATCGTGAAAAGTAATTAAGCTTGTTATGAATTTCTGAAAATTAAATAAATTAATATGAAAAAAATTAAGTGTGCGTATATGTGCAAATACATATATGTATGCTTAAACTTGGTCCAGCGGCGTTTCCGGACCTTCTCGTTCTGTAAATGCTTGTACCTGTAGTCGCTCAGGACAAGTGCTGCAGCGTTGTCGATATATTGACGGTACATGCTCCTGCTGACTATAACCAACCGTCGCACAGTGGGCCGTTGTATGGGAGAGTTGGAATTTAATCTGCAACTTTTGAACCCGTAGACCGATCTTAATAGTACTAGTTCAAAAATGGTTTACTTATACTCTTTATTTCGAGGCTCCTTTGGCGGTGGTACATAGCACAACTTCATCTTGCTTATTGAAATCTCGAATGATTCAGTAATTATAAACTTATTCAAGATACCCCGACGTCAGGAGTCAATTTGGCTTTACCTAATAGCTTCATTTTAAAAATTGTATGCTTAAACTTTGTCCAGGGCCTTTCCGGACCTTCTCGTTCTGTAAATGCTTGTTTGGTAAATGCTCAATTTGGCTTTACCTTATAGCCTCATTTTAAAAATTGGTAAGCCGGCCGATAAAAATATGTCAGAGAAAAATATGTCGCTTCGGGTATTTATATCCATTGCGGGAACGCTGTGCGGCGCGGCGCTTGCTTAGCTGGAGTCTCAGTGTTTGTTAATAAATTCTTGTAAATCGTGAAAAGTAATTAAGCTTGTTATGAATTTCTGAAAATTAAATAAATTAAAATGAAAAAAATGAAGTGTGCGTATATGTGCAAATACATATATGTATGCTTAAACTTTGTCCAGCGGCGTTTCCGGACCTTCTCGTTCTGTAAATGCTTGTACCTGTAGTCGCTCAGGACAAGTGCTGCAGCGTTGTCGATATATTGACGGTACATGCTCCTACTTACTATAACCAACCGGCGCACAGTGGGCCGTTGTATGGAAGAGTTGGAATTAAATCTGCAACTTTTGAACCCGTAGACCGATCTTAATAGTACTAGTACAAAAATGGTTACTGTAGCTTACCTGGAAAAAACACTTTTTTTGTTTAAACGCATAAAATAATTATTTGTTATTGTCAATCACTCTAAATTGGGGCTTAAAACATAGTTGTAATCCATATTTATAATAATAGTGGAACATTTCTTCATTCGATAATACTTATACTCTTTATTTCGATTTTTCTGAGGCTCCTCTGGCAGTGGTACATAGCACAACTTCATCTCGCAAAGCATGGACACGATACATGCATTGCATGGGAAATTGTTTGAAAATGCCGAAAAATGCAGGACATTGCTCCACTTAAACTTATCTTGCTTATTGAAATCTTGAATGATTCAGTAATTATAAACTTATTCAAGATACCCCGACGTCAGAAGTCAATTTGGCTTTACCTAATAGCTTCATTTTAAAAATTGGTAAGCCGGCCGATAAAAATATGTCAGAGAAAAATATGTCGCTTCGGGTATTTATTTCCATTGCGGGACCGCTGTGTGGCGCGGCGCATGCTTAGCTGGAGTCTCAGTGTTTGTAAATAAATTCTTGTAAATCGTGAAAAGTAATTAAGCTTGTTATGAATTTCTGAAAATTAAATAAATTAAAATGAAAAAAATTAAGTGTGCGTATATGTGCAAATACATATATGTATGCTTAAACTTTGTCCAGCGGCGTTTCCGGACCTTCTCGTTCTGTAAATGCTTGTACCTGTAGTCGCTCAGGACAAGTGCTGCAGCGTTGTCGATATATTGGCGGTACATGCTCCTGCTGACTATAACCAACCGGCACAACTTCATCTTGCTTATTGAAATCTCGAATGATTCAGTAATTATAAACTTATTCAAGATACCCCGACGTCAGAAGTCAATTTGTTTCGGCAACTTCGCCCTAATTGCGAAGTGTTACGCCAGTTGTAACATGTGAATCAGACATGCATTTTATGACACCTCAAAGAAAACAAGATAAAAGCAATTAGTTTTTTAATTATAATAATTTTATGACCTAAAGAATTCCAATTCACAAAAATAAACTCTTCCCCGACCTCTCGTACAGCATGGACACAATACATGCATTGCATGGGAAATTGTTTGAAAATGCCGAAAAATGCAGGACATTGCTCCACTTAAACTTATCTTGCTTATTGAAATCTTGAATGATTCAGTAATTATAAACTTATTCAAGATAATTTGGCTTTACCTAATAGCTTCATTTTAAAAATTGGTAAGCCGGCCGATAAAAATATGTCAGAGAAAAATATGTCGCTTCGGGTATTTATTTCCATTGCGGGACCGCTGTGTGGCGCGGCGCATGCTTAGCTGGAGTCTCTTCTTCTTCTTTTTCTTTGTTTGGCGCTACAGTCCGGGGTGGACCTGGGCCTCAACCAACAATCCTCTCCAGCCAGCACGATCTTTCGCCAGCTGCCTCCAGTTGTGCACACCAAGTTGGTTGAGGTCCTTCTCCACTTGTGTGCGCCATCTTGTTCTAGGACGACCTCTTATGCGTTGTCCCAAAGGCTCGGAATCGAAGACTCTTCGGGCCGGAGCTGTGGTGTCAATCCGCTCTACGTGACCTAGCCATCTTAAGCGTTGGATCCGAAGACGCTTAACTAGGTGCATGCCGCTGTACAGCCCGTATAGTTCGTGGTTGAATCTCCTTCTCCAGACGCCATCAATACAAACAGGACCAAAGATCGCACGCAGAACTTTTCTCTCAAGAAGACCAAGAGCTTCTTCATCCGCTTTCAATAGCGTCCATGTCTCTGCGCCATAGAGCAGGACGGGGATGATTAGGGTGTTATATAATGTCAACTTGGTGTTTCGAGAGATGGCTCTGTTACTCAATTGCCTCTTAAGCCCAAAGAAACAGCGATTGGCAAGAGTAATTCTGCGCTTGATCTCGGTACTGGTGTTATTGTCCCTGTTTACTGCAGAGCCAAGGTAGACGAAGTCCTTGACTACCTCAAAGTTTCTGCTGCCCATTATGACGCTCTGTCCGAGGCGTCGATGTTGTGCGTCCTTTCGTGATGACAGCATGTACTTTGTTTTGCCCTGATTAACTGCCAAACCCATTTTAGCCGCTTCCGCTTCAATGCTAGCAAAAGCCTCATTGACAGCTCGCTGTGTTCGTCTAATCACGTCAATGTCGTCCGCGTAGGCAAGCAGTTGAACGGACTTTTGGAAGATCGTGCCTCTGGTGTTGACATTTGAGTTTCGCACGATCTTCTCAAGTATGATGTTGAAGAAATCACATGATAGCGTGTCGCCTTGTCTAAAACCTTTTTTGACATTGAAGGTCTAGGTGAGTTCGTTACCGACCTTGATGGAGCAGCGAGAGTTCTCCATCGTCATCCTGCACAATCTGACGAGTTTGGCTGGAATGTCAAATCTAGACATGGCATTGTATAGCTCGTCTCTATGCACGCTGTCATATGCGGCCTTGAAATCGACGAATAGGTGGTGGGTGTCGATCTGCATCTCGTGGGTTTTTTCCAGGATCTGCCGCAGTGTGAAAATTTGGTCTATGGTGCATTTTTCAGGTTTCAGGCGTTCACACAAGACGGCAGAGAGGATCTTGTACGATATGTTAAGGAGACTGATCCCTCGATAGTTGGCGCAGTCAAAAGGGTCTCCTTTCTTGTGGACCGGACAAACGACGCTGAGATTCCACTCATCGGGCATGCTTTCCTCCGACCATATCTTACAGATGAGCTGGTGCATGCGCCCAACCAGATCATCTCCAGCTGCTTTAAACAGTTCCGCGGACAGTCCGTCCGCTCCAGCAGCTTTGTTCGACTTTAGTCTAGATATCGCTATCTTGACCTCGCCTAAGTCGGGGGGACGGAATTCTTGGTCATCCTCGTCCAAATTAAGTGGAATATTCTGCCTGACAGCGGAATTTGTGTCGTCATCGCCGTTTAACAGTCTGCAGAAGTGATTTTTCCAAATTCTCAGCATCGACTGCGATTCTACTACTAGTTGTCCATTTTCATCCCTGCAGGCTTCTGTCCGAGGTCTATACCCTCCGGATAACTGTTTTACCTTTTGGTAAAATTTCTGAAAATTAAATAAATTAAAATGAAAAAAAATTCAGGGTGCGTATATGTACTAATACAATTGCTGCAGCCTTGTCGATATATTGACGGTACGTGCTCCTGCTGACGATAAGCAACCGGCGCACAGTGGGTCGTTGTATGAGAGAGTTGGAATTAAATCTGAAACTTTTACACCCGTGGACCGATCTTAATAGTACTATGCTTAAAACATAGTTGCAATCCATATTTATAAAAATAAATTAAACTGAAACATACATAGATTTTATTTAGAATTAAAGAAACTAAGCAATTAAGTATAATAAGGCTTGTGCTTCAGTACTAAATGGAAGCGAATCATCAGGCCTTAAATACATAATCCAGAGATCAAATGATACCAACATTTGATGATTAACATCTTAATTTGTTGTCGAATGAGGAAATGTTCTACTAATAATTGTGGAACATTTCTTCATTCAATAGTACTTATACTCTTTATTTCGACTTTTCTAAGGCTCCTCTGGCAGTGGCACAAAGCACAGCTTCATCTTGCTAATTGAAATCTCCAATATTTTAGTAATTATAAACTTATTCAAGATACCCCGACGTCAGTAGTCAATTTGTTTCGGCAACTTGGCCCTAATTTCGAAGTGTTACGCCAGTTGTAACATGTAAACCGGACATGCATTTTATGACACCTCAAAGAAAACAAGATAAAAGCAATTAGTTTTTTAATTATAATAATTTTATGACCTAAAGAATTCCAATTCACAAAAATAAACTCTTCCCCGACCTCTCGCACAGCATGGACACAATACATGCATTGCATGGGAAATTGTTTGAAAATGCCGAAAAATGCAGGACATTGCTCCACTTAAACTTATCTTGCTTATTGAAATCTTGAATGATTCAGTAATTATAAACTTATTCAAGATACCCCGACGTCAGAAGTCAATTTGGCTTTACCTAATAGCTTCATTTTAAAAATTGGTAAGCCGGCCGATAAAAATATGTCAGAGAAAAATATGTCGCTTCGGGTATTTATTTCCATTGCGGGACCGCTGTGTGGCGCGGCGCATGCTTAGCTGGAGTCTCAGTGTTTGTAAATAAATTCTTGTAAATCGTGAAAAGTAATTAAGCTTGTTATGAATTTCTGAAAATTAAATAAATTAAAATGAAAAAAATTAAGTGTGCGTATATGTGCAAATACATATATGTATGCTTAAACTTTGTCCAGCGGCGTTTCCGGACCTTCTCGTTCTGTAAATGCTTGTACCTGTAGTCGCTCAGGACAAGTGCTGCAGCGTTGTCGATATATTGGCGGTACATGCTCCTGCTGACTATAACCAACCGGCACAACTTCATCTTGCTTATTGAAATCTCGAATGATTCAGTAATTATAAACTTATTCAAGATACCCCGACGTCAGAAGTCAATTTGTTTCGGCAACTTCGCCCTAATTGCGAAGTGTTACGCCAGTTGTAACATGTGAATCAGACATGCATTTTATGACACCTCAAAGAAAACAAGATAAAAGCAATTAGTTTTTTAATTATAATAATTTTATGACCTAAAGAATTCCAATTCACAAAAATAAACTCTTCCCCGACCTCTCGTACAGCATGGACACAATACATGCATTGCATGGGAAATTGTTTGAAAATGCCGAAAAATGCAGGACATTGCTCCACTTAAACTTATCTTGCTTATTGAAATCTTGAATGATTCAGTAATTATAAACTTATTCAAGATACCCCGACGTCAGAAGTCAATTTGGCTTTACCTAATAGCTTCATTTTAAAAATTGGTAAGCCGGCCGATAAAAATATGTCAGAGAAAAATATGTCGCTTCGGGTATTTATTTCCATTGCGGGACCGCTGTGTGGCGCGGCGCATGCTTAGCTGGAGTCTCTTCTTCTTCTTTTTCTTTGTTTGGCGCTACAGTCCGGGGTGGACCTGGGCCTCAACCAACAAGCCTCTCCAGCCAGCACGATCTTTCGCCAGCTGCCTCCAGTTGTGCACACCAAGTTGGTTGAGGTCCTTCTCCACTTGTGTGCGCCATCTTGTTCTAGGACGACCTCTTATGCGTTGTCCCAAAGGCTCGGAATCGAAGACTCTTCGGGCCGGAGCTGTGGTGTCAATCCGCTCTACGTGACCTAGCCATCTTAAGCGTTGGATCCGAAGACGCTTAACTAGGTGCATGCCGCTGTACAGCCCGTATAGTTCGTGGTTGAATCTCCTTCTCCAGACGCCATCAATACAAACAGGACCAAAGATCGCACGCAGAACTTTTCTCTCAAGAAGACCAAGAGCTTCTTCATCCGCTTTCAATAGCGTCCATGTCTCTGCGCCATAGAGCAGGACGGGGATGATTAGGGTGTTATATAATGTCAACTTGGTGTTTCGAGAGATGGCTCTGTTACTCAATTGCCTCTTAAGCCCAAAGAAACAGCGATTGGCAAGAGTAATTCTGCGCTTGATCTCGGTACTGGTGTTATTGTCCCTGTTTACTGCAGAGCCAAGGTAGACGAAGTCCTTGACTACCTCAAAGTTTCTGCTGCCCATTATGACGCTCTGTCCGAGGCGTCGATGTTGTGCGTCCTTTCGTGATGACAGCATGTACTTTGTTTTGCCCTGATTAACTGCCAAACCCATTTTAGCCGCTTCCGCTTCAATGCTAGCAAAAGCCTCATTGACAGCTCGCTGTGTTCGTCTAATCACGTCAATGTCGTCCGCGTAGGCAAGCAGTTGAACGGACTTTTGGAAGATCGTGCCTCTGGTGTTGACATTTGAGTTTCGCACGATCTTCTCAAGTATGATGTTGAAGAAATCACATGATAGCGTGTCGCCTTGTCTAAAACCTTTTTTGACATTGAAGGTCTAGGTGAGTTCGTTACCGACCTTGATGGAGCAGCGAGAGTTCTCCATCGTCATCCTGCACAATCTGACGAGTTTGGCTGGAATGTCAAATCTAGACATGGCATTGTATAGCTCGTCTCTATGCACGCTGTCATATGCGGCCTTGAAATCGACGAATAGGTGGTGGGTGTCGATCTGCATCTCGTGGGTTTTTTCCAGGATCTGCCGCAGTGTGAAAATTTGGTCTATGGTGCATTTTTCAGGTTTCAGGCGTTCACACAAGACGGCAGAGAGGATCTTGTACGATATGTTAAGGAGACTGATCCCTCGATAGTTGGCGCAGTCAAAAGGGTCTCCTTTCTTGTGGACCGGACAAACGACGCTGAGATTCCACTCATCGGGCATGCTTTCCTCCGACCATATCTTACAGATGAGCTGGTGCATGCGCCCAACCAGATCATCTCCAGCTGCTTTAAACAGTTCCGCGGACAGTCCGTCCGCTCCAGCAGCTTTGTTCGACTTTAGTCTAGATATCGCTATCTTGACCTCGCCTAAGTCGGGGGGACGGAATTCTTGGTCATCCTCGTCCAAATTAAGTGGAATATTCTGCCTGACAGCGGAATTTGTGTCGTCATCGCCGTTTAACAGTCTGCAGAAGTGATTTTTCCAAATTCTCAGCATCGACTGCGATTCTACTACTAGTTGTCCATTTTCATCCCTGCAGGCTTCTGTCCGAGGTCTATACCCTCCGGATAACTGTTTTACCTTTTGGTAAAATTTCTGAAAATTAAATAAATTAAAATGAAAAAAAATTCAGGGTGCGTATATGTACTAATACAATTGCTGCAGCCTTGTCGATATATTGACGGTACGTGCTCCTGCTGACGATAAGCAACCGGCGCACAGTGGGTCGTTGTATGAGAGAGTTGGAATTAAATCTGAAACTTTTACACCCGTGGACCGATCTTAATAGTACTATGCTTAAAACATAGTTGCAATCCATATTTATAAAAATAAATTAAACTGAAACATACATAGATTTTATTTAGAATTAAAGAAACTAAGCAATTAAGTATAATAAGGCTTGTGCTTCAGTACTAAATGGAAGCGAATCATCAGGCCTTAAATACATAATCCAGAGATCAAATGATACCAACATTTGATGATTAACATCTTAATTTGTTGTCGAATGAGGAAATGTTCTACTAATAATTGTGGAACATTTCTTCATTCAATAGTACTTATACTCTTTATTTCGACTTTTCTAAGGCTCCTCTGGCAGTGGCACAAAGCACAGCTTCATCTTGCTAATTGAAATCTCCAATATTTTAGTAATTATAAACTTATTCAAGATACCCCGACGTCAGTAGTCAATTTGTTTCGGCAACTTGGCCCTAATTTCGAAGTGTTACGCCAGTTGTAACATGTAAACCGGACATGCATTTTATGACACCTCAAAGAAAACAAGATAAAAGCAATTAGTTTTTTAATTATAATAATTTTATGACCTAAAGAATTCCAATTCACAAAAATAAACTCTTCCCCGACCTCTCGCACAGCATGGACACAATACATGCATTGCATGGGAAATTGTTTGAAAATGCCGAAAAATGCAGGACATTGCTCCACTTAAACTTATCTTGCTTATTGAAATCTTGAATGATTCAGTAATTATAAACTTATTCAAGATACCCCGACGTCAGAAGTCAATTTGGCTTTACCTAATAGCTTCATTTTAAAAATTGGTAAGCCGGCCGATAAAAATATGTCAGAGAAAAATATGTCGCTTCGGGTATTTATTTCCATTGCGGGACCGCTGTGTGGCGCGGCGCATGCTTAGCTGGAGTCTCAGTGTTTGTAAATAAATTCTTGTAAATCGTGAAAAGTAATTAAGCTTGTTATGAATTTCTGAAAATTAAATAAATTAATATGAAAAAAATTAAGTGTGCGTATATGTGCAAATACATATATGTATGCTTAAACTTGGTCCAGCGGCGTTTCCGGACCTTCTCGTTCTGTAAATGCTTGTACCTGTAGTCGCTCAGGACAAGTGCTGCAGCGTTGTCGATATATTGACGGTACATGCTCCTGCTGACTATAACCAACCGTCGCACAGTGAGCCGTTGTATGGGAGAGTTGGAATTTAATCTGCAACTTTTGAACCCGTAGACCGATCTTAATAGTACTAGTTCAAAAATGGTTTACTTATACTCTTTATTTCGAGGCTCCTTTGGCGGTGGTACATAGCACAACTTCATCTTGCTTATTGAAATCTCGAATGATTCAGTAATTATAAACTTATTCAAGATACCCTGACGTCAGAAGTCAATTTGTTTCGGCAACTTCGCCCTAATTGCGAAGTGTTACGCCAGTTGTAACATGTGAACCAGGCATGCATTTTATGACACCTCAAAGAAAACAAAATAAAAGCAATTAGTTTTATAATTATAATAATTTTATGACCTAAAGTATTCCAATTCACAAAAATAAACTCTTCCCCGACCTCTTGCACAGCATGGACACGATACATGCATTGCATAGGAAATTGTTTGAAAATGCCGAAAAATGCAGGACATTGCTCCACTTAAACTTATCTTGCTTATTGAAATCTTGAATGATTCAGTAATTATAAACTTATTCAAGATACCCCGACGTCAGAAGTCAATTTGGCTTTACCTAATAGCTTCATTTTAAAAATTGGTAAGCCGGCCGATAAAAATATGTCAGAGAAAAATATGTCGCTTCGGGTATTTATTTCCATTGCGGGACCGCTGTGCGGCGCGGCGCATGCTTAGCTGGAGTCTCAGTGTTTGTAAATAAATTCTTGTAAATCGTGAAAAGTAATTTAGCTTGTTATGAATTTCTGAAAATTAAATAAATTAATATGAAAAAAATGAAGTGTGCGTATATGTGCAAATACATATATGTATGCTTAAACTTGGTCCAGCGGCGTTTCCGGACCTTCTCGTTCTGTAAATGCTTGTACCTGTAGTCGCTCAGGACAAGTGCTGCAGCGTTGTCGATATATTGGCGGTACATGCTCCTGCTGACTATAACCAACCGTCGCACAGTGGGCCGTTGTATGGGAGAGTTGGAATTTAATCTGCAACTTTTGAACCCGTAGACCGATCTTAATAGTACTAGTTCAAAAATGGTTACTGTAGCTTACCGGGAAAAAACACTTTTTTTGATGAAACGCATAAAATAATTATTTGTTATTGTCAATCACTCTAAATCGGGGCTTAAAACATAGTTGTAATCCATATTTATAATAATAGTGGAACATTTCTTCATTCGATAATACTTATACTCTTTATTTCGACTTTTCTGAGGCTCCTCTGGCAGTGGTACATAGCACAACTTCATCTTGCTTATTGAAATCTCGAATGATTCAGTAATTATAAACTTATTCAAGTTACCCCGACGTCAGAAGTCAATTTGTTTCGGCAACATCGCCCTAATTGCGAAGTGTTACGCCAGTTGTAACATGTGAACCAGGCATGCATTTTATGACACCTCAAAGAAAACAAAATAAAAGCAATTAGTTTTATAATTATAATAATTTTATGACCTAAAGTATTCCAATTCACAAAAATAAACTCTTCCCCGACCTCTTGCACAGCATGGACACGATACATGCATTGCATAGGAAATTGTTTGAAAATGCCGAAAAATGCAGGACATTGCTCCACTTAAACTTATCTTGCTTATTGAAATCTTGAATGATTCAGTAATTATAAACTTATTCAAGATACCCCGACGTCAGAAGTCAATTTGGCTTTACCTAATAGCTTCATTTTAAAAATTGGTAAGCCGGCCGATAAAAATATGTCAGAGAAAAATATGTCGCTTCGGGTATTTATTTCCATTGCGGGACCGCTGTGCGGCGCGGCGCATGCTTAGCTGGAGTCTCAGTGTTTGTAAATAAATTCTTGTAAATCGTGAAAAGTAATTAAGCTTGTTATGAATTTCTGAAAATTAAATAAATTAATATGAAAAAAATTAAGTGTGCGTATATGTGCAAATACATATATGTATGCTTAAACTTGGTCCAGCGGCGTTTCCGGACCTTCTCGTTCTGTAAATGCTTGTACCTGTAGTCGCTCAGGACAAGTGCTGCAGCGTTGTCGATATATTGACGGTACATGCTCCTGCTGACTATAACCAACCGTCGCACAGTGGGCCGTTGTATGGGAGAGTTGGAATTTAATCTGCAACTTTTGAACCCGTAGACCGATCTTAATAGTACTAGTTCAAAAATGGTTTACTTATACTCTTTATTTCGAGGCTCCTTTGGCGGTGGTACATAGCACAACTTCATCTTGCTTATTGAAATCTCGAAGGATTCAGTAATTATAAACTTATTCAAGATACCCTGACGTCAGAAGTCAATTTGTTTCGGCAACTTCGCCCTAATTGCGAAGTGTTACGCCAGTTGTAACATGTGAACCAGGCATGCATTTTATGACACCTCAAAGAAAACAAAATAAAAGCAATTAGTTTTATAATTATAATAATTTTATGACCTAAAGTATTCCAATTCACAAAAATAAACTCTTCCCCGACCTCTTGCACAGCATGGACACGATACATGCATTGCATAGGAAATTGTTTGAAAATGCTTATCTTGCTTATTGAAATCTTGAATGATTCAGTAATTATAAACTTATTCAAGATACCCCGACGTCAGAAGTCAATTTGGCTTTACCTAATAGCTTCATTTTAAAAATTGGTAAGCCGGCCGATAAAAATATGTCAGAGAAAAATATGTCGCTTCGGGTATTTATTTCCATTGCGGGACCGCTGTGCGGCGCGGCGCATGCTTAGCTGGAGTCTCAGTGTTTGTAAATAAATTCTTGTAAATCGTGAAAAGTAATTAAGCTTGTTATGAATTTCTGAAAATTAAATAAATTAATATGAAAAAAATTAAGTGTGCGTATATGTGCAAATACATATATGTATGCTTAAACTTGGTCCAGCGGCGTTTCCGGACCTTCTCGTTCTGTAAATGCTTGTACCTGTAGTCGCTCAGGACAAGTGCTGCAGCGTTGTCGATATATTGACGGTACATGCTCCTGCTGACTATAACCAACCGTCGCACAGTGGGCCGTTGTATGGGAGAGTTGGAATTTGATCTGCAACTTTTGAACCCGTAGACCGATCTTAATAGTACTAGTTCAAAAATGGTTTACTTATACTCTTTATTTCGAGGCTCCTTTGGCGGTGGTACATAGCACAACTTCATCTTGCTTATTGAAATCTCGAATGATTCAGTAATTATAAACTTATTCAAGATACCCTGACGTCAGAAGTCAATTTGTTTCGGCAACTTCGCCCTACTTGCGAAGTGTTACGCCAGTTGTAACATGTGAACCAGGCATGCATTTTATGACACCTCAAAGAAAACAAAATAAAAGCAATTAGTTTTATAATTATAATAATTTTATGACCTAAAGTATTCCAATTCACAAAAATAAACTCTTCCCCGACCTCTTGCACAGCATGGACACGATACATGCATTGCATAGGAAATTGTTTGAAAATGCCGAAAAATGCAGGACATTGCTCCACTTAAACTTATCTTGCTTATTGAAATCTGGAATGATTCAGTAATTATAAACTTATTCAAGATACCCCGACGTCAGAAGTCAATTTGACTTTACCTAATAACTTCATTTTAAAAATTGGTAAGCCGGCTGATAAAAATATGTCAGAGAAAAATATGTCGCTTAGGGTATTTATTTCCATTGCGGGACCGCTGAGCGGCGCGGCGCATGCTTAACTGGAGTCTCAGTGTTTGTAAATAAATTCTTGTAAATCGTGAAAAGTAATTAAGCTTGTTATGAATTTCTGAAAATTAAATAAATTAATATGAAAAAAATTAAGTGTGCGTATATGTGCAAATACATATATGTATGCTTAAACTTGGTCCAGCGGCGTTTCCGGACCTTCTCGTTCTGTAAATGCTTGTACCTGTAGTCGCTCAGGACAAGTGCTGCAGCGTTGTCGATATATTGACGGTACATGCTCCTGCTGACTATAACCAACCGTCGCACAGTGGGCCGTTGTATGGGAGAGTTGGAATTTAATCTGCAACTTTTGAACCCGTAGACCGATCTTAATAGTACTAGTTCAAAAATGGTTTACTTATACTCTTTATTTCGAGGCTCCTTTGGCGGTGGTACATAGCACAACTTCATCTTGCTTATTGAAATCTCGAAGGATTCAGTAATTATAAACTTATTCAAGATACCCTGACGTCAGAAGTCAATTTGTTTCGGCAACTTCGCCCTAATTGCGAAGTGTTACGCCAGTTGTAACATGTGAACCAGGCATGCATTTTATGACACCTCAAAGAAAACAAAATAAAAGCAATTAGTTTTATAATTATAATAATTTTATGACCTAAAGTATTCCAATTCACAAAAATAAACTCTTCCCCGACCTCTTGCACAGCATGGACACGATACATGCATTGCATAGGAAATTGTTTGAAAATGCTTATCTTGCTTATTGAAATCTTGAATGATTCAGTAATTATAAACTTATTCAAGATACCCCGACGTCAGAAGTCAATTTGGCTTTACCTAATAGCTTCATTTTAAAAATTGGTAAGCCGGCCGATAAAAATATGTCAGAGAAAAATATGTCGCTTCGGGTATTTATTTCCATTGCGGGACCGCTGTGCGGCGCGGCGCATGCTTAGCTGGAGTCTCAGTGTTTGTAAATAAATTCTTGTAAATCGTGAAAAGTAATTAAGCTTGTTATGAATTTCTGAAAATTAAATAAATTAATATGAAAAAAATTAAGTGTGCGTATATGTGCAAATACATATATGTATGCTTAAACTTGGTCCAGCGGCGTTTCCGGACCTTCTCGTTCTGTAAATGCTTGTACCTGTAGTCGCTCAGGACAAGTGCTGCAGCGTTGTCGATATATTGACGGTACATGCTCCTGCTGACTATAACCAACCGTCGCACAGTGGGCCGTTGTATGGGAGAGTTGGAATTTGATCTGCAACTTTTGAACCCGTAGACCGATCTTAATAGTACTAGTTCAAAAATGGTTTACTTATACTCTTTATTTCGAGGCTCCTTTGGCGGTGGTACATAGCACAACTTCATCTTGCTTATTGAAATCTCGAATGATTCAGTAATTATAAACTTATTCAAGATACCCTGACGTCAGAAGTCAATTTGTTTCGGCAACTTCGCCCTACTTGCGAAGTGTTACGCCAGTTGTAACATGTGAACCAGGCATGCATTTTATGACACCTCAAAGAAAACAAAATAAAAGCAATTAGTTTTATAATTATAATAATTTTATGACCTAAAGTATTCCAATTCACAAAAATAAACTCTTCCCCGACCTCTTGCACAGCATGGACACGATACATGCATTGCATAGGAAATTGTTTGAAAATGCCGAAAAATGCAGGACATTGCTCCACTTAAACTTATCTTGCTTATTGAAATCTGGAATGATTCAGTAATTATAAACTTATTCAAGATACCCCGACGTCAGAAGTCAATTTGACTTTACCTAATAACTTCATTTTAAAAATTGGTAAGCCGGCTGATAAAAATATGTCAGAGAAAAATATGTCGCTTAGGGTATTTATTTCCATTGCGGGACCGCTGAGCGGCGCGGCGCATGCTTAACTGGAGTCTCAGTGTTTGTAAATAAATTCTTGTAAATCGTGAAAAGTAATTAAGCTTGTTATGAATTTCTGAAAATTAAATAAATTAAGATGAAAAAAATTAAGTGTGCGTATATGTGCAAATACATATATGTTTGCTTAAAATTTGTCCAGCGGCGTTTCCGGACCTTCTCGTTCTGTAAATGCTTGTATCTGTAGTCGCTCAGGACAAGTGCTGCAGCGTTGTCTATATATTGACGGTTCATGCTCCTGCTGACTATAACCAACCGGCGCACAGTGGGCCGTTGTATGGGAGAGTTGGAATTAAATCTGCAACTTTTGAACCCGTAGACCGATCTTAATAGTACTATTACAAAAATGGTTACTGTAGCTTACCTGGAAAAACACTTTTTTTGTTTAAACGCATAAAATAATTATTTGTTATTGTCAATCACTCTAAATTGGGGCTTAAAACATAGTTGTAATCCATATTTATAATAATAGTGGAACATTTCTTCATTCGATAATACTTATACTCTTTATTTCGACTTTTCTGAGGCTCCTCTGGCAGTGGTACATAGCACAACTTCATCTCACAAAGCATGGACACGATACATGCATTGCATGGGAAATTGTTTGAAAATGCCGAAAAATGCAGGACATTGCTCCACTTGAACTTATCTTGCTTATTGAAATCTGGAATGATTCAGTAATTATAAACTTATTCAAGATACCCCGACGTCAGGAGTCAATTTGGCTTTACCTAATAGCTTAATTTTAAAAATTGTATGCTTAAACTTTGTCCAGCGGCGTTTCCGGACCTTCTCGTTCTGTAAATGCTTGTTTGGTAAATGCTCAATTTGGCTTTACCTTATAGCCTCATTTTAAAAATTGGTAAGCCGGCCGATAAAAATATGTCAGAGAAAAATATGTCGCTTCGGGTATTTATATCCATTGCGGGAACGCTGTGCGGCGCTGCGCTTGCTTAGCTGGAGTCTCAGTGTTTGTTAATAAATTCTTGTAAATCGTGAAAAGTAATTAAGCTTGTTATGAATTTCTGAAAATTAAATAAATTAAGATGAAAAAAATTAAGTGTGCGTATATGTGCAAATACATATATGTTTGCTTAAAATTTGTCCAGCGGCGTTTCCGGACCTTCTCGTTCTGTAAATGCTTGTATCTGTAGTCGCTCAGGACAAGTGCTGCAGCGTTGTCTATATATTGACGGTTCATGCTCCTGCTGACTATAACCAACCGGCGCACAGTGGGCCGTTGTATGGGAGAGTTGGAATTAAATCTGCAACTTTTGAACCCGTAGACCGATCTTAATAGTACTATTACAAAAATGGTTACTGTAGCTTACCTGGAAAAACACTTTTTTTGTTTAAACGCATAAAATAATTATTTGTTATTGTCAATCACTCTAAATTGGGGCTTAAAACATAGTTGTAATCCATATTTATAATAATAGTGGAACATTTCTTCATTCGATAATACTTATACTCTTTATTTCGACTTTTCTGAGGCTCCTCTGGCAGTGGTACATAGCACAACTTCATCTCACAAAGCATGGACACGATACATGCATTGCATGGGAAATTGTTTGAAAATGCCGAAAAATGCAGGACATTGCTCCACTTGAACTTATCTTGCTTATTGAAATCTGGAATGATTCAGTAATTATAAACTTATTCAAGATACCCCGACGTCAGGAGTCAATTTGGCTTTACCTAATAGCTTAATTTTAAAAATTGTATGCTTAAACTTTGTCCAGCGTCGTTTCCGGACCTTCTCGTTCTGTAAATGCTTGTTTGGTAAATGCTCAATTTGGCTTTACCTTATAGCCTCATTTTAAAAATTGGTAAGCCGGCCGATAAAAATATGTCAGAGAAAAATATGTCGCTTCGGGTATTTATATGCATTGCGGGAACGCTGTGCGGCGCGGCGCTTGCTTAGCTGGAGTCTCAGTGTTTGTTAATAAATTCTTGTAAATCGTGAAAAGTAATTAAGCTTGTTATGAATTTCTGAAAATTAAATAAATTAAAATGAAAAAAATTAAGTGTGCGTATATGTGCCAATACATATCTGTATGCTTAAACTTTGTCCAGCGGCGTTTCCGGACCTTCTCGTTCTGTAAATGCTTGTACCTGTAGTCGCTCAGGACAAGTGCTGCAGCGTTGTCGATATATTGGCGGTACATGCTCCTGCTGACTATAACCAACCGGCACAACTTCATCTTGCTTATTGAAATCTCGAATGATTCAGTAATTATAAACTTATTCAAGATACCCCGACGTCAGAAGTCAATTTGTTTCGGCAACTTCGCCCTAATTGCGAAGTGTTACGCCAGATGTAACATGTGAATCAGACATGCATTTTATGACACCTCAAAGAAAACAAGATAAAAGCAATTAGTTTTTTAATTATAATAATTTTATGACCTAAAGAATTCCAATTCACAAAAATAAACTCTTCCCCGACCTCTCGCACAGCATGGACACAATACATGCATTGCATGGGAAATTGTTTGAAAATGCCGAAAAATGCAGGACATTGCTCCACTTAAACTTATCTTGCTTATTGAAATCTTGAATGATTCAGTAATTATAAACTTATTCAAGATACCCCGACGTCAGAAGTCAATTTGGCTTTACCTAATAGCTTCATTTTAAAAATTGGTAAGCCGGCCGATAAAAATATGTCGCTTCGGGTATTTATTTCCATTGCGGGACCGCTGTGTGGCGCGGCGCATGCTTAGCTGGAGTCTCTTCTTCTTCTTCTTCTTTGTTTGGCGCTACAGTCCGGGGTGGACCTGGGCCTCAACCAACAAGCCTCTCCAGCCAGCACGATCTTTCGCCAGCTGCCTCCAGTTGTGCACACCAAGTTGGTTGAGGTCCTTCTCCACTTGTGTGCGCCATCTTGTTCTAGGACGACCTCTTATGCGTTGTCCCAAAGGCTCGGAATCGAAGACTCTTCGGGCCGGAGCTGTGGTGTCAATCCGCTCTACGTGACCTAGCCATCTTAAGCGTTGGATCCGAAGACGCTTAACTAGGTGCATGCCGCTGTACAGCCCGTACAGTTCGTGGTTGAATCTCCTTCTCCAGACGCCATCAATACAAACAGGACCAAAGATCGCACGCAGAACTTTTCTCTCAAAAAGACCAAGAGCTTCTTCATCCGCTTTCAATAGCGTCCATGTCTCTGCGCCATAGAGCAGGACGGGGATGATTAGGGTGTTATATAATGTCAACTTGGTGTTTCGAGAGATGGCTCTGTTACTCAATTGCCTCTTGAGCCCAAAGAAACAGCGATTGGCAAGAGTAATTCTGCGCTTGATCTCGGTACTGGTGTTATTGTCCCTGTTTACTGCAGAGCCAAGGTAGACGAAGTCCTTGACTACCTCAAAGTTTCTGCTGCCCATTATGACGCTCTGTCCGAGGCGTCGATGTTGTGCGTCCTTTCGTGATGACAGCATGTACTTTGTTTTGCCCTGATTAACTGCCAAACCCATTTTAGCGGCTTCCGCTTCAATGCTAGCAAAAGCCTCATTGACAGCTCGCTGTGTTCGTCCAATCACGTCAATGTCGTCCGCGTAGGCAAGCAGTTGAACGGACTTTTGGAAGATCGTGCCTCTGGTGTTGACATTTGAGTTTCGCACGATCTTCTCAAGTATGATGTTGAAGAAATCACATGATAGCGTGTCGCCTTGTCTAAAACCTTTTTTGACATTGAAGGTCTCGGTGAGTTCGTTACCGACCTTGATGGAGCAGCGAGAGTTCTCCATCGTCATCCTGCACAATCTGACGAGATTGGCTGGAATGTCAAATCTAGACATGGCATTGTATAGCTCGTCTCTATGCACGCTGTCATATGCGGCCTTAAAATCGACGAATAGGTGGTGGGTGTCGATCTGCATCTCGTGGGTTTTTTCCAGGATCTGCCGCAGTGTGAAAATTTGGTCTATGGTGGATTTCCCCTTCCTGAAACCGCACTGATAAGGACCTATCAGGTTATTGACGAATGGTTTCAGGCGTTCACACAAGACGGCAGAGAGGATCTTGTACGATATGTTAAGGAGACTGATCCCTCGATAGTTGGCGCAGTCAAAAGGGTCTCCTTTCTTGTGGACCGGACAAACGACGCTGAGATTCCACTCATCGGGCATGCTTTCCTCCGACCATATCTTACAGATGAGCTGGTGCATGCGCCCAACCAGATCATCTCCAGCTGCTTTAAACAGTTCCGCGGACAGTCCGTCCGCTCCAGCAGCTTTGTTCGACTTTAGTCTAGATATCGCTATCTTGACCTCGCCTAAGTCGGGGGGACGGAATTCTTGGTCATCCTCGTCCAAATTAAGTGGAATATTCTGCCTGACAGCGGAATTTGTGTCGTCATCGCCGTTTAACAGTCTGCAGAAGTGATTTTTCCAAATTCTCAGCATCGACTGCGATTCTACTACTAGTTGTCCATTTTCATCCCTGCAGGCTTCTGTCCGAGGTCTATACCCTCCGGATAACTGTTTTACCTTTTGGTAAAACTTTCGGACCTCCTTCCTGCCGTAACATTTCTCCATCTCTTCGACCGCGCGCTTCTCGTGCTCTTGCTGAGAAGCCGGTTCTCTTCCCTTCTCTTCTGCTCGTAGAGCTCACGAACAGCTCTCGTTGTTCGATGCAGAGTTGCCTTGTAGGCCTCCTGTTTGGCTGCATGTGCCTGCCTGCACTCGTCGTCAAACCATGGGTTCTTCTTTGGTGGTGTCGTAAAACCCAGCACATCAGTGGCAGCTTCTTTGATGGCTTCTTGACAACGTTTCCATTCCTGGTCTATTGTGGTTGTAGGCAGGGTCGAACTTTCGGAGAGTTTCAGGGAGACTCGGTCGGCAAAGTTCCTAACGATCGATTGCGATTGTAGCTTTCCAACGTCAAAACGAGGTGTCCTGTCTCGACTCCGTATTTCTCTCGATATCCTCATTCTTATCTTGGCTACAACAAGGAAATGATCCGAGTCAATATTGGCTCCTCGGAAAGTTCGGACATCGAGAATATTGGAGGAGTGTCTGACGTCGATCGCAATGTGATCAATCTGGTTGACGGTTGATTGATCAGGTGACCGCCAGGTCCCTTTATGGATGTTGAGGTGTGGGAACCGTGTGCTCATTACAGAGAGGTTACGCCCCGAGGCGAAATCCACCAGCCTTAGTCCGTTTCCGGATGTGTTGTCGTGCAGGCTGTGTTTTCCGATAACTTTAGCAAAGATTTCTTCCTGGCCCAGTTGTGCGTTGAGATCCCCTAGAACGATCTTGGTATCATAGCTGGGGCATTGATCGTATGTTCTTTCTAGGAGATCATAGAAATCGTCCTTGCTATTGTCATCCTTCTCCTCTGTCGGGGCGTGGGCGCAAATCAGGCTGATGTTCCCGAGCTTAGCCTTCATGCGGATTGTTATGAGGCGCTCGCTTACATACTTAAAGCTTAAGACTTTTTGCCTAAGTCTGCCTCGAACAACAAAACCACATCCAAATAAGCGCTGCCCTCCTTCTCTGTAGCAGTCGCCGTAGTAGAGGTCGCAGTTTCTCATCCTCTTTTTGCCCGGCCCGTTCCACCCCACTTCCTGGATAGCGGTTATGTCTGCTTTATAGCAGTCTAGGGCCTCCGCTAGTTCATCGGCTGCACGAGGTCTGTTAAGGGACCTCACATTCCACGTGCAGAACCGAAAGTCATTGTCCTTTTTCCGTTTGCAAGGGTCGTCAACAGTAGATTCGTCCGTATCCGAGGCAGGTTGTTGTATCTGAACTCGTATTTTTTTTTACGTGGTGAGGAAGTTAACCTCACGCACAACCTCCAAACTGGGAGGACAGGCCCATTAATTTAACCCTCGGGCAGAGGGTTCGCTGCGTATATTAGTTCACCACACAACGGCTGTTATGATGGCTATCCAGGGGCGCCGCGACGAGGCTGTACGTCAACTTGACTTATGAACAAGCAGGGATCGCGCTGGCATCCTACCAGGTTGGATGCAGTCAGCAACTTTACCCTGTGTACATAAGCCCATGCCCCTGGAGTCTCAGCTGGAGTCTCAGTGTTTGTAAATAAATTCTTGTAAATCGTGAAAAGTAATTAAGCTTGTTATGAATTTCTGAAAATTAAATAAATTAAAATGAAAAAAATTAAGTGTGCGTATATGTGCAAATACATATATGTATGCTTAAACTTTGTCCAGCGGCGTTTCCGGACCTTCTCGTTCTGTAAATGCTTGTACCTGTAGTCGCTCAGGACAAGTGCTGCAGCGTTGTCGATATATTGGCGGTACATGCTCCTGCTGACTATAACCAACCGGCACAACTTCATCTTGCTTATTGAAATCTCGAATGATTCAGTAATTATAAAATTATTCAAGATACCCCGACGTCAGGAGTCAATTTGTTTCGGCAACTTCGCCCTAATTGCGAAGTGTTACGCCAGTTGTAACATGTGAACCAGACATGCATTTTATGACACCTCAAAGAAAACAAGATAAAAGCAATTAGTTTTTTAATTATAATAATTTTATGACCTAAAGAATTCCAATTCACAAAAATAAACTCTTCCCCGACCTCTCGCACAGCATGGACACAATACATGCATTGCATGGGAAATTGTTTGAAAATGCCGAAAAATGCAGGACATTGCTCCACTTAAACTTATCTTGCTTATTGAAATCTTGAATGATTCAGTAATTATAAACTTATTCAAGATACCCCGACGTCAGAAGTCAATTTGGCTTTACCTAATAGCTTCATTTTAAAAATTGGTAAGCCGGCCGATAAAAATATGTCAGAGAAAAATATGTCGCTTCGGGTATTTATTTCCATTGCGGGACCGCTGTGTGGCGCGGCGCATGCTTAGCTGGAGTCTCAGTGTTTGTAAATAAATTCTTGTAAATCGTAAAAAGGAATTAAGCTTGTTATGAATTTCTGAAAATGAAATAAATTAAAATGAAAAAAATTAACTGTGCGTATATGTGCAAATACATATATGTATGCTTAAACTTTGTCCAGCGGCGTTTAAGGACCTTCTCGTTCTGTAAATGCTTGTACCTGTAGTCGCTCAGGACAAGTGCTGCAGCGTTGTAGATATATTGACGGTACATGCTCCTGCTGACTATAACCAACCGGCGCACAGTGGGCCGTTGTATGGGAGAGTTGGAATTAAATCTGCAACTTTTGAACCCGTAGACCGATCTTAATAGTACTAGTTCAAAAATGGTTACTGTAGCTTACCGGGAAAAAACACTTTTTTTGATTAAACGCATAAAATAATTATTTGTTATTGTCAATCACTCTAAATTGGGGCTTAAAACATAGTTGTAATCCATATTTATAATAATAGTGGAACATTTCTTCATTCGATAATACTTATATTCTTTATTTCGACTTTTCTGAGGCTCCTCTGGCAGTGGTACATAGCACAACTTCATCTCGCAAAGCATGGACACGATACATGCATTGCATGGGAAATTGTTTAAAAAAGCCGAAAAATGCAGGACATTGCTCCACTTAAACTTATCTTGCTTATTGAAATCTTGAATGATTCAGTAATTATAAACTTATTCAAGATACCCCGACGTCAGGAGTCAATTTGGCTTTACCTAATAGCTTCATTTTAAAAATTGTATGCTTAAACTTTGTCCAGCGGCGTTTCCGGACCTTCTCGTTCTGTAAATGCTTGTTTGGTAAATGCTCAATTTGGCTTTACCTTATAGCCTCATTTTAAAAATTGGTAAGCCGGCCGATAAAAATATGTCAGAGAAAAATATGTCGCTTCGGGTATTTATTTCCATTGCGGGAACGCTGTGCGGCGCGGCGCTTGCTTAGCTGGAGTCTCAGTGTTTGTTAATAAATTCTTGTAAATCGTGAAAAGTAATTAAGCTTGTTATGAATTTCTGAAAATTAAATAAATTAAAATGAAAAAAATGTAGTGTGCGTATATGTGCAAATACATATATGTATGCTTAAACTTTGTCCAGCGGCGTTTCCGGACCTTCTCGTTCTGTAAATGCTTGTACCTGTAGTCGCTCAGGACAAGTGCTGCAGCGTTGTCGATATATTGACGGTACATGCTCCTACTTACTATAACCAACCGGCACAACTTCATTTATTTATTTCCATTGCGGGACCGCTGTGCGGCGCGGAGCATGCTTAGCTGGAGTCTCAGTGTTTGTAAATAAATTCTTGTAAATCGTGAAAAGTAATTAAGCTTGTTATGAATTTCTGAAAATTAAATAAATTAATATGAATATAAATAAATTCTTGTAAATCGTGAAAAGTAATTAAGCTTGTTATGAATTTCTGAAAATAAAATAAATTAAAATGAAAAAATTAAGCGTGCGTATATGTGCAAATACATATATGTATGCTTAAACTTTGTCCAGCGGCGTTTCCGGACCTTCTCGTTCTGTAAATGCTTGTACCTGTAGTCGCTCAGGACAAGTGCTGCAGCGTTGTAGATATATTGGCGGTACATGCTCCTGCTGACTATAACCAACCGATACCCCGACGTCAGAAGTCAATTTGGCTTTACCTAATAGCCTCATTTTAAAAATTGGTAAGCCGGCCGATAAAAATATGTCAGAGAAAAATATGTCGCTTCGGGTATTTATTTCCATTGCGGGACCGCCGTGCGGCGCGGCGCATGCTTAGCTGGAGTCTCAGTGTTTGTAAATAAATTCTTGTAAATCGTGAAAAGTAATTAAGCTTGTTATGAATTTCTGAAAATTAAATAAATTAATATGAAAAAAATTAAGTGTGCGTATATGTGCAAATACATATATGTATGCTTAAACTTGGTCCAGCGGCGTTTCCGGACCTTCTCGTTCTGTAAATGCTTGTACCTGTAGTCGCTCAGGACAAGTGCTGCAGCGTTGTCGATATATTGGCGGTACATGCTCCTGCTGACTATAACCAACCGGCACAACTTCATCTTGCTTATTGAAATCTCGAATGATTCAGTAATTATAAACTTATTCAAGATACCCCGACGTCAGAAGTCAATTTGTTTCGGCAACTTCGCCCTTATTGCGAAGTGTTACGCCAGTTGTAACATGTGAACCAGACATGCATTTTATGACAGCTCAAAGAAAACAAGATAAAAGCAATTAGTTTTATAATTATAATAATTTTATGACCTAAAGTATTCCAATTCACAAAAATAAACTCTTCCCCGCATTACATGGGAAATTGTTTGAAAATGCCGAAAAATGCAGGACATTGCTCCACTTAAACTTATCTTGCTTATTGAAATCTTGAATGATTCAGTAATTATAAACTTATTCAAGATACACCGACGTCAGAAGTCAATTTGGCTTTACCTAATAGCTTCATTTTAAAAATTGGTAAGCCGGCCGATAAGAATATGTCAGAGAAAAATATGTCGCTTCGGGTATTTATTTCCATTGCGGGACCGCTGTGCGGCGCGGAGCATGCTTAGCTGGAGTCTCAGTGTTTGTAAATAAATTCTTGTAAATCGTGAAAAGTAATTAAGCTTGTTATGAATTTCTGAAAATTAAATAAATTAACATGAATATAAATAAATTCTTGTAAATCGTGAAAAGTAATTAAGCTTGTTATGAATTTCTGAAAATAAAATAAATTAAAATGAAAAAAATTAAGCGTGCGTATATGTGCAAATACATATATGTATGCTTAAACTTTGTCCAGCGGCGTTTCCGGACCTTCTCGTTCTGTAAATGCTTGTACCTGTAGTCGCTCAGGACAAGTGCTGCAGCGTTGTAGATATATTGACGGTACATGCTCCTGCTGACTATAACCAACCGATACCCCGACGTCAGAAGTCAATTTGGCTTTACCTAATAGCCTCATTTTAAAAATTGGTAAGCCGGCCGATAAAAATATGTCGCTTCGGGTATTTATTTAAATTGCGGGACCGCTGTGCGGCGCGGCGCATGCTTAGCTGGAGTCTCAGTGTTTGTAAATAAATTCTTGTAAATCGTGAAAAGTAATTAAGCTTGTTATGAATTTCTGAAAATTAAATAAATTAAAATGAAAAAAATTAAGTGTGCGTATATGTGCAAATACATATATGTTTGCTTAAAATTTGTCCAGCGGCGTTTCCGGACCTTCTCGTTCTGTAAATGCTTGTACCTGTAGTCGCTCAGGACAAGTGCTGCAGCGTTGTCGATATATTGACGGTACATGCTCCTGCTGACTATAACCAACCGATACCCCGACGTCAGAAGTCAATTTGGCTTTACCTAATAGCCTCATTTTAAAAATTGGTAAGCCGGCCGATAAAAATATGTCAGAGAAAAATATGTCGCTTCGGGTATTTGTTTCCATTGCGGGACCGCTGTGTGGCGCGGCGCATGCTTAGCTGGAGTCTCAGTGTTTGTAAATAAATTCTTGTAAATCGTGAAAAGTAATTAAGCTTGTTATGAATTTCTGAAAATTAAATGAATTAAAATGAAAAAAATTAAGTGTGCGTATATGTGCAAATACATATATGTATGCTTAAACTTTGTCCAGCGGCGTTTCCGGACCTTCTCGTTCTGTAAATGCTTGTACCTGTAGTCGCTCAGGATAAGTGCTGCAGCGTTGTCGATATATTGGCGGTACATGCTCCTGCTGACTATAACCAACCGGCACAACTTCATCTTGCTTATTGAAATCTCGAATGATTCAGTAATTATAAACTTATTCAAGATACCCCGATGTCAGAAGTCAATTTGTTTCGGCAACTTCGCCCTAATTGCGAAGTGTTACGCCAGTTGTAACATGTGAACCAGACATGCATTTTATGACACCTCAAAGAAAACAAGATAAAAGCAATTAGTTTTATAATTATAATAATTTTATGACCTAAAGTATTCCAATTCACAAAAATAAACTCTTCCCCGACCTCTCGCACAGCATGGACACAATACATGCATTGCATGGGAAATTGTTTGAAAATGCCGAAAAATGCAGGACATTGCTCCACTTAAACTTATCTTGCTTATTGAAATCTTGAATGATTCAGTAATTACAAACTTATTCAAGATACCCCGACGTCAGAAGTCAATTTGGCTTTACCTAATAGCTTAATTTTAAAAATTGGTAAGCCGGCCGATAAAAATATGTCAGAGAAAAATATGTCGCTTCGGGTATTTATTTCCATTGCGGGACCGCTGTGCGGCGCGGCGCGTGCTTAGCTGGAGTCTCAGTGTTTGTAAATAAATTCTTGTAAATCGTGAAAAGTAATTAAGCTTGTTATGAATTTCTGAAAATAAAATAAATTAAAATGAAAAAAATTAAGCGTGCGTATATGTGCAAATACATATATGTATGCTTAAACTTTGTCCAGCGGCGTTTCCGGACCTTCTCGTTCTGTAAATGCTTGTACCTGTAGTCGCACAGGACAAGTGCTGCAGCGTTGTAGATATATTGACGGTACATGCTCCTGCTGACTATAACCAACCGGCGCACAGTGGGCCGTTGTATGGGAGAGTTGGAATTAAATCTGCAACTTTTGAACCTGTAGACCGATCGTAATAGTACTAGTTCAAAAATGGTTACTGTAGCTTACCGGGAAAAAACACTTTTTTTGATTAAACGCATAAAATAATTATTTGTTATTGTCAATCACTCTAAATTGGGGCTTAAAACATAGTTGTAATCCATATTTATAATAATAGTGGAACATTTCTTCATTCGATAATACTTATACTCTTTATTTCGACTTTTCTGAGGCTCCTCTGGCAGTGGTACATAGCACAACTTCATCTTGCTTATTGAAATCTCGAATGATTCAGTAATTATAAACTTATTCAAGATACCCCGACGTCAGAAGTCAATTTGTTTCGGCAACTGCGCCCTAATTGCGAAGTGTTACGCCAGTTGTAACATGTGAACCAGACATGCATTTTATGACACCTCAAAGAAAACAAGATAAAAGCAATTAGTTTTTTAATTATAATAATTTTATGACCTAAAGAATTCCAATTCACAAAAATAAACTCTTCCCCGACCTCTCGCACAGCATGGACACGATACATGCATGGCATGGGAAATTGTTGAAAAATGCCGAAAAATGCAGGACATTGCTCCACTTAAACTTATCTTGCTTATTGAAATCTTGAATGATTCAGTAATTATAAACTTATTCAAGATACCCCGAAGTCAGAAGTCAATTTGGCTTTACCTAATAGCTTCATTTTAAAAATTGTATGCTTAAACTTTGTCCAGCGGCGTTTCCGGACCTTCTCGTTCTGTAAATGCTTGTTTGGTAAATGCTCAATTTGGCTTTACCTTATAGCCTCATTTTAAAAATTGGTAAGCCGGCCGATAAAAATATGTCAGAGAAAAATATGTCGCTTCGGGTATTTATTTCCATTGCGGGAACGCTGTGCGGCGCGGCGCTTGCTTAGCTGGAGTCTCAGTGTTTGTTAATAAATTCTTGTAAATCTTGAAAAGTAATTAAGCTTGTTATGAATTTCTGAAAATTAAATTAATTGAAATGAAAAAAATGTAGTGAGCGTATATGTGCAAATACATATATGTATGCTTAAACTTTGTCCAGCGGCGTTTCCGGACCTTCTCGTTCTGTAAATGCTTGTACCTGTAGTCGCTCAGGACAAGTGCTGCAGCGTTGTCGATATATTGACGATACATGCTCCTACTTACTATAACCAACCGGCGCACAGTGGGCCGTTGTATGGAAGAGTTGGAATTAAATCTGCAACTTTTGAACCCGTAGACCGATCTTAATAGTACTAGTACAAAAATGGTTACTGTAGCTTACCTGGAAAAAACACTTTTTTTGTTTAAACGCATAAAATAATTATTTGTTATTGTCAATCACTCTAAATTGGGGCTTAAAACATAGTTGTAATCCATATTTATAATAATAGTGGAACATTTCTTCATTCGATAATACTTATACTCTTTATTTGGACTTTTCTGAGGCTCCTCTGGCAGTGGTACATAGCACAACTTCATCTCGCAAAGCATGGACACGATACATGCATTGCATGGGAAATTGTTTGAAAATGCCGAAAAATGCAGGACATTGCTCCACTTAAACTTATCTTGCTTATTGAAATCTTGAATGATTCAGTAATTATAAACTTATTCAAGATACCCCGACGTCAGAAATCAATTTGGCTTTACCTAATAGCTTCATTTTAAAAATTGGTAAGCCGGCCGATAAAAATATGTCGCTTCGGGTATATATTTCCATTGCGGGACCGCTGTGCGGCGTGGCGCATGCTTAGCTGGAGTCTCAGTGTTTGTAAATAAATTCTTGTAAATCGTGAAAAGTAATTAAGTTTGTTATGAATTTCTGAAAATTAAATAAATTAAAATGAAAAAAATTAAGTGTGCGTATATGTGCAAATACATATATGTATGCTTAAACTTTGTCCAGCGGCGTTTCCGGACCTTCTCGTTCTGTAAATGCTTGTACCTGTAGTCGCTCAGGACAAGTGCTGCAGCGTTGTCGATATATTGGCGGTACATGCTCCTGCTGACTATAACCAACCGGCACAACTTCATCTTGCTTATTGAAATCTCGAATGATTCAGTAATTATAAACTTATTCAAGATACCCCGACGTCAGAAGTCAATTTGTTTCGGCAACTGCGCCCTAATTGCGAAGTGTTACGCCAGTTGTAACATGTGAACCAGACATGCATTTTATGACACCTCAAAGAAAACAAGATAAAAGCAATTAGTTTTTTAATTATAATAATTTTATGACCTAAAGAATTCCAATTCACAAAAATAAACTCTTCCCCGACCTCTCGCACAGCATGGACACAATACATGCATTGCATGGGAAATTGTTTGAAAATGCCGAAAAATGCAGGACATTGCTCCACTTAAACTTATCTTGCTTATTGAAATCTTGAATGATTCAGTAATTATAAACTTATTCAAGATACCCCGACGTCAGAAGTCAATTTGGCTTTACCTAATAGCTTCATTTTAAAAATTGGTAAGCCGGCCGATAAGAATATGTCAGAGAAAAATATGTCGCTTCGGGTATTTATTTCCATTGCGGGACCGCTGTGCGGCGCGGAGCATGCTTAGCTGGAGTCTCAGAGTTTGTAAATAAATTCTTGTAAATCGTGAAAAGTAATTAAGCTTGTTATGAATTTCTGAAAATTAAATAAATTAATATGAATATAAATAAATTCTTGTAAATCGTGAAAAGTAATTAAGCTTGTTATGAATTTCTGAAAATAAAATAAATTAAAATGAAAAAAATTAAGCGTGCGTATATGTGCAAATACATATATGTATGCTTAAACTTTGTCCAGCGGCGTTTCCGGACCTTCTTGTTCTGTAAATGCTTGTACCTGTAGTCGCTCAGGACAAGTGCTGCAGCGTTGTAGATATATTGACGGTACATGCTCCTGCTGACTATAACCAACCGATACCCCGACGTCAGAAGTCAATTTGGCTTTACCTAATAGCCTCATTTTAAAAATTGGTAAGCCGGCCGATAAAAATAAGTCAGAGAAAAATATGTCGCTTCGGGTATTTATTTCCATTGCGGGACCGCTGTGCGGCGCGGCGCATGCTTAGCTGGAGTCTCAGTGTTTGTAAATAAATTCTTGTAAATCGTGAAAAGTAATTAAGCTTGTTATGAATTTCTGAAAATTAAATAAATTAATATGAAAAAAATTAAGTGTGCGTATATGTGCAAATACATATATGTATGCTTAAACTTGGTCCAGCGGCGTTTCCGGACCTTCTCGTTCTGTAAATGCTTGTACCTGTAGTCGCTCAGGACAAGTGCTGCAGCGTTGTCGATATATTGACGGTACATGCTCCTGCTGACTATAACCAACCGTCGCACAGTGGGCCGTTGTATGGGAGAGTTGGAATTTAATCTGCAACTTTTGAACCCGTAGACCGATCTTAATAGTACTAGTTCAAAAATGGTTACTGTAGCTTACCGGGAAAAAACACTTTTTTTGTTTAAACGCATAAAATAATTATTTGTTATTGTCAATCACTCTAAGTTGGGGCTTAAAACATAGTTGTATTCCATATTTATAATAATAGTGGAACATTTCTTCATTCGATAATACTTATACTCTTTATTTCGAGGCTCCTTGGGCGGTGGTGCATAGCACAACTTCATCTTGCTTATTGAAATCTCGAATGATTCAGTAATTATAAACTTATTCAAGATACCCCGACGTCAGAAGTCAATTTGTTTCGGCAACTTCGCCCTAATTGCGAAGTGTTACGCCAGTTGTAACATGTGAAACAGACATGCATTTTATGACACCTCAAAGAAATCAAGATAAAAGCAATTAGTTTTATAATTATAATAATTTTATGAGCTAAAGTATTCCAATTCACAAAAATAAACTCTTCCCCGACCTCTCGCACAGCATGGACACGATACATGCATGGCATGGGAAATTGTTGAAAAATGCCGAAAAATGCAGGACATTGCTCCACTTAAACTTATCTTGCTTATTGAAATCTTGAATGATTCAGTAATTATAAACTTATTCAAGATACCCCGAAGTCAGAAGTCAATTTGGCTTTACCTAATAGCTTCATTTTAAAAATTGTATGCTTAAACTTTGTCCAGCGGCGTTTCCGGACCTTCTCGTTCTGTAAATGCTTGTTTGGTAAATGCTCAATTTGGCTTTACCTTATAGCCTCATTTTAAAAATTGGTAAGCCGGCCGATAAAAATATGTCAGAGAAAAATATGTCGCTTCGGGTATTTATTTCCATTGCGGGAACGCTGTGCGGCGCGGCGCTTGCTTAGCTGGAGTCTCAGTGTTTGTTAATAAATTCTTGTAAATCTTGAAAAGTAATTAAGCTTGTTATGAATTTCTGAAAATTAAATTAATTGAAATGAAAAAAATGTAGTGAGCGTATATGTGCAAATACATATATGTATGCTTAAACTTTGTCCAGCGGCGTTTCCGGACCTTCTCGTTCTGTAAATGCTTGTACCTGTAGTCGCTCAGGACAAGTGCTGCAGCGTTGTCGATATATTGACGATACATGCTCCTACTTACTATAACCAACCGGCGCACAGTGGGCCGTTGTATGGAAGAGTTGGAATTAAATCTGCAACTTTTGAACCCGTAGACCGATCTTAATAGTACTAGTACAAAAATGGTTACTGTAGCTTACCTGGAAAAAACACTTTTTTTGTTTAAACGCATAAAATAATTATTTGTTATTGTCAATCACTCTAAATTGGGGCTTAAAACATAGTTGTAATCCATATTTATAATAATAGTGGAACATTTCTTCATTCGATAATACTTATACTCTTTATTTGGACTTTTCTGAGGCTCCTCTGGCAGTGGTACATAGCGCAACTTCATCTCGCAAAGCATGGACACGATACATGCATTGCATGGGAAATTGTTTTAAAATGCCGAAAAATGCAGGACATTGCTCCACTTAAACTTATCTTGCTTATTGAAATCTTGAATGATTCAGTAATTATAAACTTATTCAAGATACCCCGACGTCAGAAATCAATTTGGCTTTACCTAATAGCTTCATTTTAAAAATTGGTAAGCCGGCCGATAAAAATATGTCGCTTCGGGTATATATTTCCATTGCGGGACCGCTGTGCGGCGTGGCGCATGCTTAGCTGGAGTCTCAGTGTTTGTAAATAAATTCTTGTAAATCGTGAAAAGTAATTAAGTTTGTTATGAATTTCTGAAAATTAAATAAATAAAAATGAAAAAAATTAAGTGTGCGTATATGTGCAAATACATATATGTATGCTTAAACTTTGTCCAGCGGCGTTTCCGGACCTTCTCGTTCTGTAAATGCTTGTACCTGTAGTCGCTCAGGACAAGTGCTGCAGCGTTGTCGATATATTGGCGGTACATGCTCCTGCTGACTATAACCAACCGGCACAACTTCATCTTGCTTATTGAAATCTCGAATGATTCAGTAATTATAAACTTATTCAAGATACCCCGACGTCAGAAGTCAATTTGTTTCGGCAACTGCGCCCTAATTGCGAAGTGTTACGCCAGTTGTAACATGTGAACCAGACATGCATTTTATGACACCTCAAAGAAAACAAGATAAAAGCAATTAGTTTTTTAATTATAATAATTTTATGACCTAAAGAATTCCAATTCACAAAAATAAACTCTTCCCCGACCTCTCGCACAGCATGGACACAATACATGCATTGCATGGGAAATTGTTTGAAAATGCCGAAAAATGCAGGACATTGCTCCACTTAAACTTATCTTGCTTATTGAAATCTTGAATGATTCAGTAATTATAAACTTATTCAAGATACCCCGACGTCAGAAGTCAATTTGGCTTTACCTAATAGCTTCATTTTAAAAATTGGTAAGCCGGCCGATAAGAATATGTCAGAGAAAAATATGTCGCTTCGGGTATTTATTTCCATTGCGGGACCGCTGTGCGGCGCGGAGCATGCTTAGCTGGAGTCTCAGAGTTTGTAAATAAATTCTTGTAAATCGTGAAAAGTAATTAAGCTTGTTATGAATTTCTGAAAATTAAATAAATTAATATGAATATAAATAAATTCTTGTAAATCGTGAAAAGTAATTAAGCTTGTTATGAATTTCTGAAAATAAAATAAATTAAAATGAAAAAAATTAAGCGTGCGTATATGTGCAAATACATATATGTATGCTTAAACTTTGTCCAGCGGCGTTTCCGGACCTTCTTGTTCTGTAAATGCTTGTACCTGTAGTCGCTCAGGACAAGTGCTGCAGCGTTGTAGATATATTGACGGTACATGCTCCTGCTGACTATAACCAACCGATACCCCGACGTCAGAAGTCAATTTGGCTTTACCTAATAGCCTCATTTTAAAAATTGGTAAGCCGGCCGATAAAAATAAGTCAGAGAAAAATATGTCGCTTCGGGTATTTATTTCCATTGCGGGACCGCTGTGCGGCGCGGCGCATGCTTAGCTGGAGTCTCAGTGTTTGTAAATAAATTCTTGTAAATCGTGAAAAGTAATTAAGCTTGTTATGAATTTCTGAAAATTAAATAAATTAATATGAAAAAAATTAAGTGTGCGTATATGTGCAAATACATATATGTATGCTTAAACTTGGTCCAGCGGCGTTTCCGGACCTTCTCGTTCTGTAAATGCTTGTACCTGTAGTCGCTCAGGACAAGTGCTGCAGCGTTGTCGATATATTGACGGTACATGCTCCTGCTGACTATAACCAACCGTCGCACAGTGGGCCGTTGTATGGGAGAGTTGGAATTTAATCTGCAACTTTTGAACCCGTAGACCGATCTTAATAGTACTAGTTCAAAAATGGTTTACTTATATTCTTTATTTCGAGGCTCCTTTGGCGGTGGTACATAGCACAACTTCATCTTGCTTATTGAAATCTCGAATGATTCAGTAATTATAAACTTATTCAAGATACCCCGACGTCAGAAGTCAATTTGTTTCGGCAACTGCGCCCTAATTGCGAAGTGTTACGCCAGTTGTAACATGTGAACCAGACATGCATTTTATGACACCTCAAAGAAAACAAGATAAAAGCAATTAGTTTTTTTATTATAATAATTTTATGACCTAAAGAATTCCAATTCACAAAAATAAACTCTTCCCCGACCTCTCGCACAGCATGGACACAATACATGCATTGCATGGGAAATTGTTTGAAAATGCCGAAAAATGCAGGACATTGCTCCACTTAAACTTATCTTGCTTATTGAAATCTTGAATGATTCAGTAATTATAAACTTATTCAAGATACCCCGACGTCAGAAGTCAATTTGGCTTTACCTAATAGCTTCATTTTAAAAATTGGTAAGCCGGCCGATAAGAATATGTCAGAGAAAAATATGTCGCTTCGGGTATTTATTTCCATTGCGGGACCGCTGTGCGGCGCGGAGCATGCTTAGCTGGAGTCTCAGTGTTTGTAAATAAATTCTTGTAAATCGTGAAAAGTAATTAAGCTTGTTATGAATTTCTGAAAATTAAATAAATTAATATGAATATAAATAAATTCTTGTAAATCGTGAAAAGTAATTAAGCTTGTTATGAATTTCTGAAAATAAAATAAATTAAAATGAAAAAAATTAAGCGTGCGTATATGTGCAAATACATATATGTATGCTTAAACTTTGTCCAGCGGCGTTTCCGGACCTTCTCGTTCTGTAAATGCTTGTACCTGTAGTCGCTCAGGACAAGTGCTGCAGCGTTGTAGATATATTGACGGTACATGCTCCTGCTGACTATAACCAACCGATACCCCGACGTCAGAAGTCAATTTGGCTTTACCTAATAGCCTCATTTTAAAAATTGGTAAGCCGGCCGATAAAAATAAGTCAGAGAAAAATATGTCGCTTCGGGTATTTATTTCCATTGCGGGACCGCTGTGCGGCGCGGCGCATGCTTAGCTGGAGTCTCAGTGTTTGTAAATAAATTCTTGTAAATCGTGAAAAGTAATTAAGCTTGTTATGAATTTCTGAAAATTAAATAAATTAATATGAAAAAAATTAAGTGTGCGTATATGTGCAAATACATATATGTATGCTTAAACTTGGTCCAGCGGCGTTTCCGGACCTTCTCGTTCTGTAAATGCTTGTACCTGTAGTCGCTCAGGACAAGTGCTGCAGCGTTGTCGATATATTGACGGTACATGCTCCTGCTAACTATAACCAACCGTCGCACAGTGGACCGTTGTATGGGAGAATTGGAATTTAATCTGCAACTTTTGAACCCGTAGACCGATCTTAATAGTACTGGTTCAAAAATGGTTTACTTATATTCTTTATTTCGAGGCTCCTTTGGCGGTGGTACATAGCACAACTTCATCTTGCTTATTGAAATCTCGAATGATTCAGTAATTATAAACTTATTCAAGATACCCCGATGTCAGAAGTCAATTTGTTTCGGCAACTTCGCCCTAATTGCGAAGTGTTACGCCAGTTGTAACATGTGAACCAGACATGCATTTTATGACACCTCAAAGAAAACAAGATAAAAGCAATTAGTTTTATAATTATAATAATTTTATGACCTAAAGTATTTCAATTCACAAAAATAAACTCTTCCCCGACCTCTCGCACAGCATGGACACAATACATGCATTGCATGGGAAATTGTTTGAAAATGCCGAAAAATGCAGGACATTGCTCCACTTAAACTTATCTTGCTTATTGAAATCTTGAATGATTCAGTAATTATAAACTTATTCAAGATACCCCGACGTCAGAAGTCAATTTGGCTTCACCTAATAGCTTCATTTTAAAAATTGGTAAGCCGGCCGATAAGAATATGCCAGAGAAAAATATGTCGCTGCGGGTATTTATTTCCATTGCGGGACCGCTGTGCGGCGCGGCGCATGCTTAGCTGGAGTCTCAGTGTTTGTAAATAAATTCTTGTAAATCGTGAAAAGTAATTAAGCTTGTTATGAATTTCTGATAATTAAATAAATTAAAATGAAAAAATGAAGTGTGCGTATATGTGCAAATACATTTATGTATGCTTCAACTTTGTCCAGCGGCGTTTCCGGACCTTCTCGTTCTGTAAATGCTTGTACCTGTAGTCGCTCAGGACAAGTGCTGCAGCGTTGTCGATATATTGGCGGTACATGCTCCTGCTGACTATAACCAACCGTCGCACAGTGGGCCGTTGTATGGGAGAGTTGGAATTTAATCTGCAACTTTTGAACCCGTAGACCGATCTTAATAGTACTAGTTCAAAAATGGTTTACTTATATTCTTTATTTCGAGGCTCCTTTGGCGGTGGTACATAGCACAACTTCATCTTGCTTATTGAAATCTCGAATGATTCAGTAATTATAAACTTATTCAAGATACCCCGACGTCAGAAGTCAATTTGTTTCGGCAACTGCGCCCTAATTGCGAAGTGTTACGCCAGTTGTAACATGTGAACCAGACATGCATTTTATGACACCTCAAAGAAAACAAGATAAAAGCAATTAGTTTTTTTATTATAATAATTTTATGACCTAAAGAATTCCAATTCACAAAAATAAACTCTTCCCCGACCTCTCGCACAGCATGGACACAATACATGCATTGCATGGGAAATTGTTTGAAAATGCCGAAAAATGCAGGACATTGCTCCACTTAAACTTATCTTGCTTATTGAAATCTTGAATGATTCAGTAATTATAAACTTATTCAAGATACCCCGACGTCAGAAGTCAATTTGGCTTTACCTAATAGCTTCATTTTAAAAATTGGTAAGCCGGCCGATAAGAATATGTCAGAGAAAAATATGTCGCTTCGGGTATTTATTTCCATTGCGGGACCGCTGTGCGGCGCGGAGCATGCTTAGCTGGAGTCTCAGTGTTTGTAAATAAATTCTTGTAAATCGTGAAAAGTAATTAAGCTTGTTATGAATTTCTGAAAATTAAATAAATTAATATGAATATAAATAAATTCTTGTAAATCGTGAAAAGTAATTAAGCTTGTTATGAATTTCTGAAAATAAAATAAATTAAAATGAAAAAAATTAAGCGTGCGTATATGTGCAAATACATATATGTATGCTTAAACTTTGTCCAGCGGCGTTTCCGGACCTTCTCGTTCTGTAAATGCTTGTACCTGTAGTCGCTCAGGACAAGTGCTGCAGCGTTGTAGATATATTGACGGTACATGCTCCTGCTGACTATAACCAACCGATACCCCGACGTCAGAAGTCAATTTGGCTTTACCTAATAGCCTCATTTTAAAAATTGGTAAGCCGGCCGATAAAAATAAGTCAGAGAAAAATATGTCGCTTCGGGTATTTATTTCCATTGCGGGACCGCTGTGCGGCGCGGCGCATGCTTAGCTGGAGTCTCAGTGTTTGTAAATAAATTCTTGTAAATCGTGAAAAGTAATTAAGCTTGTTATGAATTTCTGAAAATTAAATAAATTAATATGAAAAAAATTAAGTGTGCGTATATGTGCAAATACATATATGTATGCTTAAACTTGGTCCAGCGGCGTTTCCGGACCTTCTCGTTCTGTAAATGCTTGTACCTGTAGTCGCTCAGGACAAGTGCTGCAGCGTTGTCGATATATTGACGGTACATGCTCCTGCTAACTATAACCAACCGTCGCACAGTGGGCCGTTGTATGGGAGAATTGGAATTTAATCTGCAACTTTTGAACCCGTAGACCGATCTTAATAGTACTAGTTCAAAAATGGTTTACTTATATTCTTTATTTCGAGGCTCCTTTGGCGGTGGTACATAGCACAACTTCATCTTGCTTATTGAAATCTCGAATGATTCAGTAATTATAAACTTATTCAAGATACCCCGACGTCAGAAGTCAATTTGGCTTTACCTAATAGCTTCATTTTAAAAATTGGTAAGCCGGCCGATAAGAATATGCCAGAGAAAAATATGTCGCTGCGGGTATTTATTTCCATTGCGGGACCGCTGTGCGGCGCGGCGCATGCTTAGCTGGAGTCTCAGTGTTTGTAAATAAATTCTTGTAAATCGTGAAAAGTAATTAAGCTTGTTATGAATTTCTGATAATTAAATAAATTAAAATGAAAAAATGAAGTGTGCGTATATGTGCAAATACATTTATGTATGCTTCAACTTTGTCCAGCGGCGTTTCCGGACCTTCTCGTTCTGTAAATGCTTGTACCTGTAGTCGCTCAGGACAAGTGCTGCAGCGTTGTCGATATATTGGCGGTACATGCTCCTGCTGACTATAACCAACCGGCACAACTTCATCTTGCTTATTGAAATCTCGAATGATTCAGTAATTATAAACTTATTCAAGATACCCCGACGTCAGAAGTCAATTTGTTTCGGCAACTGCGCCCTAATTGCGAAGTGTTACGCCAGTTGTAACATGTGAACCAGACATGCATTTTATGACACCTCAAAGAAAACAAGATAAAAGCAATTAGTTTTTTAATTATAATAATTTTATGACCTAAAGAATTCCAATTCACAAAAATAAACTCTTCCCCGACCTCTCGCACAGCATGGGCACAATACATGCATTGCATGGGAAATTGTTTGAAAATGCCGAAAAATGCAGGACATTGCTCCACTTAAACTTATCTTGCTTATTGAAATCTTGAATGATTCAGTAATTATAAACTTATTCAAGATACCCCGACGTCAGAAGTCAATTTGGCTTTACCTAATAGCTTCATTTTAAAAATTGGTAAGCCGGCCGATAAGAATATGTCAGAGAAAAATATGTCGCTTCGGGTATTTATTTCCATTGCGGGACCGCTGTGCGGCGCGGAGCATGCTTAGCTGGAGTCTCAGTGTTTGCAAATAAATTCTTGTAAATCGTGAAAAGTAATTAAGCTTGTTATGAATTTCTGAAAATTAAATAAATTAATATGAATATAAATAAATTCTTGTAAATCGTGAAAAGTAATTAAGCTTGTTATGAATTTCTGAAAATAAAATAAATTAAAATGAAAAAAATTAAGCGTGCGTATATGTGCAAATACATATATGTATGCTTAAACTTTGTCCAGCGGCGTTTCCGGACCTTCTCGTTCTGTAAATGCTTGTACCTGTAGTCGCTCAGGACAAGTGCTGCAGCGTTGTAGATATATTGACGGTACATGCTCCTGCTGACTATAACCAACCGATACCCCGACGTCAGAAGTCAATTTGGCTTTACCTAATAGCCTCATTTTAAAAATTGGTAAGCCGGCCGATAAAAATAAGTCAGAGAAAAATTTGTCGCTTCGGGTATTTATTTCCATTGCGGGACCGCTGTGCGGCGCGGCGCATGCTTAGCTGGAGTCTCAGTGTTTGTAAATAAATTCTTGTAAATCGTGAAAAGTAATTAAGCTTGTTATGAATTTCTGAAAATTAAATAAATTAATATGAAAAAAATTAAGTGTGCGTATATGTGCAAATACATATATGTATGCTTAAACTTGGTCCAGCGGCGTTTCCGGACCTTCTCGTTCTGTAAATGCTTGTACCTGTAGTCGCTCAGGACAAGTGCTGCAGCGTTGTCGATATATTGACGGTACATGCTCCTGCTGACTATAACCAACCGTCGCACAGTGGGCCGTTGTATGGGAGAGTTGGAATTTAATCTGCAACTTTTGAACCCGTAGACCGATCTTAATAGTACTAGTTCAAAAATGGTTTACTTATATTCTTTATTTCGAGGCTCCTTTGGCGGTGGTACATAGCACAACTTCATCTTGCTTATTGAAATCTCGAATGATTCAGTAATTATAAACTTATTCAAGATACCCCGATGTCAGAAGTCAATTTGTTTCGGCAACTTCGCCCTAATTGCGAAGTGTTACGCCAGTTGTAACATGTGAACCAGGCATGCATTTTATGACACCTCAAAGAAAACAAAATAAAAGCAATTAGTTTTATAATTATAATAATTTTATGACCTAAAGTATTTCAATTCACAAAAATAAACTCTTCCCCGACCTCTCGCACAGCATGGACACAATACATGCATTGCATGGGAAATTGTTTGAAAATGCCGAAAAATGCAGGACATTGCTCCACTTAAACTTATCTTGCTTATTGAAATCTTGAATGATTCAGTAATTATAAACTTATTCAAGATACCCCGACGTCAGAAGTCAATTTGGCTTTACCTAACAGCTTCATTTTAAAAATTGGTAAGCCGGCCGATAAGAATATGTCAGAGAAAAATATGTCGCTGCGGGTATTTATTTCCATTGCGGGACCGCTGTGCGGCGCGGCGCATGCTTAGCTGGAGTTTCAGTGTTTGTATATAAATTCTTGTAAATCGTGAAAAGTAATTAAGCTTGTTATGAATTTCTGATAATTAAATAAATTAAAATGAAAAAAATGAAGTGTGCGTATATGTGCAAATACATTTATGTATGCTTCAACTTTGTCCAGCGGCGTTTCCGGACCTTCTCGTTCTGTAAATGCTTGTACCTGTAGACGCTCAGGACAAGTGCTGCAGCGTTGTCGATATATTGACGGTACATGCTCCTACTGACTATAACCAACTGGCGCACAGTGGGCCGTTGTATGGAAGAGTTGGAATTAAATCTGCAACTTTTGAACCCGTAGACCGATCTTAATAGTACTAGTACAAAAATGGTTACTTTAGCTTACCTGGAAAAAACACTTTTTTTGTTTAAACGCATAAAATAATTATTTGTTATTGTCAATCACTCTAAATTGGGGCTTAAAACATAGTTGTAATCCATATTTATAATAATAGTGGAACATTTCTTCATTCGATAATACTTATACTCTTTATTTCGACTTTTCTGAGGCTCCTCTGGCAGTCGTACATAGCACAACTTCATCTTGCTTATTGAAATCTCGAATGGTTCAGTAATTATAAACTTATTCAAGATACCCCGACGTCAGAAGTCAATTTGGCTTTACCTTATAGCCTCATTTTAAAAATTGGTAAGCCGGCCGATAAAAATGTGTCAGAGAAAAATTTGTCGCTTCGGGTATTTATTTCCATTGCGGGACCGCTGTGCGGCGCGAGTTGGAATTAAATCTGCAACTTTTGAACCCGTAGACCGATCTTAATAGTACTAGTACAAAAATGGTTACTTTAGCTTACCTGGAAAAAACACTTTTTTTGTTTAAACGCATAAAATAATTATTTGTTATTGTCAATCACTCTAAATTGGGGCTTAAAACATAGTTGTAATCCATATTTATAATAATAGTGGAACATTTCTTCATTCGATAATACTTATACTCTTTATTTCGACTTTTCTGAGGCTCCTCTGGCAGTCGTACATAGCACAACTTCATCTTGCTTATTGAAATCTCGAATGGTTCAGTAATTATAAACTTATTCAAGATACCCCGACGTCAGAAGTCAATTTGGCTTTACCTTATAGCCTCATTTTAAAAATTGGTAAGCCGGCCGATAAAAATGTGTCAGAGAAAAATTTGTCGCTTCGGGTATTTATTTCCATTGCGGGACCGCTGTGCGGCGCGGCGCATGCTTAGCTGGAGTCTCAGTGTTTGTAAATAAATTCTTGTAAATCGTGAAAAGTAATTAAGCTTGTTATGAATTTCTGAAAATTAAATAAATTAAAATGAAAAAAATGAAGTGTGCGTATATGTGCAAATACATATATGTATGCTTAAACTTTGTCCAGAGGCGTTTCCGGACCTTCTCGTTCTGTAAATGCTTGTACATATAGTCGCTCAGGACAAGTGCTGCAGCGTTGTCGATATATTGACGGTACATGCTCCTACTGACTATAACCAACTGGCGCACAGTGGGCCGTTGTATGGAAGAGTTGGAATTAAATCTGCAACTTTTGAACCCGTAGACCGATCTTAATAGTACTAGTACAAAAATGGTTACTTTAGCTTACCTGGAAAAAACACTTTTTTTGTTTAAACGCATAAAATAATTATTTGTTATTGTCAATCACTCTAAATTGGGGCTTAAAACATAGTTGTAATCCATATTTATAATAATAGTGGAACATTTCTTCATTCGATAATACTTATACTCTTTATTTCGACTTTTCTGAGGCTCCTCTGGCAGTGGTACATAGCACAACTTCATCTTGCTTATTGAAATCTCGAATGATTCAGTAATTATAAACTTATTCAAGATACCCGGACGTCATAATTATAATAATTTTATGATTTAAAGTATTCCAATTCACAAAAATAAACTCTTCCCCGACCTCTCGCACAGCATGGACACGATACATGCGTTGCATGGGAAATTGTTTGAAAATGCAGGACATTGCTCCACTTAAACTTATCTTGCTTATTGAAATCTTGAATGATTCAGTAATTATAAACTTATTCAAGATACCCCGACGTCAGGAGTCAATTTGGCTTTACCTAATAGCTTCATTTTAAAAATTGGTAAGCCGGCCGATAAAAATATGTCAGAGAAAAATATGTCGCTTCGGGTATAAATTCTTGTAAATCGTGAAAAGTAATTAAGCTTGTTATGAATTTCTGATAAATAAATAAATTAAAATGAAAAAAATGAAGTGTGCGTATATGTGCAAATACATTTATGTATGCTTAAACTTTGTCCAGCTGTGTAAAATAATTATTTGTTATTGTCAATCACTCTAAATTGGGGCTTCAAACATAGTTGTAATCCATATATTGTAAATAAATTCTTGTAAATCGTGAAAAGTAATTAAGCTTGTTATGAATTTCTGAAAATTAAATAAATTAAAATGAAAAAAATTAAGTGTGCGTATATTTGCAAATACATATATGTATGCTTAAACTTTGTCCAGCGGCGTTTCCGGACCTTCTCGTTCTGTAAATGCTTGTACATATAGTCGCTCAGGACAAGTGCTGCAGCGTTGTCGATATATTGACGGTATATGCTCCTACTGACTATAACCAACTGGCGCACAGTGGGCCGTTGTATGGAAGAGTTGGAATTAAATCTGCAACTTTTGAACCCGTAGACCGATCTTAATAGTACTAGTACAAAAATGGTTACTTTAGCTTACCTGGAAAAAACACTTTTTTTGTTTAAACGCATAAAATAATTATTTGTTATTGTCAATCACTCTAAATTGGGGCTTAGAATATAGTTGTAATTCATATTTATAATAATAGTGGAACATTTCTTCATTCGATAATACTTATACTCTTTATTTCGACTTTTCTGAGGCTCCTCTGGCAGTGGTACATAGCACAACTTCATCTTGCTTATTGAAATCTCGAATGATTCAGTAATTATAAACTTATTCAAGATACCCCGACGTCAGAAGTCAATTTGGCTTTACCTTATAGCCTCATTTTAAAAATTGGTAAGCCGGCCGATAAAAATGTGTCAGAGAAAAATTTGTCGCTTCGGGTATTTATTTCCATTGCGGGACCGCTGCGCGGCGCGGCGCATGCTTAGCTGGAATCTCAGTGTTTGTAAATAGATTCTTGTAAATCGTGAATTATTTGTTATTGTCAATCACTCTAAATTGGGGCTTAAAACATAGTTGTAATCCATATTTATAATAATAGTGGAACATTTCTTCATTCGATAATACTTATACTCTTTATTTCGACTTTTCTGAGGCTCCTCTGGCAGTGGTACATAGCACAACTTCATCTCGCAAAGCATGGACACGATACATGCATTGCATGGGAAATTGTTTGAAAATGCCGAAAAATGCAGGACATTGCTCCACTTAAACTTATCTTGCTTATTGAAATCTTGAATGATTCAGTAATTATAAACTTATTCAAGATACCCCGACGTCAGGAGTCAATTTGGCTTTACCTAATAGCTTCATTTTAAAAATTGGTAAGCCGGCTGATAAAAATATGTCAGAGAAAAATATGTCGCTTCGGGTATTTATTTCCATTGCGGGACCGCTGAGCGGCGCGGCGCATGCTTAGCTGGAGTCTCAGTGTTTGTAAATAAATTCTTGTAAATCGTGAAAAGTAATTAAGCTTGTTATGAATTTCTGATAATTAAATAAATTAAAATGAAAAAAATGAAGTGTGCGTATATGTGCAAATACATTTATGTATGCTTAAACTTTGTCCAGCGGCGTTTCCGGACCTTCTCGTTCTGTAAATGCTTGTACCTGTAGTCGCTCAGGACAAGTGCTGCAGCGTTGTCGATATATTGACGGTACATGCTCCTGCTGACTATAACCAACCGGCGCACAGTCGGCCGTTGTATGGGAGAGTTGGAATTAAATCTGCAACATTTGAACCCGTAGACCGATCTTAATAGTACTAGTTCAAAAATGGTTACTGTAGCTTACCGGGAAAAAACACTTTTTTTGTTTAAACGCATAAAATAATTATTTGTTATTGTCAATCACTCTAAATTGGGGCTTAAAACATAGTTGTAATCCATATTTATTATAATAGTGGAACATTTCTTCATTCGATAATACTTATACTCTTTATTTCGACTTTTCTGAGGCTCCTCTGGCAGTGGTACATAGCACAACTTCATCTCGCAAAGCATGGACACGATACATGCATTGCATGGGAAATTGTTTGAAAATGCCGAAAAATGCAGGACATCGCTCCACTTAAACTTATCTTGCTTATTGAAATCTTGAATGATTCAGTAATTATAAACTTATTCAAGATACCCCGACGTCAGAAGTCAATTTGGCTTTACCTAATAGCTTCATTTTAAAAATTTGTAAGCCGGCCGATAAAAATATGTCAGAGAAAAATATGTCGCTTCGGGTATTTATTTCCATTGCGGGACCGCTGAGCGGCGCGGCGCATGCTTAGCTGGAGTCTCAGTGTTTGTAAATAAATTCTTGTAAGCCGTGAAAAGTAATTAAGCTTGTTATAAATTTCTGAAAATTAAATAAATTAAAATGAAAAAAAGTGTGCGTATTTGTGCAAATACATATATGTATGCTTAAACTTTGTCCAGCGGCGTTTCCGGACCTTCTCGTTCTGTAAATGCTTGTACATATAGTCGCTCAGGACAAGTGCTGCAGCGTTGTCGATATATTGACGGTACATGCTCCTACTGACTATAAACAACCGGCGCACAGTGGGCCGTTGTATGGAAGAGTTGGAATTAAATCTGCAACTTTTGAACCCGTAGACCGATCTTAATAGTACTAGTACAAAAATGGTTACTGTAGCTTTCCTGGAAAAAACACTTTTTTTGTTTAAACGCATAAAATAATTATTTGTTATTGTCAATCACTCTAAATTGGGGCTAAGAACATAGTTGTAATTCATATTTATAATAATAGTGGAACATTTCTTCATTCGATAATACTTATACTCTTTATTTCGACTTTTCTGAGGCTCCTCTGGCAGTGGTACATAGCACAACTTCATCTTGCTTATTGAAATCTCGAATGATTCAGTAATTATAAACTTATTCAAGATACCCCGATGTCAGAAGTCAATTTGTTTCGGCAACTTCGCCCTAATTGCGAAGTGTTACGCCAGTTGTAACATGTGAACCAGACATGCATTTTATGACACCTCAAAGAAAACAAGATAAAAGCAATTAGTTTTATAATTATAATAATTTTATGACCTAAAGTATTTCAATTCACAAAAATAAACTCTTCCCCGACCTCTCGCACAGCATGGACACAATACATGCATTGCATGGGAAATTGTTTGAAAATGCCGAAAAATGCAGGACATTGCTCCACTTAAACTTATCTTGCTTATTGAAATCTTGAATGATTCAGTAATTATAAACTTATTCAAGATACCCCGACGTCAGAAGTCAATTTGGCTTTACCTAACAGCTTCATTTTAAAAATTGGTAAGCCGGCCGATACGAATATGTCAGAGAAAAATATGTCGCTGCGGGTATTTATTTCCATTGCGGGACCGCTGTGCGGCGCGGCGCATGCTTAGCTGGAGTTTCAGTGTTTGTAAATAAATTCTTGTAAATCGTGAAAAGTAATTAAGCTTGTTATGAATTTCTGATAATTAAATAAATTAAAATGAAAAAAATGAAGTGTGCGTATATGTGCAAATACATTTATGTATGCTTCAACTTTGTCCAGCGGCGTTTCCGGACCTTCTCGTTCTGTAAATGCTTGTACCTGTAGACGCTCAGGACAAGTGCTGCAGCGTTGTCGATATATTGACGGTACATGCTCCTGCTGACTATAACCAACCGTCGCACAGTGGGCCGTTGTATGGGAGAGTTGGAATTTAATCTGCAACTTTTGAACCCGTAGACCGATCTTAATAGTACTAGTTCAAAAATGGTTTACTTATATTCTTTATTTCGAGGCTCCTTTGGCGGTGGTACATAGCACAACTTCATCTTGCTTATTGAAATCTCGAATGATTCAGTAATTATAAACTTATTCAAGATACCCCGATGTCAGAAGTCAATTTGTTTCGGCAACTTCGCCCTAATTGCGAAGTGTTACGCCAGTTGTAACATGTGAACCAGACATGCATTTTATGACACCTCAAAGAAAACAAGATAAAAGCAATTAGTTTTATAATTATAATAATTTTATGACCTAAAGTATTTCAATTCACAAAAATAAACTCTTCCCCGACCTCTCGCACAGCATGGACACAATACATGCATTGCATGGGAAATTGTTTGAAAATGCCGAAAAATGCAGGACATTGCTCCACTTAAACTTATCTTGCTTATTGAAATCTTGAATGATTCAGTAATTATAAACTTATTCAAGATACCCCGACGTCAGAAGTCAATTTGGCTTTACCTAACAGCTTCATTTTAAAAATTGGTAAGCCGGCCGATAAGAATATGTCAGAGAAAAATATGTCGCTGCGGGTATTTATTTCCATTGCGGGACCGCTGTGCGGCGCGGCGCATGCTTAGCTGGAGTTTCAGTGTTTGTAAATAAATTCTTGTAAATCGTGAAAAGTAATTAAGCTTGTTATGAATTTCTGATAATTAAATAAATTAAAATGAAAAAAATGAAGTGTGCGTATATGTGCAAATACATTTATGTATGCTTCAACTTTGTCCAGCGGCGTTTCCGGACCTTCTCGTTCTGTAAATGCTTGTACCTGTAGACGCTCAGGACAAGTGCTGCAGCGTTGTCGATATATTGACGGTACATGCTCCTACTGACTATAACCAACTGGCGCACAGTGGGCCGTTGTATGGAAGAGTTGGAATTAAATCTGCAACTTTTGAACCCGTAGACCGATCTTAATAGTACTAGTACAAAAATGGTTACTTTAGCTTACCTGGAAAAAACACTTTTTTTGTTTAAACGCATAAAATAATTATTTGTTATTGTCAATCACTCTAAATTGGGGCTTAAAACATAGTTGTAATCCATATTTATAATAATAGTGGAACATTTCTTCATTCGATAATACTTATACTCTTTATTTCGACTTTTCTGAGGCTCCTCTGGCAGTGGTACATAGCACAACTTCATCTTGCTTATTGAAATCTCGAATGGTTCAGTAATTATAAACTTATTCGTCATAATAGACGTCATAATTATAATAATTTTATGATTTAAAGTATTCCAATTCACAAAAATAAACTCTTCCCCGACCTCTCGCACAGCATGGACACGATACATGCGTTGCATGGGAAATTGTTTGAAAATGCAGGACATTGCTCCACTTAAACTTATCTTGCTTATTGAAATCTTGAATGATTCAGTAATTATAAACTTATTCAAGATACCCCGACGTCAGGAGTCAATTTGGCTTTACCTAATAGCTTCATTTTAAAAATTGGTAAGCCGGCTGATAAAAATATGTCAGAGAAAAATATGTCGCTTCGGGTATAAATTCTTGTAAATCGTGAAAAGTAATTAAGCTTGTTATGAATTTCTGATAAATAAATAAATTAAAATGAAAAAAATTAAGTGTGCGTATATGTGCAAATACATATATGTATGCTTAAACTTTGTCCAGCGGCGTTTCCGGACCTTCTCGTTCTGTAAATGCTTGTACATATAGTCGCTCAGGACAAGTGCTGCAGCGTTGTCGATATATTGACGGTACATGCTCCTACTGACTATAACCAACTGGCGCACAGTGGGCCGTTGTATGGAAGAGTTGGAATTAAATCTGCAACTTTTGAACCCGTAGACCGATCTTAATAGTACTAGTACAAAAATGGTTACTTTAGCTTACCTGGAAAAAACACTTTTTTTGTTTAAACGCATAAAATAATTATTTGTTATTGTCAATCACTCTAAATTGGGGCTTAGAATATAGTTGTAATTCATATTTATAATAATAGTGGAACATTTCTTCATTCGATAATACTTATACTCTTTATTTCGACTTTTCTGAGGCTCCTCTGGCAGTGGTACATAGCACAACTTCATCTTGCTTATTGAAATCTCGAATGATTCAGTAATTATAAACTTATTCAAGATACCCGGACGTCATAATTATAATAATTTTATGATTTAAAGTATTCCAATTCACAAAAATAAACTCTTCCCCGACCTCTCGCACAGCATGGACACGATACATGCGTTGCATGGGAAATTGTTTGAAAATGCAGGACATTGCTCCACTTAAACTTATCTTGCTTATTGAAATCTTGAATGATTCAGTAATTATAAACTTATTCAAGATACCCCGACGTCAGGAGTCAATTTGGCTTTACCTAATAGCTTCATTTTAAAAATTGGTAAGCCGGCTGATAAAAATATGTCAGAGAAAAATATGTCGCTTCGGGTATAAATTCTTGTAAATCGTGAAAAGTAATTAAGCTTGTTATGAATTTCTGATAAATAAATAAATTAAAATGAAAAAAATGAAGTGTGCGTATATGTGCAAATACATTTATGTATGCTTAAACTTTGTCCAGCTGTGTAAAATAATTATTTGTTATTGTCAATCACTCTAAATTGGGGCTTCAAACATAGTTGTAATCCATATATTGTAAATAAATTCTTGTAAATCGTGAAAAGTAATTAAGCTTGTTATGAATTTCTGAAAATTAAATAAATTAAAATGAAAAAAATTAAGTGTGCGTATATGTGCAAATACATATATGTATGCTTAAACTTTGTCCAGCGGCGTTTCCGGACCTTCTCGTTCTGTAAATGCTTGTACATATAGTCGCTCAGGACAAGTGCTGCAGCGTTGTCGATATATTGACGGTACATGCTCCTACTGACTATAACCAACTGGCGCACAGTGGGCCGTTGTATGGAAGAGTTGGAATTAAATCTGCAACTTTTGAACCCGTAGACCGATCTTAATAGTACTAGTACAAAAATGGTTACTTTAGCTTACCTGGAAAAAACACTTTTTTGTTTAAACGCATAAAATAATTATTTGTTATTGTCAATCACTCTAAATTGGGGCTTAGAATATAGTTGTAATTCATATTTATAATAATAGTGGAACATTTCTTCATTCGATAATACTTATACTCTTTATTTCGACTTTTCTGAGGCTCCTCTGGCAGTGGTACATAGCACAACTTCATCTTGCTTATTGAAATCTCGAATGATTCAGTAATTATAAACTTATTCAAGATACCCCGACGTCAGAAGTCAATTTGGCTTTACCTTATAGCCTCATTTTAAAAATTGGTAAGCCGGCCGATAAAAATGTGTCAGAGAAAAATTTGTCGCTTCGGGTATTTATTTCAATTGCGGGACCGCTGCGCGGCGCGGCGCATGCTTAGCTGGAATCTCAGTGTTTGTAAATAGATTCTTGTAAATCGTGAATTATTTGTTATTGTCAATCACTCTAAATTGGGGCTTAAAACATAGTTGTAATCCATATTTATAATAATAGTGGAACATTTCTTCATTCGATAATACTTATACTCTTTATTTCGACTTTTCTGAGGCTCCTCTGGCAGTGGTACATAGCACAACTTCATCTCGCAAAGCATGGACACGATACATGCATTGCATGGGAAATTGTTTGAAAATGCCGAAAAATGCAGGACATTGCTCCACTTAAACTTATCTTGCTTATTGAAATCTTGAATGATTCAGTAATTATAAACTTATTCAAGATACCCCGACGTCAGGAGTGAATTTGGCTTTACCTAATAGCTTCATTTTAAAAATTGGTAAGCCGGCTGATAAAAATATGTCAGAGAAAAATATGTCGCTTCGGGTATTTATTTCCATTGCGGGACCGCTGAGCGGCGCGGCGCATGCTTAGCTGGAGTCTCAGTGTTTGTAAATAAATTCTTGTAAATCGTGAAAAGTAATTAAGCTTGTTATGAATTTCTGATAATTAAATAAATTAAAATGAAAAAAATGAAGTGTGCGTATATGTGCAAATACATTTATGTATGCTTAAACTTTGTCCAGCGGCGTTTCCGGACCTTCTCGTTCTGTAAATGCTTGTACCTGTAGTCGCTCAGGACAAGTGCTGCAGCGTTGTCGATATATTGACGGTACATGCTCCTGCTGACTATAACCAACCGGCGCACAGTCGGCCGTTGTATGGGAGAGTTGGAATTAAATCTGCAACATTTGAACCCGTAGACCGATCTTAATAGTACTAGTTCAAAAATGGTTACTGTAGCTTACCGGGAAAAAACACTTTTTTTGTTTAAACGCATAAAATAATTATTTGTTATTGTCAATCACTCTAAATTGGGGCTTAAAACATAGTTGTAATCCATATTTATTATAATAGTGGAACATTTCTTCATTCGATAATACTTATACTCTTTATTTCGACTTTTCTGAGGCTCCTCTGGCAGTGGTACATAGCACAACTTCATCTCGCAAAGCATGGACACGATACATGCATTGCATGGGAAATTGTTTGAAAATGCCGAAAAATGCAGGACATCGCTCCACTTAAACTTATCTTGCTTATTGAAATCTTGAATGATTCAGTAATTATAAACTTATTCAAGATACCCCGACGTCAGAAGTCAATTTGACTTTACCTAATAGCTTCATTTTAAAAATTTGTAAGCCGGCCGATAAAAATATGTCAGAGAAAAATATGTCGCTTCGGGTATTTATTTCCATTGCGGGACCGCTGAGCGGCGCGGCGCATGCTTAGCTGGAGTCTCAGTGTTTGTAAATAAATTCTTGTAAGCCGTGAAAAGTAATTAAGCTTGTTATAAATTTCTGAAAATTAAATAAATTAAAATGAAAAAAAGTGTGCGTATTTGTGCAAATACATATATGTATGCTTAAACTTTGTCCAGCGGCGTTTCCGGACCTTCTCGTTCTGTAAATGCTTGTACATATAGTCGCTCAGGACAAGTGCTGCAGCGTTGTCGATATATTGACGGTACATGCTCCTACTGACTATAAACAACCGGCGCACAGTGGGCCGTTGTATGGAAGAGTTGGAATTAAATCTGCAACTTTTGAACCCGTAGACCGATCTTAATAGTACTAGTACAAAAATGGTTACTGTAGCTTTCCTGGAAAAAACACTTTTTTTGTTTAAACGCATAAAATAATTATTTGTTATTGTCAATCACTCTAAATTGGGGCTAAGAACATAGTTGTAATTCATATTTATAATAATAGTGGAACATTTCTTCATTCGATAATACTTATACTCTTTATTTCGACTTTTCTGAGGCTCCTCTGGCAGTGGTACATAGCACAACTTCATCTTGCTTATTGAAATCTCGAATGATTCAGTAATTATAAACTTATTCAAGATACCCGGACGTCATAATTATAATAATTTTATGATTTAAAGTATTCCAATTCACAAAAATAAACTCTTTCTCGACCTCTCGCACAGCATGGACACGATACATGCATTGCATGGGAAATTGTTTGAAAATGCCGAAAAATGCAGGACATTGCTCCACTTAAATTTATCTTGCTTATTGAAATCTTGAATGATTCAGTAATTATAAACTTATTCAAGATACCCCGACGTCAGAAGTCAATTTGGCTTTACCTAATAGCTTCATTTTAAAAATTGGTAAGCCGGCCGATAAAAATATGTCAGAGAAAAATATGTCGCCTCGGATATTTATTTCCATTGCGGGACCGCTGAGCGGCGCGGCGCATGCTTAGCTGGAGTCTCAGTGTTTGTAAATAAATTCTTGTAAATCGTGAATTATTTGTTATTGTCACTCACTCTAAATTTGGGCTTAAAACATAGTTGTAATCCATATTTATAATAATAGTGGAACATTTCTTCATTCGATAATACTTATACTCTTTATTTAGACTTTTCTGAGGCTCCTCTGGCAGTGGTACATAGCACAACTTCATCTCGCAAAGCATGGACACGATACATGCATTGCATGGGAAATTGTTTGAAAATGCCGAAAAATGCAGGACATTGCTCCACTTAAACTTATCTTGCTTATTGAAATCTTGAATGATTCAGTAATTATAAACTTATTCAAGATACCCCGACGTCAGGAGTCAATTTGGCTTTACCTAATAGCTTCATTTTAAAAATTGGTAAGCCGGCCGATAAAAATATGTCAGAGAAAAATATGTCGCTTCGGGTATTTATTTCCATTGCGGGACCGCTGAGCGGCGCGGCGCATGCTTAGCTGGAGTCTCAGTGTTTGTAAATAAATTCTTGTAAATCGTGAAAAGTAATTAAGCTTGTTATGAATTTCTGATAATTAAATAAATTAAAATGAAAAAAATGAAGTGTGCGTATATGTGCAAATACATTTATGTATGCTTAAACTTTGTCCAGCGGCGTTTCCGGACCTTCTCGTTCTGTAAATGCTTGTACCTGTAGTCGCTCAGGACAAGTGCTGCAGCGTTGTCGATATATTGACGGTACATGCTCCTGCTGACTATAACCAACCGGCGCACAGTCGGCCGTTGTATGGGAGAGTTGGAATTAAATCTGCAACTTTTGAACCCGTAGACCGATCTTAATAGTACTAGTACAAAAATGGTTACTGTAGCTTACCTGGAAAAAACACTTTTTTTGTTTAAACGCATAAAATAATTATTTGTTATTGTCAATCACTCTAAATTGGGGCTTAAAACATAGTTGTAATCCATATTTATTATAATAGTGGAACATTTCTTCATTCGATAATACTTATACTCTTTATTTCGACTTTTCTGAGGCTCCTCTGGCAGTGGTACATAGCACAACTTCATCTCGCAAAGCATGGACACGATACATGCATTGCATGGGAAATTGTTTGAAAATGCCGAAAAATGCAGGACATTGCTCCACTTAAACTTATCTTGCTTATTGAAATCTTGAATGATTCAGTAATTATAAACTTATTCAAGATACCCCGACGTCAGAAGTCACTTTGGCTTTACCTAATAGCTTCATTTTAAAAATTTGTAAGCCGGCCGATAAAAATATGTCAGAGAAAAATATGTCGCTTCGGGTATTTATTTCCATTGCGGGACCGCTGAGCGGCGCGGCGCATGCTTAGCTGGAGTCTCAATGTTTGTAAATAAATTCTTGTAAGCCGTGAAAAGTAATTAAGCTTGTTATAAATTTCTGAAAATTAAATAAATTAAAATGAAAAAAATTAAGTGTGCGTATTTGTGCAAATACATATATGTATGCTTAAACTTTGTCCAGCGGCGTTTCCGGACCTTCTCGTTCTGTAAATGCTTGTACATATAGTCGCTCAGGACAAGTGCTGCAGCGTTGTCGATATATTGACGGTACATGCTCCTACTGACTATAACCAACCGGCGCACAGTGGGCCGTTGTATGGAAGAGTTGGAATTAAATCTGCAACTTTTGAACCCGTAGACCGATCTTAATAGTACTAGTACAAAAATGGTTACTGTAGCTTTCCTGGAAAAAACACTTTTTTTGTTTAAACGCATAAAATAATTATTTGTTATTGTCAATCACTCTAAATTGGGGCTTAGAACATAGTTGTAATTCATATTTATAATAATAGTGGAACATTTCTTCATTCGATAATACGTATACTCTTTATTTCGACTTTTCTGAGGCTCCTCTGGCAGTGGTACATAGCACAACTTCATCTTGCTTATTGAAATCTCGAATGATTCAGTAATTATAAACTTATTCAACATACCCGGACGTCAGAAGTCAATTTGTTTCGGCAACTTCGCCCTAATTGCGAAGTGTTACGCCAGTTGTAACATGTGAACCAGATATGCATTTTATGACACCTCAAAGAAAACAAGATAAAAGCAATTAGTTTTATAATTATAATAATTTTATGATTTAAAGTATTCCAATTCACAAAAATAAACTCTTTCTCGACCTCTCGCACAGCATGGACACGATACATGCATTGCATGGGAAATTGTTTGAAAATGCCGAAAAATGCAGGACATTGCTCCACTTAAACTTATCTTGCTTATTGAAATCTTGAATGATTCAGTAATTATAAACTTATTCAAGATACCCCGACGTCAGAAGTCAATTTGGCTTTACCTAATAGCTTCATTTTAAAAATTGGTAAGCCGGCCGATAAAAATATGTCAGAGAAAAATATGTCGCCTCGGATATTTATTTCCATTGCGGGACCGCTGAGCGGCGCGGCGCATGCTTAGCTGGAGTCTCAGTGTTTGTAAATAAATTCTTGTAAATCGTGAAAAGTAATTAAGCTTGTTATGAATTTCTGAAAATTAAATAAATTAAAATGAAAAAAATTAACTGTGCGTATTTGTGCAAATACATATATGTATGCTTAAACTTTGTCCAGCGGCGTTTCCGGACCTTCTCGTTCTGTAAATGCTTGTACATATAGTCGCTCAGGACAAGTGCTGCAGCGTTGTCGATATATTGACGGTACATGCTCCTACTGACTATAACCAACCGGCGCACAGTGGGCCGTTGTATGGAAGAGTTGGAATTAAATCTGCAACTTTTGAACCCGTAGACCGATCTTAATAGTACTAGTACAAAAATGGTTACTGTAGCTTTCCTGGAAAAAACACTTTTTTTGTTTAAACGCATAAAATAATTATTTGTTATTGTCAATCACTCTAAATTGGGGCTTAGAACATAGTTGTAATTCATATTTATAATAATAGTGGAACATTTCTTCATTCGATAATACGTATACTCTTTATTTCGACTTTTCTGAGGCTCCTCTGGCAGTGGTACATAGCACAACTTCATCTTGCTTATTGAAATCTCGAATGATTCAGTAATTATAAACTTATTCAACATACCCGGACGTCAGAAGTCAATTTGTTTCGGCAACTTCGCCCTAATTGCGAAGTGTTACGCCAGTTGTAACATGTGAACCAGATATGCATTTTATGACACCTCAAAGAAAACAAGATAAAAGCAATTAGTTTTATAATTATAATAATTTTATGATTTAAAGTATTCCAATTCACAAAAATAAACTCTTTCTCGACCTCTCGCACAGCATGGACACGATACATGCATTGCATGGGAAATTGTTTGAAAATGCCGAAAAATGCAGGACATTGCTCCACTTAAACTTATCTTGCTTATTGAAATCTTGAATGATTCAGTAATTATAAACTTATTCAAGATACCCCGACGTCAGAAGTCAATTTGGCTTTACCTAATAGCTTCATTTTAAAAATTGGTAAGCCGGCCGATAAAAATATGTCAGAGAAAAATATGTCGCCTCGGATATTTATTTCCATTGCGGGACCGCTGAGCGGCGCGGCGCATGCTTAGCTGGAGTCTCAGTGTTTGTAAATAAATTCTTGTAAATCGTGAAAAGTAATTAAGCTTGTTATGAATTTCTGAAAATTAAATAAATTAAAATGAAAAAAATTAACTGTGCGTATTTGTGCAAATACATATATGTATGCTTAAACTTTGTCCAGCGGCGTTTCCGGACCTTCTCGTTCTGTAAATGCTTGTACATATAGTCGCTCAGGACAAGTGCTGCAGCGTTGTCGATATATTGACGGTACATGCTCCTACTGACTATAACCAACCGGCGCACAGTGGGCCGTTGTATGGAAGAGTTGGAATTAAATCTGCAACTTTTGAACCCGTAGACCGATCTTAATAGTACTAGTACAAAAATGGTTACTGTAGCTTTCCTGGAAAAAACACTTTTTTTGTTTAAACGCATAAAATAATTATTTGTTATTGTCAATCACTCTAAATTGGGGCTTAGAACATAGTTGTAATTCATATTTATAATAATAGTGGAACATTTCTTCATTCGATAATACGTATACTCTTTATTTCGACTTTTCTGAGGCTCCTCTGGCAGTGGTACATAGCACAACTTCATCTTGCTTATTGAAATCTCGAATGATTCAGTAATTATAAACTTATTCAACATACCCGGACGTCAGAAGTCAATTTGTTTCGGCAACTTCGCCCTAATTGCGAAGTGTTACGCCAGTTGTAACATGTGAACCAGATATGCATTTTATGACACCTCAAAGAAAACAAGATAAAAGCAATTAGTTTTATAATTATAATAATTTTATGATTTAAAGTATTCCAATTCACAAAAATAAACTCTTTCTCGACCTCTCGCACAGCATGGACACGATACATGCATTGCATGGGAAATTGTTTGAAAATGCCGAAAAATGCAGGACATTGCTCCACTTAAACTTATCTTGCTTATTGAAATCTTGAATGATTCAGTAATTATAAACTTATTCAAGATACCCCGACGTCAGAAGTCAATTTGGCTTTACCTAATAGCTTCATTTTAAAAATTGGTAAGCCGGCCGATAAAAATATGTCAGAGAAAAATATGTCGCCTCGGATATTTATTTCCATTGCGGGACCGCTGAGCGGCGCGGCGCATGCTTAGCTGGAGTCTCAGTGTTTGTAAATAAATTCTTGTAAATCGTGAAAAGTAATTAAGCTTGTTATGAATTTCTGAAAATTAAATAAATTAAAATGAAAAAAATTAACTGTGCGTATTTGTGCAAATACATATATGTATGCTTAAACTTTGTCCAGCGGCGTTTCCGGACCTTCTCGTTCTGTAAATGCTTGTACATATAGTCGCTCAGGACAAGTGCTGCAGCGTTGTCGATATATTGACGGTACATGCTCCTACTGACTATAACCAACCGGCGCACAGTGGGCCGTTGTATGGAAGAGTTGGAATTAAATCTGCAACTTTTGAACCCGTAGACCGATCTTAATAGTACTAGTACAAAAATGGTTACTGTAGCTTTCCTGGAAAAAACACTTTTTTTGTTTAAACGCATAAAATAATTATTTGTTATTGTCAATCACTCTAAATTGGGGCTTAGAACATAGTTGTAATTCATATTTATAATAATAGTGGAACATTTCTTCATTCGATAATACGTATACTCTTTATTTCGACTTTTCTGAGGCTCCTCTGGCAGTGGTACATAGCACAACTTCATCTTGCTTATTGAAATCTCGAATGATTCAGTAATTATAAACTTATTCAACATACCCGGACGTCAGAAGTCAATTTGTTTCGGCAACTTCGCCCTAATTGCGAAGTGTTACGCCAGTTGTAACATGTGAACCAGATATGCATTTTATGACACCTCAAAGAAAACAAGATAAAAGCAATTAGTTTTATAATTATAATAATTTTATGATTTAAAGTATTCCAATTCACAAAAATAAACTCTTTCTCGACCTCTCGCACAGCATGGACACGATACATGCATTGCATGGGAAATTGTTTGAAAATGCCGAAAAATGCAGGACATTGCTCCACTTAAACTTATCTTGCTTATTGAAATCTTGAATGATTCAGTAATTATAAACTTATTCAAGATACCCCGACGTCAGAAGTCAATTTGGCTTTACCTAATAGCTTCATTTTAAAAATTGGTAAGCCGGCCGATAAAAATATGTCAGAGAAAAATATGTCGCCTCGGATATTTATTTCCATTGCGGGACCGCTGAGCGGCGCGGCGCATGCTTAGCTGGAGTCTCAGTGTTTGTAAATAAATTCTTGTAAATCGTGAAAAGTAATTAAGCTTGTTATGAATTTCTGAAAATTAAATAAATTAAAATGAAAAAAATTAACTGTGCGTATTTGTGCAAATACATATATGTATGCTTAAACTTTGTCCAGCGGCGTTTCCGGACCTTCTCGTTCTGTAAATGCTTGTACATATAGTCGCTCAGGACAAGTGCTGCAGCGTTGTCGATATATTGACGGTACATGCTCCTACTGACTATAACCAACCGGCGCACAGTGGGCCGTTGTATGGAAGAGTTGGAATTAAATCTGCAACTTTTGAACCCGTAGACCGATCTTAATAGTACTAGTACAAAAATGGTTACTGTAGCTTTCCTGGAAAAAACACTTTTTTTGTTTAAACACATAAAATAATTATTTGTTATTGTCAATCACTCTAAATTGGGGCTTAGAACATAGTTGTAATTCATATTTATAATAATAGTGGAACATTTCTTCATTCGATAATACGTATACTCTTTATTTCGACTTTTCTGAGGCTCCTCTGGCAGTGGTACATAGCACAACTTCATCTTGCTTATTGAAATCTCGAATGATTCAGTAATTATAAACTTATTCAACATACCCGGACGTCAGAAGTCAATTTGTTTCGGCAACTTCGCCCTAATTGCGAAGTGTTACGCCAGTTGTAACATGTGAACCAGATATGCATTTTATGACACCTCAAAGAAAACAAGATAAAAGCAATTAGTTTTATAATTATAATAATTTTATGATTTAAAGTATTCCAATTCACAAAAATAAACTCTTTCTCGACCTCTCGCACAGCATGGACACGATACATGCATTGCATGGGAAATTGTTTGAAAATGCCGAAAAATGCAGGACATTGCTCCACTTAAACTTATCTTGCTTATTGAAATCTTGAATGATTCAGTAATTATAAACTTATTCAAGATACCCCGACGTCAGAAGTCAATTTGGCTTTACCTAATAGCTTCATTTTAAAAATTGGTAAGCCGGCCGATAAAAATATGTCAGAGAAAAATATGTCGCCTCGGATATTTATTTCCATTGCGGGACCGCTGAGCGGCGCGGCGCATGCTTAGCTGGAGTCTCAGTGTTTGTAAATAAATTCTTGTAAATCGTGAAAAGTAATTAAGCTTGTTATGAATTTCTGAAAATTAAATAAATTAAAATGAAAAAAATTAACTGTGCGTATTTGTGCAAATACATATATGTATGCTTAAACTTTGTCCAGCGGCGTTTCCGGACCTTCTCGTTCTGTAAATGCTTGTACATATAGTCGCTCAGGACAAGTGCTGCAGCGTTGTCGATATATTGACGGTACATGCTCCTACTGACTATAACCAACCGGCGCACAGTGGGCCGTTGTATGGAAGAGTTGGAATTAAATCTGCAACTTTTGAACCCGTAGACCGATCTTAATAGTACTAGTACAAAAATGGTTACTGTAGCTTTCCTGGAAAAAACACTTTTTTTGTTTAAACGCATAAAATAATTATTTGTTATTGTCAATCACTCTAAATTGGGGCTTAGAACATAGTTGTAATTCATATTTATAATAATAGTGGAACATTTCTTCATTCGATAATACGTATACTCTTTATTTCGACTTTTCTGAGGCTCCTCTGGCAGTGGTACATAGCACAACTTCATCTTGCTTATTGAAATCTCGAATGATTCAGTAATTATAAACTTATTCAACATACCCGGACGTCAGAAGTCAATTTGTTTCGGCAACTTCGCCCTAATTGCGAAGTGTTACGCCAGTTGTAACATGTGAACCAGATATGCATTTTATGACACCTCAAAGAAAACAAGATAAAAGCAATTAGTTTTATAATTATAATAATTTTATGATTTAAAGTATTCCAATTCACAAAAATAAACTCTTTCTCGACCTCTCGCACAGCATGGACACGATACATGCATTGCATGGGAAATTGTTTGAAAATGCCGAAAAATGCAGGACATTGCTCCACTTAAACTTATCTTGCTTATTGAAATCTTGAATGATTCAGTAATTATAAACTTATTCAAGATACCCCGACGTCAGAAGTCAATTTGGCTTTACCTAATAGCTTCATTTTAAAAATTGGTAAGCCGGCCGATAAAAATATGTCAGAGAAAAATATGTCGCCTCGGATATTTATTTCCATTGCGGGACCGCTGAGCGGCGCGGCGCATGCTTAGCTGGAGTCTCAGTGTTTGTAAATAAATTCTTGTAAATCGTGAAAAGTAATTAAGCTTGTTATGAATTTCTGAAAATTAAATAAATTAAAATGAAAAAAATTAACTGTGCGTATTTGTGCAAATACATATATGTATGCTTAAACTTTGTCCAGCGGCGTTTCCGGACCTTCTCGTTCTGTAAATGCTTGTACATATAGTCGCTCAGGACAAGTGCTGCAGCGTTGTCGATATATTGACGGTACATGCTCCTACTGACTATAACCAACCGGCGCACAGTGGGCCGTTGTATGGAAGAGTTGGAATTAAATCTGCAACTTTTGAACCCGTAGACCGATCTTAATAGTACTAGTACAAAAATGGTTACTGTAGCTTTCCTGGAAAAAACACTTTTTTTGTTTAAACGCATAAAATAATTATTTGTTATTGTCAATCACTCTAAATTGGGGCTTAGAACATAGTTGTAATTCATATTTATAATAATAGTGGAACATTTCTTCATTCGATAATACGTATACTCTTTATTTCGACTTTTCTGAGGCTCCTCTGGCAGTGGTACATAGCACAACTTCATCTTGCTTATTGAAATCTCGAATGATTCAGTAATTATAAACTTATTCAACATACCCGGACGTCAGAAGTCAATTTGTTTCGGCAACTTCGCCCTAATTGCGAAGTGTTACGCCAGTTGTAACATGTGAACCAGATATGCATTTTATGACACCTCAAAGAAAACAAGATAAAAGCAATTAGTTTTATAATTATAATAATTTTATGATTTAAAGTATTCCAATTCACAAAAATAAACTCTTTCTCGACCTCTCGCACAGCATGGACACGATACATGCATTGCATGGGAAATTGTTTGAAAATGCCGAAAAATGCAGGACATTGCTCCACTTAAACTTATCTTGCTTATTGAAATCTTGAATGATTCAGTAATTATAAACTTATTCAAGATACCCCGACGTCAGAAGTCAATTTGGCTTTACCTAATAGCTTCATTTTAAAAATTGGTAAGCCGGCCGATAAAAATATGTCAGAGAAAAATATGTCGCCTCGGATATTTATTTCCATTGCGGGACCGCTGAGCGGCGCGGCGCATGCTTAGCTGGAGTCTCAGTGTTTGTAAATAAATTCTTGTAAATCGTGAAAAGTAATTAAGCTTGTTATGAATTTCTGAAAATTAAATAAATTAAAATGAAAAAAATTAACTGTGCGTATTTGTGCAAATACATATATGTATGCTTAAACTTTGTCCAGCGGCGTTTCCGGACCTTCTCGTTCTGTAAATGCTTGTACATATAGTCGCTCAGGACAAGTGCTGCAGCGTTGCCGATATATTGACGGTACATGCTCCTACTGACTATAACCAACCGGCGCACAGTGGGCCGTTGTATGGAAGAGTTGGAATTAAATCTGCAACTTTTGAACCCGTAGACCGATCTTAATAGTACTAGTACAAAAATGGTTACTGTAGCTTTCCTGGAAAAAACACTTTTTTTGTTTAAACGCATAAAATAATTATTTGTTATTGTCAATCACTCTAAATTGGGGCTTAGAACATAGTTGTAATTCATATTTATAATAATAGTGGAACATTTCTTCATTCGATAATACGTATACTCTTTATTTCGACTTTTCTGAGGCTCCTCTGGCAGTGGTACATAGCACAACTTCATCTTGCTTATTGAAATCTCGAATGATTCAGTAATTATAAACTTATTCAACATACCCGGACGTCAGAAGTCAATTTGTTTCGGCAACTTCGCCCTAATTGCGAAGTGTTACGCCAGTTGTAACATGTGAACCAGATATGCATTTTATGACACCTCAAAGAAAACAAGATAAAAGCAATTAGTTTTATAATTATAATAATTTTATGATTTAAAGTATTCCAATTCACAAAAATAAACTCTTTCTCGACCTCTCGCACAGCATGGACACGATACATGCATTGCATGGGAAATTGTTTGAAAATGCCGAAAAATGCAGGACATTGCTCCACTTAAACTTATCTTGCTTATTGAAATCTTGAATGATTCAGTAATTATAAACTTATTCAAGATACCCCGACGTCAGAAGTCAATTTGGCTTTACCTAATAGCTTCATTTTAAAAATTGGTAAGCCGGCCGATAAAAATATGTCAGAGAAAAATATGTCGCCTCGGATATTTATTTCCATTGCGGGACCGCTGAGCGGCGCGGCGCATGCTTAGCTGGAGTCTCAGTGTTTGTAAATAAATTCTTGTAAATCGTGAAAAGTAATTAAGCTTGTTATGAATTTCTGAAAATTAAATAAATTAAAATGAAAAAAATTAACTGTGCGTATTTGTGCAAATACATATATGTATGCTTAAACTTTGTCCAGCGGCGTTTCCGGACCTTCTCGTTCTGTAAATGCTTGTACATATAGTCGCTCAGGACAAGTGCTGCAGCGTTGTCGATATATTGACGGTACATGCTCCTACTGACTATAACCAACCGGCGCACAGTGGGCCGTTGTATGGAAGAGTTGGAATTAAATCTGCAACTTTTGAACCCGTAGACCGATCTTAATAGTACTAGTACAAAAATGGTTACTGTAGCTTTCCTGGAAAAAACACTTTTTTTGTTTAAACGCATAAAATAATTATTTGTTATTGTCAATCACTCTAAATTGGGGCTTAGAACATAGTTGTAATTCATATTTATAATAATAGTGGAACATTTCTTCATTCGATAATACGTATACTCTTTATTTCGACTTTTCTGAGGCTCCTCTGGCAGTGGTACATAGCACAACTTCATCTTGCTTATTGAAATCTCGAATGATTCAGTAATTATAAACTTATTCAACATACCCGGACGTCAGAAGTCAATTTGTTTCGGCAACTTCGCCCTAATTGCGAAGTGTTACGCCAGTTGTAACATGTGAACCAGATATGCATTTTATGACACCTCAAAGAAAACAAGATAAAAGCAATTAGTTTTATAATTATAATAATTTTATGATTTAAAGTATTCCAATTCACAAAAATAAACTCTTTCTCGACCTCTCGCACAGCATGGACACGATACATGCATTGCATGGGAAATTGTTTGAAAATGCCGAAAAATGCAGGACATTGCTCCACTTAAACTTATCTTGCTTATTGAAATCTTGAATGATTCAGTAATTATAAACTTATTCAAGATACCCCGACGTCAGAAGTCAATTTGGCTTTACCTAATAGCTTCATTTTAAAAATTGGTAAGCCGGCCGATAAAAATATGTCAGAGAAAAATATGTCGCCTCGGATATTTATTTCCATTGCGGGACCGCTGAGCGGCGCGGCGCATGCTTAGCTGGAGTCTCAGTGTTTGTAAATAAATTCTTGTAAATCGTGAAAAGTAATTAAGCTTGTTATGAATTTCTGAAAATTAAATAAATTAAAATGAAAAAAATTAACTGTGCGTATTTGTGCAAATACATATATGTATGCTTAAACTTTGTCCAGCGGCGTTTCCGGACCTTCTCGTTCTGTAAATGCTTGTACATATAGTCGCTCAGGACAAGTGCTGCAGCGTTGTCGATATATTGACGGTACATGCTCCTACTGACTATAACCAACCGGCGCACAGTGGGCCGTTGTATGGAAGAGTTGGAATTAAATCTGCAACTTTTGAACCCGTAGACCGATCTTAATAGTACTAGTACAAAAATGGTTACTGTAGCTTTCCTGGAAAAAACACTTTTTTTGTTTAAACGCATAAAATAATTATTTGTTATTGTCAATCACTCTAAATTGGGGCTTAGAACATAGTTGTAATTCATATTTATAATAATAGTGGAACATTTCTTCATTCGATAATACGTATACTCTTTATTTCGACTTTTCTGAGGCTCCTCTGGCAGTGGTACATAGCACAACTTCATCTTGCTTATTGAAATCTCGAATGATTCAGTAATTATAAACTTATTCAACATACCCGGACGTCAGAAGTCAATTTGTTTCGGCAACTTCGCCCTAATTGCGAAGTGTTACGCCAGTTGTAACATGTGAACCAGATATGCATTTTATGACACCTCAAAGAAAACAAGATAAAAGCAATTAGTTTTATAATTATAATAATTTTATGATTTAAAGTATTCCAATTCACAAAAATAAACTCTTTCTCGACCTCTCGCACAGCATGGACAAGATACATGCATTGCATGGGAAATTGTTTGAAAATGCCGAAAAATGCAGGACATTGCTCCACTTAAACTTATCTTGCTTATTGAAATCTTGAATGATTCAGTAATTATAAACTTATTCAAGATACCCCGACGTCAGAAGTCAATTTGGCTTTACCTAATAGCTTCATTTTAAAAATTGGTAAGCCGGCCGATAAAAATATGTCAGAGAAAAATATGTCGCCTCGGATATTTATTTCCATTGCGGGACCGCTGAGCGGCGCGGCGCATGCTTAGCTGGAGTCTCAGTGTTTGTAAATAAATTCTTGTAAATCGTGAAAAGTAATTAAGCTTGTTATGAATTTCTGAAAATTAAATAAATTAAAATGAAAAAAATTAACTGTGCGTATTTGTGCAAATACATATATGTATGCTTAAACTTTGTCCAGCGGCGTTTCCGGACCTTCTCGTTCTGTAAATGCTTGTACATATAGTCGCTCAGGACAAGTGCTGCAGCGTTGTCGATATATTGACGGTACATGCTCCTACTGACTATAACCAACCGGCGCACAGTGGGCCGTTGTATGGAAGAGTTGGAATTAAATCTGCAACTTTTGAACCCGTAGACCGATCTTAATAGTACTAGTACAAAAATGGTTACTGTAGCTTTCCTGGAAAAAACACTTTTTTTGTTTAAACGCATAAAATAATTATTTGTTATTGTCAATCACTCTAAATTGGGGCTTAGAACATAGTTGTAATTCATATTTATAATAATAGTGGAACATTTCTTCATTCGATAATACGTATACTCTTTATTTCGACTTTTCTGAGGCTCCTCTGGCAGTGGTACATAGCACAACTTCATCTTGCTTATTGAAATCTCGAATGATTCAGTAATTATAAACTTATTCAACATACCCGGACGTCAGAAGTCAATTTGTTTCGGCAACTTCGCCCTAATTGCGAAGTGTTACGCCAGTTGTAACATGTGAACCAGATATGCATTTTATGACACCTCAAAGAAAACAAGATAAAAGCAATTAGTTTTATAATTATAATAATTTTATGATTTAAAGTATTCCAATTCACAAAAATAAACTCTTTCTCGACCTCTCGCACAGCATGGACACGATACATGCATTGCATGGGAAATTGTTTGAAAATGCCGAAAAATGCAGGACATTGCTCCACTTAAACTTATCTTGCTTATTGAAATCTTGAATGATTCAGTAATTATAAACTTATTCAAGATACCCCGACGTCAGAAGTCAATTTGGCTTTACCTAATAGCTTCATTTTAAAAATTGGTAAGCCGGCCGATAAAAATATGTCAGAGAAAAATATGTCGCCTCGGATATTTATTTCCATTGCGGGACCGCTGAGCGGCGCGGCGCATGCTTAGCTGGAGTCTCAGTGTTTGTAAATAAATTCTTGTAAATCGTGAAAAGTAATTAAGCTTGTTATGAATTTCTGAAAATTAAATAAATTAAAATGAAAAAAATTAACTGTGCGTATTTGTGCAAATACATATATGTATGCTTAAACTTTGTCCAGCGGCGTTTCCGGACCTTCTCGTTCTGTAAATGCTTGTACATATAGTCGCTCAGGACAAGTGCTGCAGCGTTGTCGATATATTGACGGTACATGCTCCTACTGACTATAACCAACCGGCGCACAGTGGGCCGTTGTATGGAAGAGTTGGAATTAAATCTGCAACTTTTGAACCCGTAGACCGATCTTAATAGTACTAGTACAAAAATGGTTACTGTAGCTTACCGGGAAAAAACACTTTTTTTGTTTAAACGCATAAAATAATTATTTGTTATTGTCAATCACTCTAAATTGGGGCTTAAAACATAGTTGTAATCCATATTTATTATAATAGTGGAACATTTCTTCATTCGATAATACTTATACTCTTTATTTCGACTTTTCTGAGGCTCCTCTGGCAGTGGTACATAGCACAACTTCATCTCGCAAAGCATGGACACGATACATGCATTGCATGGGAAATTGTTTGAAAATGCCGAAAAATGCAGGACATTGCTCCACTTAAACTTATCTTGCTTATTGAAATCTTGAATGATTCAGTAATTATAAACTTATTCAAGATACCCCGACGTCAGAAGTCAATTTGGCTTTACCTAATAGCTTCATTTTAAAAATTGGTAAGCCGGCCGATAAAAATATGTCAGAGAAAAATATGTCGCTTCGGGTATTTATTTCCATTGCGGGACCGCTGTGCGGCGCGGCGCATGCTTAGCTGGAGTCTCAGTGTTTGTAAATAAATTCTTGTAAACCGTGAAAAGTAATTAAGCTTGTTATAAATTTCTGAAAATTAAATAAATTAAAATGAAAAAAAATTAAGTGTGCGTATATGTGCAAATACATATATGTATGCTTAAACTTTGTCCAGCGGCGTTTCCTTACCTTCTCGTTCTGTAAATGCTTGTACATATAGTCGCTCAGGACAAGTGCTGCAGCGTTGTCGATATATTGACGGTACATGCTCCTACTGACTATAAACAACCGGCGCACAGTGGGCCGTTGTATGGAAGAGTTGGAATTAAATCTGCAACTTTTGAACCCGTAGACCGATCTTAATAGTACTAGTACAAAAATGGTTACTGTAGCTTTCCTGGAAAAAACACTTTTTTTGTTTAAACGCATAAAATAATTATTTGTTATTGTCAATCACTCTAAATTGGGGCTTAGAACATAGTTGTAATTCATATTTATAATAATAGTGGAACATTTCTTCATTCGATAATACGTATACTCTTTATTTCGACTTTTCTGAGGCTCCTCTGGCAGTGGTACATAGCACAACTTCATCTTGCTTATTGAAATCTCGAATGATTCAGTAATTATAAACTTATTCAACATACCCGGACGTCAGAAGTCAATTTGTTTCGGCAACTTCGCCCTAATTGCGAAGTGTTACGCCAGTTGTAACATGTGAACCAGATATGCATTTTATGACACCTCAAAGAAAACAAGATAAAAGCAATTAGTTTTATAATTATAATAATTTTATGATTTAAAGTATTCCAATTCACAAAAATAAACTCTTTCTCGACCTCTCGCACAGCATGGACACGATACATGCATTGCATGGGAAATTGTTTGAAAATGCCGAAAAATGCAGGACATTGCTCCACTTAAACTTATCTTGCTTATTGAAATCTTGAATGATTCAGTAATTATAAACTTATTCAAGATACCCCGACGTCAGAAGTCAATTTGGCTTTACCTAATAGCTTCATTTTAAAAATTGGTAAGCCGGCCGATAAAAATATGTCAGAGAAAAATATGTCGCTTCGCATATTTATTTCCATTGCGGGACCGCTGAGCGGCGCGGCGGATGCTTAGCTGGAGTCTCAGTGTTTGTAAATCGTGAAAAGTAATTAAGCTTGTTATGAATTTCTGAAAATTAAATAAATTTAAATGAAAAAAATTAAGTGTGCGTATATGTGCAAATACATATATGTATGCTTAAACTTTGTCCAGCGGCGTTTCCGGACCTTCTCGTTCTGTAAATGCTTGTACCTGTAGTCGCTCAGGACAAGTGCTGCAGAGTTGTCGATATATTGACGGTACATGCTCCTACTTACTATAACCAACCGGCGCACAGTGGGCCGTTGTATGGAAGAGTTGGAATTAAATCTGCAACTTTTGAACCCGTAGACCGATCTTAATAGTACTAGTACAAAAATGGTTACTGTAGCTTACCTGGAAAAAACACTTTTTTGATTAAACGCATAAAATAATTATTTGTTATTGTCAATCACTCTAAATTGGGGCTTAAAACATGGTTGTAATCCATAGTCATAATAATAGTGGAACATTTCTTCATTCGATAATACTTATACTCTTTATTTCGACTTTTCTGAGGCTCCTCTGGCAGTGGTACATAGCACAACTTCATCTTGCTTATTGAAATCTCGAATGATTCAGTAATTATAAACTTATTCAAGATACCCCGACGTCAGAAGTCAATTTGACTTTACCTAATAACTTCATTTTAAAAATTGGTAAGCCGGCTGATAAAAATATGTCAGAGAAAAATATGTCGCTTCGGGTATTTATTTCCATTGCGGGACCGCTGAGCGGCGCGGCGCATGCTTAACTGGAGTCTCAGTGTTTGTAAATAAATTCTTGTAAATCGTGAAAAGTAATTAAGCTTGTTATGAATTTCTGAAAATTAAATAAATTAAAATGAAAAAAATTAAGTGTGCGTATATGTGCAAATACATATATGTATGCTTAAACTTTGTCCAGCGGCGTTTCCTTACCTTCTCGTTCTGTAAATGCTTGTACATATAGTCGCTCAGGACAAGTGCTGCAGCGTTGTCGATATATTGACGGTACATGCTCCTACTGACTATAAACAACCGGCGCACAGTGGGCCGTTGTATGGAAGAGTTGGAATTAAATCTGCAACTTTTGAACCCGTAGACCGATCTTAATAGTACTAGTACAAAAATGGTTACTGTAGCTTTCCTGGAAAAAACACTTTTTTTGTTTAAACGCATAAAATAATTATTTGTTATTGTCAATCACTCTAAATTGGGGCTTAGAACATAGTTGTAATTCATATTTATAATAATAGTGGAACATTTCTTCATTCGATAATACGTATACTCTTTATTTCGACTTTTCTGAGGCTCCTCTGGCAGTGGTACATAGCACAACTTCATCTTGCTTATTGAAATCTCGAATGATTCAGTAATTATAAACTTATTCAACATACCCGGACGTCAGAAGTCAATTTGTTTCGGCAACTTCGCCCTAATTGCGAAGTGTTACGCCAGTTGTAACATGTGAACCAGATATGCATTTTATGACACCTCAAAGAAAACAAGATAAAAGCAATTAGTTTTATAATTATAATAATTTTATGATTTAAAGTATTCCAATTCACAAAAATAAACTCTTTCTCGACCTCTCGCACAGCATGGACACGATACATGCATTGCATGGGAAATTGTTTGAAAATGCCGAAAAATGCAGGACATTGCTCCACTTAAACTTATCTTGCTTATTGAAATCTTGAATGATTCAGTAATTATAAACTTATTCAAGATACCCCGACGTCAGAAGTCAATTTGGCTTTACCTAATAGCTTCATTTTAAAAATTGGTAAGCCGGCCGATAAAAATATGTCAGAGAAAAATATGTCGCTTCGCATATTTATTTCCATTGCGGGACCGCTGAGCGGCGCGGCGGATGCTTAGCTGGAGTCTCAGTGTTTGTAAATCGTGAAAAGTAATTAAGCTTGTTATGAATTTCTGAAAATTAAATAAATTTAAATGAAAAAAATTAAGTGTGCGTATATGTGCAAATACATATATGTATGCTTAAACTTTGTCCAGCGGCGTTTCCGGACCTTCTCGTTCTGTAAATGCTTGTACCTGTAGTCGCTCAGGACAAGTGCTGCAGAGTTGTCGATATATTGACGGTACATGCTCCTACTTACTATAACCAACCGGCGCACAGTGGGCCGTTGTATGGAAGAGTTGGAATTAAATCTGCAACTTTTGAACCCGTAGACCGATCTTAATAGTACTAGTACAAAAATGGTTACTGTAGCTTACCTGGAAAAAACACTTTTTTGATTAAACGCATAAAATAATTATTTGTTATTGTCAATCACTCTAAATTGGGGCTTAAAACATGGTTGTAATCCATAGTCATAATAATAGTGGAACATTTCTTCATTCGATAATACTTATACTCTTTATTTCGACTTTTCTGAGGCTACTCTGGCAGTGGTACATAGCACAACTTCATCTTGCTTATTGAAATCTCGAATGATTCAGTAATTATAAACTTATTCAAGATACCCCGACGTCAGAAGTCAATTTGACTTTACCTAATAACTTCATTTTAAAAATTGGTAAGCCGGCTGATAAAAATATGTCAGAGAAAATCGTGAAAAGTAATTAAGCTTGTTATGAATTTCTGAAAATTAAATAAATTAAAATGAAAAAAATTAAGTGTGCGTATATGTGCAAATACATATATGTATGCTTAAACTTTGTCCAGCGGCGTTTCCGGACCTTCTCGTTCTGTAAATGCTTGTACATATAGTCGCTCAGGACAAGTGCTGCAGCGTTGTCGATATATTGACGGTACATGCTCCTACTGACTATAACCAACCGGCGCACAGTGGGCCGTTGTATGGAAGAGTTGGAATTAAATCTGCAACTTTTGAACCCGTAGACCGATCTTAATAGTACTAGTACAAAAATGGTTACTGTAGCTTTCCTGGAAAAAACACTTTTTTTGTTTAAACGCATAAAATAATTATTTGTTATTGTCAATCACTCTAAATTGGGGCTTAGAACATAGTTGTAATTCATATTTATAATAATAGTGGAACATTTCTTCATTCGATAATACGTATACTCTTTATTTCGACTTTTCTGAGGCTCCTCTGGCAGTGGTACATAGCACAACTTCATCTTGCTTATTGAAATCTCGAATGATTCAGTAATTATAAACTTATTCAAGATACCCCGACGTCAGAAGTCAATTTGTTTCGGCAACTTCGCCCTAATTGCGAAGTGGTACGCCAGTTGTAACATGTGAACCAGACATGCATTTTATGACACCTCAAAGAAAACAAGGTAAAAGCAATTAGTTTTATAATTATAATAATTTTATGACCTAAAGTATTCCAATTCACAAAAATAAACTCTTCCCCGACCTCTCGCACAGCATGGACACGGTACATGCATTGCATGGGAAACTGTTTGAAAATGCAGGACATAGCTCCACTTAAACTTATCTTGCTTATTGAAATCTTGAATGATTTAGTAATTATAAACTTATTCAAGATGCTGTTCAAGTGTTGCAGCGTTGTCGATATATTGACGGTACATGCTCCTGCTGACTATAACCAACCGGCGCAAAGTGGGCCGTTGTATGGGAGAGTTGGAATTAAATCTGCAACTTTTGAACCCGTAGACCGATCTTAATAGTACTAGTTCAAAAATGGTTACTGTAGCTTACCGGGAAAAACACTTTTTTGTTTAAACGCATAAAATAATTATTTGTTATTGTCAATCACTCTAAATTGGGGCTTAAAACATAGTTGTAATCCATATTTACAATAATAGTGGAACATTTCTTCATTCGATAATACTTATACTCTTTATTTCGACTTTTCTGAGGCTCCTCTGGCAGTGGTACAGAGCACAACTTCATCTTGCTTATTGAAATCTCGAATGATTCAGTAATTATAAACTTATTCAAGATACACCGACGTCAGAAGTCAATTTGGCTTTACCTAATAGCTTCATTTTAAAAATTGGTAAGCCGGCCGATAAAAATATGTCAGAGAAAAATATGTCGCTTCGGGTATTTATTTCCATTGCGGGACCGCTGTGTAGCGCGGCGCATGCTTAGCTGGAGTCTCAGTGTTTGTAAATCGTGAAAAGTAATTAAGCTTGTTATGAATTTCTGAAAATTAAATAAATTAAAATGAAAAAAATGAAGTGTGCGTATATGTGCAAATACATATATGTATGCTTAAACTTTGTCCAGCGGCGTTTCCGGACCTTCTCGTTCTGTAAATGCTTGTACCTGTAGTCGCTCAGGACAAGTGCTGCAGCGTTGTCGATATATTGACGGTACATGCTCCTGCTGATTATAACCAACCGGCGCAAAGTGGGCCGTTGTATGGGACAGTTGGAATTAAATCTGCAACTTTTGAACCCGTAGACCGATCTTAATAGTACTAGTTCAAAAATGGTTACTGTAGCTTACCGGTAAAGAACACTTTTTTTGTTTAAACGCATAAAATAATTATTTGTTATTGTCAATCACTCTAAATTGGGTCTTAAAACATAGTTGTAATCCATATTTATAATAATAGTGGAACATTTCTTCATTCGATAATACTTATACTCTTTATTCCGACGTTTCTGAGGCTCCTCTGGCAGTGGTACATAGCACAACTTCATCTTGCTCATTGAAATCTCGAATGATTCAGTAATTATAAACTTATCCAAATACACCGACGTCAGAAGTCAATTTGTTTCGGCAACTTCGCCCTAATTGCGAAGTGTTACGCCAGTTGTAACATGTGAACCAGACATGCATTTTATGACACCTCAAAGAAAACAAGATAAAAGCAATTAGTTTTATAATTATAATAATTTTATGACCTAAAGTATTCCAATTCACAAAAATAAACTCTTCCCCGACCTCTCGCACAGCATGGACAAGATACATACATTGCATGGGAAATTGTTTGAAAATGCAGGACATTGCTCCACTTAAACTTATCTTGCTTATTGAAATCTTGAATGATTCAGTAATTATAAACTTATTCAAGATACCCCGACGTCAGAAGTCAATTTGGCTTTACCTAATAGCTTCATTTTAAAAATTGGTAAGCCGGCCGATAAAAATATGTCAGAGAAAAATATGTCGCTTCGGGTATTTATTTCCATTGCGGGACCGCTGTGTGGCGCGGCGCATGCTTAGCTGGAGTCTCAGTGTTTGTAAATAAATTCTTGTAAATCGTGAAAAGTAATTAAGCTTGTTATGAATTTCTGAAAATTAAATAAACTAAAATGAAAAAATTTTTCTGTGCGTATATGTGCAAATACATATATGTATGCTTAAACTTTGTCCAGCGGCGTTTAAGGACCTTCTCGTTCTGTAAATGCTTGTACCTGTAGTCGCTCAGGACAAGTGCTGCAGCGTTGTCGATATATTGACGGTACATGCTCCTGCTGACTATAACCAACCGGCGCAAAGTGGGCCGTTGTATGGGAGAGTTGGAATTCAATCTGCAACTTTTGAACCCGTAGACCGATCTTAATAGTACTAGTTCAAAAATGGTTACTGTAGCTTACCGGGAAAAACACTTTTTTTGTTTAAACGCATAAAATAATTATTTGTTATTGTCAATCACTCTAAATTGGGGCTTAAAACATAGTTGTAATCCATATTTACAATAATAGTGGAACATTTCTTCATTCGATAATACTTATACTCTTTATTTCGACTTTTCTGAGGCTCCTCTGGCAGTGGTACATAGCACAACTTCATCTTGCTTATTGAAATCTCGAATGATTCAGTAATTATAAACTTATTCAAGATACCCCGACGTCAGAAGTCAATTTGTTTCGGCAACTTCGCCCTAATTGCAAAGTGTTACGCCAGTTGTAACATGTGAACCAGACATGCATTTTATGACACCTCAAAGAAAACAAGATAAAAGCAATTAGTTTTATAATTATAATAATTTTATGACCTAAAGTATTTCAATTCACAAAAATAAACTCTTCCCCGACCTCTCGCACAGCATGGACACGATACATGCATTGCATGGGAAATTGTTTGAAAATGCAGGACATAGCTCCACTTAAATTTATCTTGCTTATTGAAATCTTGAATGATTTAGTAATTATAAACTTATTCAAGATGCTGTTCAAGTGTTGCAGCGTTGTCGATATATTGACGGTACATGCTCCTGCTGACTATATGGGAGAGTTGGAATTAAATCTGCAACTTTTGAACCCGTAGACCGATCTTAATAGTACTAGTTCAAAAATGGTTACTGTAGCTTACCGGGAAAAACACTTTTTTTGTTTAAACGCATAAAATAATTATTTGTTATTGTCAATCACTCTAAATTGGGGCTTAAAACATAGTTGTAATCCATATTTACAATAATAGTGGAACATTTCTTCATTCGATAATACTTATACTCTTTATTTCGACTTTTCTGAGGCTCCTCTGGCAGTGGTACATAGCACAACTTCATCTTGCTTATTGAAATCTCGAATGATTCAGTAATTATAAACTTATTCAAGATACCCCGACGTCAGAAGTCAATTTGTTTCGGCAACTTCGCCCTAATTGCGAAGTGGTACGCCAGCTGTAACATGTGAACCAGACATGCATTTTATGACACCTCAAAGAAAACAAGATAAAAGCAATTAGTTTTATAATTATAATAATTTTATGACCTAAAGTACTCCAATTCACAAAAATAAACTCTTCCCCGACCTCTCGCACAGCACAGCATTATTCAAGATACACCGACGTCAGAAGTCAATTTGGCTTTACCTAATAGCTTCATTTTAAAAATTGGTAAGCCGGCCGATAAAAATATGTCAGAGAAAAATATGTCGCTTCGGGTATTTATTTCCATTGCGGGACCGCTGTGTAGCGCGGCGCATGCTTAGCTGGAGTCTCAGTGTTTGTAAATCGTGAAAAGTAATTAAGCTTGTTATGAATTTCTGAAAATTAAATAAATTAAAATGAAAAAAATGAAGTGTGCGTATATGTGCAAATACATATATGTATGCTTAAACTTTGTCCAGCGGCGTTTCCGGACCTTCTCGTTCTGTAAATGCTTGTACCTGTAGTCGCTCAGGACAAGTGCTGCAGCGTTGTCGATATATTGACGGTACATGCTCCTGCTGATTATAACCAACCGGCGCAAAGTGGGCCGTTGTATGGGAGAGTTGGAATTAAATCTGCAACTTTTGAACCCGTAGACCGATCTTAATAGTACTAGTTCAAAAATGGTTACTGTAGCTTACCGGGAAAAAACACTTTTTTTGTTTAAACGCATAAAATAATTATTTGTTATTGTCAATCACTCTAAATTGGGGCTTAAAACATAGTTGTAATCCATATTTACAATAATAGTGGAACATTTCTTCATTCGATAATACTTATACTCTTTATTTCGACTTTTCTGAGGCTCCTCTGGCAGTGGTACATAGCACAACTTCATCTTGCTTATCGAATGATTCAGTAGTTATAAACATATTCAATATACCCCGACGTCAGAAGTCACTTTGTTTCGGCAACTTCGCCCTAATTGCGAAGTGGTACGCCAGTTGTAACATGTGAACCAGACATGCATTTTATGACACCTCAAAGAAAACAAGATAGCAATTAGTTTTATAATTATAATAATTTTATGACCTAAAGTATTCCAATTCACAAAAATAAACTCTTCCCCGACCTCTCGCACAGCATGGACACGGTACATGCATTGCATGGGAAATTGTTTGAAAATGCAGGACATAGCTCCACTTAAACTTATCTTGCTTATTGAAATCTTGAATGATTTAGTAATTATAAACTTATTCAAGATGCTGTTCAAGTGTTGCAGCGTTGTCGATATATTGACGGTACATGCTCCTGCTGACTATAACCAACCGGCGCAAAGTGGGCCGTTGTATGGGAGAGTTGGAATTAAATCTGCAACTTTTGAACCCGTAGACCGATCTTAATAGTACTAGTTCAAAAATGGTTACTGTAGCTTACCGGGAAAAACACTTTTTTGTTTAAACGCATAAAATAATTATTTGTTATTGTCAATCACTCTAAATTGGGGCTTAAAACATAGTTGTAATCCATATTTACAATAATAGTGGAACATTTCTTCATTCGATAATACTTATACTCTTTATTTCGACTTTTCTGAGGCTCCTCTGGCAGTGGTACATAGCACAACTTCATCTTGCTTATTGAAATCTCGAATGATTCAGTAATTATAAACTTATTCAAGATACCCCGACGTCAGAAGTCAATTTGTTTCGGCAACTTCGCCCTAATTGCAAAGTGTTACGCCAGTTGTAACATGTGAACCAGACATGCATTTTATGACACCTCAAAGAAAACAAGATAAAAGCAATTAGTTTTATAATAATAATAATTTTATGACCTAAAGTATTCCAATTCTCAAAAATAAACTCTTCCCCGACCTCTCGCACAGCATGGACACGATACATACATTGCATGGGAAATTGTTTGAAAATGCAGGACATTGCTCCACTTAAACTTATCTTGCTTATTGAAATCTTGAATGATTCAGTAATTATAAACTTATTCAAGATACCCCGACGTCAGAAGTCAATTTGGCTTTACCTAATAGCTTCATTTTAAAAATTGGTAAGCCGGCCGATAAAAATATGTCAGAGAAAAATATGTCGCTTCGGGTATTTATTTCCATTGCGGGACCGCTGTGTAGCGCGGCGCATGCTTAGCTGGAGTCTCAGTGTTTGTAAATCGTGAAAAGTAATTAAGCTTGTTATGAATTTCTGAAAATTAAATAAATTTAAATGAAAAAAATTAAGTGTGCGTATATGTGCAAATACCTATATGTATGCTTAAACTTTGTCCAGCGGCGTTTCCGGACCTTCTCGTTCTGTAAATGCTTGTACCTGTAGTCGCTCAGGACAAGTGCTGCAGCGTTGTCGATATATTGAAGGTACATGCTCCTGCTGACTATAACCAACCGGCGCAAAGTGGGCCGTTGTATGGGAGAGTTGGAATTAAATCAGCAACTTTTAAACCCGTAGACCGATCTTAATAGTACTAGTTCAAAAATGGTTACTGTAGCTTACCGGGAAAAAACACTTTTTTTGTTTAAACGCATAAAATAATTATTTGTTATTGTCAATCACTCTCAATTGGGGCTTAAAACATAGTTGTAATCCATGTTTACAATAATAGTGGAACATTTCTTCATTCGATAATACTTATACTCTTTATTTCGACTTTTCTGAGGCTCCTCTGGCAGTGGTACATAGCACAACTTCATCTTGCTTATCGAATGATTCAGTAGTTATAAACATATTCAATATACCCCGACGTCAGAAGTCAATTTGTTTCGGCAACTTCGCCCTAATTGCGAAGTGGTACGCCAGTTGTAACATGTGAACCAGACATGCATTTTATGACACCTCAAAGACAACAAGATAGCAATTAGTTTTATAATTATAATAATTTTATGACCTAAAGTATTCCAATTCACAAAAATAAACTCTTCCCCGACCTCTCGCACAGCATGGACACGGTACATGCATTGCATGGGAAATTGTTTGAAAATGCAGGACATAGCTCCACTTAAACTTATCTTGCTTATTGAAATCTTGAATGATTTAGTAATTATAAACTTATTCAAGATGCTGTTCAAGTGTTGCAGCGTTGTCGATATATTGACGGTACATGCTCCTGCTGACTATAACCAACCGGCGCAAAGTGGGCCGTTGTATGGGAGAGTTGGAATTAAATCTGCAACTTTTGAACCCGTAGACCGATCTTAATAGTACTAGTTCAAAAATGGTTACTGTAGCTTACCGGGAAAAACACTTTTTTTGTTTAAACGCATAAAATAATTATTTGTTATTGTCAATCACTCTAAATTGGGGCTTAAAACATAGTTGTAATCCATATTTACAATAATAGTGGAACATTTCTTCATTCGATAATACTTATACTCTTTATTTCGACTTTTCTGAGGCTCCTCTGGCAGTGGTACATAGCACAACTTCATCTTGCTTATTGAAATCTCGAATGATTCAGTAATTATAAACTTATTCAAGATACCCCGACGTCAGAAGTCAATTTGTTTCGGCAACTTCGCCCTAATTGCAAAGTGTTACGCCAGTTGTAACATGTGAACCAGACATGCATTTTATGACACCTCAAAGAAAACAAGATAAAAGCAATTAGTTTTATAATTATAATAATTTTATGACCTAAAGTATTCCAATTCTCAAAAATAAACTCTTCCCCGACCTCTCGCACAGCATGGACACGATACATACATTGCATGGGAAATTGTTTGAAAATGCTGGACATTGCTCCACTTAAACTTATCTTGCTTATTGAAATCTTGAATGATTCAGTAATTATAAACTTATTCAAGATACCCCGACGTCAGAAGTCAATTTGGCTTTACCTAATAGCTTCATTTTAAAAATTGGTAAGCCGGCCGATAAAAATATGTCAGAGAAAAATATGTCGCTTCGGGTATTTATTTCCATTGCGGGACCGCTGTGTAGCGCGGCGCATGCTTAGCTGGAGTCTCAGTGTTTGTAAATCGTGAAAAGTAATTAAGCTTGTTATGAATTTCTGAAAATTAAATAAATTTAAATGAAAAAAATTAAGTGTGCGTATATGTGCAAATACCTATATGTATGCTTAAACTTTGTCCAGCGGCGTTTCCGGACCTTCTCGTTCTGTAAATGCTTGTACCTGTAGTCGCTCAGGACAAGTGCTGCAGCGTTGTCGATATATTGACGGTACATGCTCCTGCTGACTATAACCAACCGGCGCAAAGTGGGCCGTTGTATGGGAGAGTTGGAATTAAATCAGCAACTTTTGAACCCGTAGACCGATCTTAATAGTACTAGTTCAAAAATGGTTACTGTAGCTTACCGGGAAAAACACTTTTTTTGTTTAAACGCATAAAATAATTATTTGTTATTGTCAATCACTCTAAATTGGGGCTTAAAACATAGTTGTAATCCATATTTACAATAATAGTGGAACATTTCTTCATTCGATAATACTTATACTCTTTATTTCGACTTTTCTGAGGCTCCTCTGGCAGTGGTACATAGCACAACTTCATCTTGCTTATTGAAATCTCGAATGATTCAGTAATTATAAACTTATTCAAGATACCCCGACGTCAGAAGTCAATTTGTTTCGGCAACTTCGCCCTAATTGCAAAGTGTTACGCCAGTTGTAACATGTGAACCAGACATGCATTTTATGACACCTCAAAGAAAACAAGATAAAAGCAATTAGTTTTATAATTATAATAATTTTATGACCTAAAGTATTCCAATTCTCAAAAATAAACTCTTCCCCGACCTCTCGCACAGCATGGACACGATACATACATTGCATGGGAAATTGTTTGAAAATGCAGGACATTGCTCCACTTAAACTTATCTTGCTTATTGAAATCTTGAATGATTCAGTAATTATAAACTTATTCAAGATACCCCGACGTCAGAAGTCAATTTGGCTTTACCTAATAGCTTCATTTTAAAAATTGGTAAGCCGGCCGATAAAAATATGTCAGAGAAAAATATGTCGCTTCGGGTATTTATTTCCATTGCGGGACCGCTGTGTAGCGCGGCGCATGCTTAGCTGGAGTCTCAGTGTTTGTAAATCGTGAAAAGTAATTAAGCTTGTTATGAATTTCTGAAAATTAACTAAATTTAAATGAAAAAAATTAAGTGTGCGTATATGTGCAAATACCTATATGTATGCTTAAACTTTGTCCAGCGGCGTTTCCGGACCTTCTCGTTCTGTAAATGCTTGTACCTGTAGTCGCTCAGGACAAGTGCTGCAGCGTTGTCGATATATTGACGGTACATGCTCCTGCTGACTATAACCAACCGGCGCAAAGTGGGCCGTTGTATGGGAGAGTTGGAATTAAATCAGCAACTTTTGAACCCGTAGACCGATCTTAATAGTACTAGTTCAAAAATGGTTACTGTAGCTTACCGGGAAAAAACACTTTTTTTGTTTAAACGCATAAAATAATTATTTGTTATTGTCAATCACTCTAAATTGGGGCTTAAAACATAGTTGTAATCCATATTTACAATAATAGTGGAACATTTCTTCATTCGATAATACTTATACTCTTTATTTCGACTTTTCTGAGGCTCCTCTGGCAGTGGTACATAGCACAACTTCATCTTGCTTATTGAAATCTCGAATGATTCAGTAATTATAAACTTATTCAAGATACCCCGACGTCAGAAGTCAATTTGGCTTTACCTTATAGCCTCATTTTAAAAATTGGTAAGCCGGCCGATAAAAATATGTCAGAGAAAAATATGTCGCTTCGGGTATTTATTTCCATTGCGGGACCGCTGTGTGGCGCGGCGCATGCTTAGCTGGAGTCTCAGTGTTTGTAAATAAATTCTTCTAAATCGTGAAAAGTAATTAAGCTTGTTATGAATTTCTGAAAATTAAATAAATTAAAATGAAAAAAATTAAGTGTGCGTATATGTGCAAATACATATATCTATGCTTAAACTTTGTCCAGCGGCGTTTAAGGACCTTCTCGTTCTGTAAATGCTTGTACCTGTAGTCGCTCAGGACAAGTCGATATATTGACGGTACATGCTCCTGCTGACTATAACCAACCGGCGCACAGTGAGCCGTTGTATGGGAGAGTTGGAATTAAATCTGCAACTTTTGAACCCTTAGACCGATCTTAATAGTACTAGTTCAAAAATGGTTACTGTAGCTTACCGGGAAAAAACACTTTTTTTGTTTAAACGCATAAAATAATTATTTGTTATTGTCAATCACTCTAAATTGGGGCTTAAAACATAGTTGTAATCCATATTTACAATAATAGTGGAACATTTCTTCATTCGATAATACTTATACTCTTTATTTCGACTTTTCTGAGGCTCCTCTGGCAGTGGTACATAGCACAACTTCATCTTGCTTATTGAAATCTCGAATGATTCAGTAATTATAAACTTATTCAAGATACCCCGACATCAGAAGTCAATTTGTTTCGGCAACTTCGCCCTAATTGCAAAGTGTTACGCCAGTTGTAACATGTGAACCAGACATGCATTTTATGACACCTCAAAGAAAACAAGATAAAAGCAATTAGTTTTATAATTATAATAATTTTATGACCTAAAGTATTCCAATTCTCAAAAATAAACTCTTCCCCGACCTCTCGCACAGCATGGACACGATACATACATTGCATGGGAAATTGTTTGAAAATGCAGGACATTGCTCCACTTAAACTTATCTTGCTTATTGAAATCTTGAATGATTCAGTAATTATAAACTTATTCAAGATACCCCGACGTCAGAAGTCAATTTGGCTTTACCTAATAGCTTCATTTTAAAAATTGGTAAGCCGGCCGATAAAAATATGTCAGAGAAAAATATGTCGCTTCGGGTATTTATTTCCATAGCGGGACCGCTGTGTAGCGCGGCGCATGCTTAGCTGGAGTCTCAGTGTTTGTAAATCGTGAAAAGTAATTAAGCTTGTTATGAATTTCTGAAAATTAAATAAATTTAAATGAAAAAAATTAAGTGTGCGTATATGTGCAAATACCTATATGTATGCTTAAACTTTGTCCAGCGGCGTTTCCGGACCTTCTCGTTCTGTAAATGCTTGTACCTGTAGTCGCTCAGGACAAGTGCTGCAGCGTTGTCGATATATTGACGGTACATGCTCCTGCTGACTATAACCAACCGGCGCAAAGTGGGCCGTTGTATGGGAGAGTTGGAATTAAATCTGCAACTTTTGAACCCGTAGACCGATCTTAATAGTACTAGTTCAAAAATGGTTACTGTAGCTTACCGGGAAAAACACTTTTTTTGTTTAAACGCATAAAATAATTATTTGTTATTGTCAATCACTCTAAATTGGGGCTTAAAACATAGTTGTAATCCATATTTACAATAATAGTGGAACATTTCTTCATTCGATAATACTTATACTCTTTATTTCGACTTTTCTGAGGCTCCTCTGGCAGTGGTACATAGCACAACTTCATCTTGCTTATTGAAATCTCGAATGATTCAGTAATTATAAACTTATTCAAGATACCCCGACGTCAGAAGTCAATTTGTTTCGGCAACTTCGCCCTAATTGCAAAGTGTTACGCCAGTTGTAACATGTGAACCAGACATGCATTTTATGACACCTCAAAGAAAACAAGATAAAAGCAATTAGTTTTATAATTATAATAATTTTATGACCTAAAGTATTCCAATTCTCAAAAATAAACTCTTCCCCGACCTCTCGCACAGCATGGACACGATACATACATTGCATGGGAAATTGTTTGAAAATGCAGGACATTGCTCCACTTAAACTTATCTTGCTTATTGAAATCTTGAATGATTCAGTAATTATAAACTTATTCAAGATACCCCGACGTCAGAAGTCAATTTGGCTTTACCTAATAGCTTCATTTTAAAAATTGGTAAGCCGGCCGATAAAAATATGTCAGAGAAAAATATGTCGCTTCGGGTATTTATTTCCATTGCGGGACCGCTGTGTAGCGCGGCGCATGCTTAGCTGGAGTCTCAGTGTTTGTAAATCGTGAAAAGTAATTAAGCTTGTTATGAATTTCTGAAAATTAAATAAATTTAAATGAAAAAAATTAAGTGTGCGTATATGTGCAAATACCTATATGTATGCTTAAACTTTGTCCAGCGGCGTTTCCGGACCTTCTCGTTCTGTATATGCTTGTACCTGTAGTCGCTCAGGACAAGTGCTGCAGCGTTGTCGATATATTGACGGTACATGCTCCTGCTGACTATAACCAACCGGCGCAAAGTGGGCCGTTGTATGGGAGAGTTGGAATTAAATCAGCAACTTTTGAACCCGTAGACCGATCTTAATAGTACTAGTTCAAAAATGGTTACTGTAGCTTACCGGGAAATAACACTTTTTTTGTTTAAACGCATAAAATAATTATTTGTTATTGTCAATCACTCTAAATTGGGGCTTAAAACATAGTTGTAATCCATATTTACAATAATAGTGGAACATTTCTTCATTCGATAATACTTATACTCTTTATTTCGACTTTTCTGAGGCTCCTCTGGCAGTGGTACATAGCACAACTTCATCTTGCTTATTGAAATCTCGAATGATTCAGTAATTATAAACTTATTCAAGATACCCCGACGTCAGAAGTCAATTTGGCTTTACCTTATAGCCTCATTTTAAAAATTGGTAAGCCGGCCGATAAAAATATGTCAGAGAAAAATATGTCGCTTCGGGTATTTATTTCCATTGCGGGACCGCTGTGTGGCGCGGCGCATGCTTAGCTGGAGTCTCAGTGTTTGTAAATAAATTCTTGTAAATCGTGAAAAGTAATTAAGCTTGTTATGAATTTCTGAAAATTAAATAAATTAAAATGAAAAAAATTAAGTGTGCGTATATGTGCAAATACATATATGTATGCTTAAACTTTGTCCAGCGGCGTTTAAGGACCTTCTCGTTCTGTAAATGCTTGTACCTGTAGTCGCTCAGGACAAGTCGATATATTGACGGTACATGCTCCTGCTGACTATAACCAACCGGCGCACAGTGAGCCGTTGTATGGGAGAGTTGGAATTAAATCTGCAACTTTTGAACCCTTAGACCGATCTTAATAGTACTAGTTCAAAAATGGTTACTGTAGCTTACCGGGAAAAAACACTTTTTTTGTTTAAACGCATAAAATAATTATTTGTTATTGTCAATCACTCTAAATTGGGGCTTAAAACATAGTTGTAATCCATATTTACAATAATAGTGGAACATTTCTTCATTCGATAATACTTATACTCTTTATTTCGACTTTTCTGAGGCTCCTCTGGCAGTGGTACATAGCACAACTACATCTTGCTTATTGAAATCTCGAATGATTCAGTAATTATAAACTTATTCAAGATACCCCGACATCAGAAGTTAATTTGTTTCGGCAACTTCGCCCTAATTGCGAAGTGGTACGCCAGTAGTAACATGTGAACCAGACATGCATTTTATGACACCTCAAAGAAAACAAGATAAAAGCAATTAGTTTTATAATTATAATAATTTTATGACCTAAAGTATTCCAATTCACAAAAATAAACTCTTCCCCGACCTCTCGCACAGCGTGGACACGGTACATGCATTGCATGGGAAATTGTTTGAAAATGCAGGACATAGCTCCACTTAAACTTATCTTGCTTATTGAAATCTTGAATGATTTAGTAATTATAAACTTATTCAAGATGCTGTTCAAGTGTTGCAGCGTTGTCGATATATTGACGGTACATGCTCCTGCTGACTATAACCAACCGGCGCAAAGTGGGCCGTTGTATGGGAGAGTTGGAATTAAATCTGCAACTTTTGAACCCGTAGACCGATCTTAATAGTACTAGTTCAAAAATGGTTACTGTAGCTTACCGGGAAAAAACACTTTTTTTGTTTAAACGCATAAAATAATTATTTGTTATTGTCAATCACTCTAAATTGGGGCTTAAAACATAGTTGTAATCCATATTTATAATAATAGTGGAACATTTCTTCATTCGATAATACTTATACTCTTTATTTCGACTTTTCTGAGGCTCCTCTGGCAGTGGTACATAGCACAACTTCATCTTGCTCATTGAAATCTCGAATGATTCAGTAATTATAAACTTATCCAAATACACCGACGTCAGAAGTCAATTTGTTTCGGCAACTTCGCCCTAATTGCGAAGTGTTACGCCAGTTGTAACATGTGAACCAGACATGCATTTTATGACACCTCAAAGAAAACAAGATAAAAGCAATTAGTTTTATAATTATAATAATTTTATGACCTAAAGTATTCCAATTCGCAAAAATAAACTCTTCCCCGACCTCTCGCACAGCATGGACACGATACATACATTGCATGGGAAATTGTTTGAAAATGCAGGACATTGCTCCACTTAAACTTATCTTGCTTATTGAAATCTTGAATGATTCAGTAATTATAAACTTATTCAAGATACCCCGACGTCAGAAGTCAATTTGGCTTTACCTAATAGCTTCATTTTAAAAATTGGTAAGTCGGCCGATAAAAATATGTCAGAGAAAAATATGTCGCTTCGGGTACTTATTTCCATAGCGGGACCGCTGTGTAGCGCGGCGCATGCTTAGCTGGAGTCTCAGTGTTTGTAAATCGTGAAAAGTAATTAAGCTTGTTATGAATTTCTGAAAATTAAATAAATTTAAATGAAAAAAATTAAGTGTGCGTATATGTGCAAATACCTATATGTATGCTTAAACTTTGTCCAGCGGCGTTTCCGGACCTTCTCGTTCTGTAAATGCTTGTACCTGTAGTCGCTCAGGACAAGTGCTGCAGCGTTGTCGATATATTGACGGTACATGCTCCTGCTGACTATAACCAACCGGCGCAAAGTGGGCCGTTGTATGGGAGAGTTGGAATTAAATCTGCAACTTTTGAACCCGTAGACCGATCTTAATAGTACTAGTTCAAAAATGGTTACTGTAGCTTACCGGGAAAAACACTTTTTTTGTTTAAACGCATAAAATAATTATTTGTTATTGTCAATCACTCTAAATTGGGGCTTAAAACATAGTTGTAATCCATATTTACAATAATAGTGGAACATTTCTTCATTCGATAATACTTATACTCTTTATTTCGACTTTTCTGAGGCTCCTCTGGCAGTGGTACATAGCACAACTTCATCTTGCTTATTGAAATCTCGAATGATTCAGTAATTATAAACTTATTCAAGATACCCCGACGTCAGAAGTCAATTTGTTTCGGCAACTTCGCCCTAATTGCAAAGTGTTACGCCAGTTGTAACATGTGAACCAGACATGCATTTTATGACACCTCAAAGAAAACAAGATAAAAGCAATTAGTTTTATAATTATAATAATTTTATGACCTAAAGTATTCCAATTCTCAAAAATAAACTCTTCCCCGACCTCTCGCACAGCATGGACACGATACATACATTGCATGGGAAATTGTTTGAAAATGCAGGACATTGCTCCACTTAAACTTATCTTGCTTATTGAAATCTTGAATGATTCAGTAATTATAAACTTATTCAAGATACCCCGACGTCAGAAGTCAATTTGGCTTTACCTAATAGCTTCATTTTAAAAATTGGTAAGCCGGCCGATAAAAATATGTCAGAGAAAAATATGTCGCTTCGGGTATTTATTTCCATTGCGGGACCGCTGTGTAGCGCGGCGCATGCTTAGCTGGAGTCTCAGTGTTTGTAAATCGTGAAAAGTAATTAAGCTTGTTATGAATTTCTGAAAATTAAATAAATTTAAATGAAAAAAATTAAGTGTGCGTATATGTGCAAATACCTATATGTATGCTTAAACTTTGTCCAGCGGCGTTTCCGGACCTTCTCGTTCTGTATATGCTTGTACCTGTAGTCGCTCAGGACAAGTGCTGCAGCGTTGTCGATATATTGACGGTACATGCTCCTGCTGACTATAACCAACCGGCGCAAAGTGGGCCGTTGTATGGGAGAGTTGGAATTAAATCAGCAACTTTTGAACCCGTAGACCGATCTTAATAGTACTAGTTCAAAAATGGTTACTGTAGCTTACCGGGAAATAACACTTTTTTTGTTTAAACGCATAAAATAATTATTTGTTATTGTCAATCACTCTAAATTGGGGCTTAAAACATAGTTGTAATCCATATTTACAATAATAGTGGAACATTTCTTCATTCGATAATACTTATACTCTTTATTTCGACTTTTCTGAGGCTCCTCTGGCAGTGGTACATAGCACAACTTCATCTTGCTTATTGAAATCTCGAATGATTCAGTAATTATAAACTTATTCAAGATACCCCGACGTCAGAAGTCAATTTGGCTTTACCTTATAGCCTCATTTTAAAAATTGGTAAGCCGGCCGATAAAAATATGTCAGAGAAAAATATGTCGCTTCGGGTATTTATTTCCATTGCGGGACCGCTGTGTGGCGCGGCGCATGCTTAGCTGGAGTCTCAGTGTTTGTAAATAAATTCTTGTAAATCGTGAAAAGTAATTAAGCTTGTTATGAATTTCTGAAAATTAAATAAATTAAAATGAAAAAAATTAAGTGTGCGTATATGTGCAAATACATATATGTATGCTTAAACTTTGTCCAGCGGCGTTTAAGGACCTTCTCGTTCTGTAAATGCTTGTACCTGTAGTCGCTCAGGACAAGTCGATATATTGACGGTACATGCTCCTGCTGACTATAACCAACCGGCGCACAGTGAGCCGTTGTATGGGAGAGTTGGAATTAAATCTGCAACTTTTGAACCCTTAGACCGATCTTAATAGTACTAGTTCAAAAATGGTTACTGTAGCTTACCGGGAAAAAACACTTTTTTTGTTTAAACGCATAAAATAATTATTTGTTATTGTCAATCACTCTAAATTGGGGCTTAAAACATAGTTGTAATCCATATTTACAATAATAGTGGAACATTTCTTCATTCGATAATACTTATACTCTTTATTTCGACTTTTCTGAGGCTCCTCTGGCAGTGGTACATAGCACAACTACATCTTGCTTATTGAAATCTCGAATGATTCAGTAATTATAAACTTATTCAAGATACCCCGACATCAGAAGTTAATTTGTTTCGGCAACTTCGCCCTAATTGCGAAGTGGTACGCCAGTAGTAACATGTGAACCAGACATGCATTTTATGACACCTCAAAGAAAACAAGATAAAAGCAATTAGTTTTATAATTATAATAATTTTATGACCTAAAGTATTCCAATTCACAAAAATAAACTCTTCCCCGACCTCTCGCACAGCGTGGACACGGTACATGCATTGCATGGGAAATTGTTTGAAAATGCAGGACATAGCTCCACTTAAACTTATCTTGCTTATTGAAATCTTGAATGATTTAGTAATTATAAACTTATTCAAGATGCTGTTCAAGTGTTGCAGCGTTGTCGATATATTGACGGTACATGCTCCTGCTGACTATAACCAACCGGCGCAAAGTGGGCCGTTGTATGGGAGAGTTGGAATTAAATCTGCAACTTTTGAACCCGTAGACCGATCTTAATAGTACTAGTTCAAAAATGGTTACTGTAGCTTACCGGGAAAAAACACTTTTTTTGTTTAAACGCATAAAATAATTATTTGTTATTGTCAATCACTCTAAATTGGGGCTTAAAACATAGTTGTAATCCATATTTATAATAATAGTGGAACATTTCTTCATTCGATAATACTTATACTCTTTATTTCGACTTTTCTGAGGCTCCTCTGGCAGTGGTACATAGCACAACTTCATCTTGCTCATTGAAATCTCGAATGATTCAGTAATTATAAACTTATCCAAATACACCGACGTCAGAAGTCAATTTGTTTCGGCAACTTCGCCCTAATTGCGAAGTGTTACGCCAGTTGTAACATGTGAACCAGACATGCATTTTATGACACCTCAAAGAAAACAAGATAAAAGCAATTAGTTTTATAATTATAATAATTTTATGACCTAAAGTATTCCAATTCGCAAAAATAAACTCTTCCCCGACCTCTCGCACAGCATGGACACGATACATACATTGCATGGGAAATTGTTTGAAAATGCAGGACATTGCTCCACTTAAACTTATCTTGCTTATTGAAATCTTGAATGATTCAGTAATTATAAACTTATTCAAGATACCCCGACGTCAGAAGTCAATTTGGCTTTACCTAATAGCTTCATTTTAAAAATTGGTAAGTCGGCCGATAAAAATATGTCAGAGAAAAATATGTCGCTTCGGGTACTTATTTCCATTGCGGGACCGCTGTGTGGCGCGGCGCATGCTTAGCTGGAGTCTCAGTGTTTGTAAATAAATTCTTGTAAATCGTGAAAAGTAATTAAGCTTGTTATGAATTTCTGAAAATTAAATAAATTAAAATGAAAAAAATTAACTGTGCGTATATGTGCAAATACATATATGTATGCTTAAACTTTGTCCAGCGGCGTTTAAGGACCTTCTCGTTCTGTAAATGCTTGTACCTGTAGTCGCTCAGGACAAGTGCTGCAGCGTTGTCGATATATTGATGGTACATGCTCCTGCTGACTATAACCAACCGGCGCAAAGTGGGCCGTTGTATGGGAGAGTTGGAATTAAATCTGCAACTTTTGAACCCCTAGACCGATCTTAATAGTACTAGTTCAAAAATGGTTACTGTAGCTTACCGGGAAAAACACTTTTTTTGTTTAAACGCATAAAATAATTATTTGTTATTGTCAATCACTCTAAATTGGGGCTTAAAACATAGTTGTAATCCATATTTACAATAATAGTGGAACATTTCTTCATTCGATAATACTTATACTCTTTATTTCGACTTTTCTGAGGCTCCTCTGGCAGTGGTACATAGCACAACTTCATCTTGCTTATTGAAATCTCGAATGATTCAGTAATTATAAACTTATTCAAGATACCCCGACGTCAGAAGTCAATTTGTTTCGGCAACTTCGCCCTAATTGCGAAGTGGTACGCCAGTTGTAACATGTGAACCAGACATGCATTTTATGACACCTCAAAGAAAACAAGATAAAAGCAATTAGTTTTATAATTATAATAATTTTATGACCTAAAGTATTCCAATTCACAAAAATAAACTCTTCCCCGACCTCTCGCACAGCATGGACACGGTACATGCATTGCATGGGAAATTGTTTGAAAATGCAGGACATAGCTCCACTTAAACTTATCTTGCTTATTGAAATCTTGAATGATTTAGTAATTATAAACTTATTCAAGATGCTGTTCAAGTGTTGCAGCGTTGTCGATATATTGACGGTACATGCTCCTGCTGACTATAACCAACCGGCGCAAAGTGGGCCGTTGTATGGGAGAGTTGGAATTAAATCTGCAACTTTTGAACCCGTAGACCAATCTTAATAGTACTAGTTCAAAAATGGTTACTGTAGCTTACCGGGAAAAACACTTTTTTTGTTTAAACGCATAAAATAATTATTTGTTATTGTCAATCACTCTAAATTGGGGCTTAAAACATAGTTGTAATCCATATTTACAATAATAGTGGAACATTTCTTCATTCGATAATACTTATACTCTTTATTTCGACTTTTCTGAGGCTCCTCTGGCAGTGGTACATAGCACAACTTCATCTTGCTTATTGAAATCTCGATTGATTCAGTAATTATAAACTTATTCAAGATACCCCGACGTCAGAAGTCAATTTGTTTCGGCAACTTCGCCCTAATTGCAAAGTGTTACGCCAGTTGTAACATGTGAACCAGACATGCATTTTATGACACCTCAAAGAAAACAAGGTAAAAGCCATTAGTTTTATAATTATAATAATTTTATGACCTAAAGTATTCCAATTCTCAAAAATAAACTCTTCCCCGACCTCTCGCACAGCATGGACACGATACATACATTGCATGGGAAATTGTTTGAAAATGCAGGACATTGCTCCACTTAAACTTATCTTGCTTATTGAAATCTTGAATGATTCAGTAATTATAAACTTATTCAAGATACCCCGACGTCAGAAGTCAATTTGGCTTTACCTAATAGCTTCATTTTAAAAATTGGTAAGCCGGCCGATAAAAATATGTCAGAGAAAAATATGTCGCTTCGGGTATTTATTTCCATTGCGGGACCGCTGTGTAGCGCGGCGCATGCTTAGCTGGAGTCTCAGTGTTTGTAAATCGTGAAAAGTAATTAAGCTTGTTATGAATTTCTGAAAATTAAATAAATTTAAATGAAAAAAATTAAGTGTGCGTATATGTGCAAATACCTATATGTATGCTTAAACTTTGTCCAGCGGCGTTTCCGGACCTTCTCGTTCTGTATATGCTTGTACCTGTAGTCGCTCAGGACAAGTGCTGCAGCGTTGTCGATATATTGACGGTACATGCTCCTGCTGACTATAACCAACCGGCGCAAAGTGGGCCGTTGTATGGGAGAGTTGGAATTAAATCTGCAACTTTTGAACCCGTAGACCGATCTTAATAGTACTAGTTCAAAAATGGTTACTGTAGCTTACCGGGAAAAAACACTTTTTTTGTTTAAACGCATAAAATAATTATTTGTTATTGTCAATCACTCTAAATTGGGGCTTAAAACATAGTTGTAATCCATATTTACAATAATAGTGGAACATTTCTTCATTCGATAATACTTATACTCTTTATTTCGACTTTTCTGAGGCTCCTCTGGCAGTGGTACATAGCACAACTTCATCTTGCTTATTGAAGTCTCGAATGATTCAGTAATTATAAACTTATTCAAGATACCCCGACGTCAGAAGTCAATTTGTTTCGGCAACTTCGCCCTAATTGCGAAGTGGTACGCCAGTTGTAACATGTGAACCAGACATGCATTTTATGACACCTCAAAGAAAACAAGATAAAAGCAATTAGTTTTATAATTATAATAATTTTATGACCTAAAGTATTCCAATTCACAGAAATAAACTCTTCCCCGACCTCTCGCACAGCATGGACAAGATACATGCATTGCATGGGAAATTGTTTGAAAATGCAGGACATAGCTCCACTTAAACTTATCTTGCTTATTGAAATCTTGAATGATTTAGTAATTATAAACTTATTCAAGATGCTGTTCAAGTGTTGCAGCGTTGTCGATATATTGACGGTACATGCTCCTGCTGACTATAACCAACCGGCGCAAAGTGGGCCGTTGTATGGGAGAGTTGGAATTAAATCTGCAACTTTTGAACCCGTAGACCGATCTTAATAGTACTAGTTCAAAAATGGTTACTGTAGCTTACCGGGAAAAACACTTTTTTTGTTTAAACGCATAAAATAATTATTTGTTATTGTCAATCACTCTAAATTGGGGCTTAAAACATAGTTGTAATACATATTTACAATAATAGTGGAACATTTCTTCATTCGATAATACTTATACTCTTTACTTCGACTTTTCTGAGGCTCCTCTGGCAGTGGTACATAGCACAACTTCATCTTGCTTATTGAAATCTCGAATGATTCAGTAATTATAAACTTATTCAAGATACCCCGACGTCAGAAGTCAATTTGTTTCGGCAACTTCGCCCTAATTGCAAAGTGTTACGCCAGTTGTAACATGTGAACCAGACATGCATTTTATGACACCTCAAAGAAAACAAGATAAAAGCAATTAGTTTTATAATTATAATAATTTTATGACCTAAAGTATTCCAATTCTCAAAAATAAACTCTTCCCCGACCTCTCGCACAGCATGGACACGATACATGCATTGCATGGGAAATTGTTTGAAAATGCAGGACATTGCTCCACTTAAACTTATCTTGCTTATTGAAATTTTGAATGATTCAGTAATTATAAACTTATTCAAGATACACCGACGTCAGAAGTCAATTTGGCTTTACCTAATAGCTTCATTTTAAAAATTGGTAAGCCGGCCGATAAAAATATGTCAGAGAAAAATATGTCGCTTCGGGTATTTATTTCCATTGCGGGACCGCTGTGTAGCGCGGCGCATGCTTAGCTGGAGTCTCAGTGTTTGTAAATCGTGAAAAGTAATTAAGCTTGTTATGAATTTCTGAAAATTAAATAAATTAAAATGAAAAAAATGAAGTGTGCGTATATGTGCAAATACATATATGTATGCTTAAACTTTGTCCAGCGGCGTTTCCGAACCTTCTCGTTCTGTAAATGCTTGTACCTGTAGTCGCTCAGGACAAGTGCTGCAGCGTTGTCGATATATTGACGGTACATGCTCCTGCTGACTATAACCAACCGGCGCAAAGTGGGCCGTTGTATGGGAGAGTTGGAATTAAATCTGCAACTTTTGAACCCGTAGACCGATCTTAATAGTACTAGTTCAAAAATGGTTACTGTAGCTTACCGGGAAAAACACTTTTTTTGTTTAAACGCATAAAATAATTATTTGTTATTGTCAATCACTCTAAATTGGGGCTTAAAACATAGTTGTAATCCATATTTACAATAATAGTGGAACATTTCTTCATTCGATAATACTTATACTCTTTATTTCGACTTTTCTGAGGCTCCTCTGGCAGTGGTACATAGCACAACTTCATCTTGCTTATTGAAATCTCGAATGATTCAGTAATTATAAACTTATTCAAGATACCCCGACGTCAGAAGTCAATTTGTTTCGGCAACTTCGCCCCAATTGCGAAGTGGTACGCCAGTTGTAACATGTGAACCAGACATGCATTTTATGACACCTCAAAGAAAACAAGATAAAAGCAATTAGTTTTATAATTATAATAATTTTATGACCTAAAGTATTCCAATTCACAAAAATAAACTCTTCCCCGACCTCTCGCACAGCATGGACACGGTACATGCATTGCATGGGAAATTGTTTGAAAATGCAGGACATAGCTCCACTTAAACTTATCTTGCTTATTGAAATCTTGAATGATTTAGTAATTATAAACTTATTCAAGATGCTGTTCAAGTGTTGCAGCGTTGTCGATATATTGACGGTACATGCTCCTGCTGACTATAACCAACCGGCGCAAAGTGGGCGGTTGTATGGGAGAGTTGGAATTAAATCTGCAACTTTTGAACCCGTAGACCGATCTTAATAGTACTAGTTCAAAAATGGTTACTGTAGCTTACCGGGAAAAACACTTTTTTTGTTTAAACGCATAAAATAATTATTTGTTATTGTCAATCACTCTAAATTGGGGCTTAAAACATAGTTGTAATCCATATTTACAATAATAGTGGAACATTTCTTCATTCGATAATACTTATACTCTTTATTTCGACTTTTCTGAGGCTCCTCTGGCAGTGGTACATAGCACAACTTCATCTTGCTTATTGAAGTCTCGAATGATTCAGTAATTATAAACTTATTCAAGATACCCCGACGTCAGAAGTCAATTTGTTTCGGCAACTTCGCCCTAATTGCGAAGTGGTACGCCAGTTGTAACATGTGAACCAGACATGCATTTTATGACACCTCAAAGAAAACAAGATAAAAGCAATTAGTTTTATAATTATAATAATTTTATGACCTAAAGTATTCCAATTCTCAAAAATAAACTCTTCCCCGACCTCTCGCACAGCATGGACACGATACATACATTGCATGGGAAATTGTTTGAAAATGCAGGACATTGCTCCACTTAAACTTATCTTGCTTATTGAAATTTTGAATGATTCAGTAATTATAAACTTATTCAAGATACACCGACGTCAGAAGTCAATTTGGCTTTACCTAATAGCTTCATTTTAAAAATTGGTAAGCCGGCCGATAAAAATATGTCAGAGAAAAATATGTCGCTTCGGGTATTTATTTCCATTGCGGGACCGCTGTGTAGCGCGGCGCATGCTTAGCTGGAGTCTCAGTGTTTGTAAATCGTGAAAAGTAATTAAGCTTGTTATGAATTTCTGAAAATTAAATAAATTAAAATGAAAAAAATGAAGTGTGCGTATATGTGCAAATACATATATGTATGCTTAAACTTTGTCCAGCGGCGTTTCCGGACCTTCTCGTTCTGTAAATGCTTGTACCTGTAGTCGCTCAGGACAAGTGCTGCAGCGTTGTCGATATATTGACGGTACATGCTCCTGCTGACTATAACCAACCGGCGCAAAGTGGGCCGTTGTATGGGAGAGTTGGAATTAAATCTGCAACTTTTGAACCCGTAGACCGATCTTAATAGTACTAGTTCAAAAATGGTTACTGTAGCTTACCGGGAAAAACACTTTTTTTGTTTAAACGCATAAAATAATTATTTGTTATTGTCAATCACTCTAAATTGGGGCTTAAAACATAGTTGTAATCCATATTTACAATAATAGTGGAACATTTCTTCATTCGATAATACTTATACTCTTTATTTCGACTTTTCTGAGGCTCCTCTGGCAGTGGTACATAGCACAACTTCATCTTGCTTATTGAAATCTCGAATGATTCAGTAATTATAAACTTATTCAAGATACCCCGACGTCAGAAGTCAATTTGTTTCGGCAACTTCGCCCCAATTGCGAAGTGGTACGCCAGTTGTAACATGTGAACCAGACATGCATTTTATGACACCTCAAAGAAAACAAGATAAAAGCAATTAGTTTTATAATTATAATAATTTTATGACCTAAAGTATTCCAATTCTCAAAAATAAACTCTTCCCCGACCTCTCGCACAGCATGGACACGATACATGCATTGCATGGGAAATTGTTTGAAAATGCAGGACATTGCTCCACTTAAACTTATCTTGCTTATTGAAATTTTGAATGATTCAGTAATTATAAACTTATTCAAGATACACCGACGTCAGAAGTCAATTTGGCTTTACCTAATAGCTTCATTTTAAAAATTGGTAAGCCGGCCGATAAAAATATGTCAGAGAAAAATATGTCGCTTCGGGTATTTATTTCCATTGCGGGACCGCTGTGTAGCGCGGCGCATGCTTAGCTGGAGTCTCAGTGTTTGTAAATCGTGAAAAGTAATTAAGCTTGTTATGAATTTCTGAAAATTAAATAAATTAAAATGAAAAAAATGAAGTGTGCGTATATGTGCAAATACATATATGTATGCTTAAACTTTGTCCAGCGGCGTTTCCGGACCTTCTCGTTCTGTAAATGCTTGTACCTGTAGTCGCTCAGAACAAGTGCTGCAGCGTTGTCGATATATTGACGGTACATGCTCCTGCTGACTATAACCAACCGGCGCAAAGTGGGCCGTTGTATGGGAGAGTTGGAATTAAATCTGCAACTTTTGAACCCGTAGACCGATCTTAATAGTACTAGTTCAAAAATGGTTACTGTAGCTTACCGGGAAAAACACTTTTTTTGTTTAAACGCATAAAATAATTATTTGTTATTGTCAATCACTCTAAATTGGGGCTTAAAACATAGTTGTAATCCATATTTACAATAATAGTGGAACATTTCTTCATTCGATAATACTTATACTCTTTATTTCGACTTTTCTGAGGCTCCTCTGGCAGTGGTACATAGCACAACTTCATCTTGCTTATTGAAATCTCGAATGATTCAGTAATTATAAACTTATTCAAGATACCCCGACGTCAGAAGTCAATTTGTTTCGGCAACTTCGCCCCAATTGCGAAGTGGTACGCCAGTTGTAACATGTGAACCAGACATGCATTTTATGACACCTCAAAGAAAACAAGATAAAAGCAATTAGTTTTATAATTATAATAATTTTATGACCTAAAGTATTCCAATTCACAAAAATAAACTCTTCCCCGACCTCTCGCACAGCATGGACACGGTACATGCATTGCATGGGAAATTGTTTGAAAATGCAGGACATAGCTCCACTTAAACTTATCTTGCTTATTGAAATCTTGAATGATTTAGTAATTATAAACTTATTCAAGATGCTGTTCAAGTGTTGCAGCGTTGTCGATATATTGACGGTACATGCTCCTGCTGACTATAACCAACCGGCGCAAAGTGGGCGGTTGTATGGGAGAGTTGGAATTAAATCTGCAACTTTTGAACCCGTAGACCGATCTTAATAGTACTAGTTCAAAAATGGTTACTGTAGCTTACCGGGAAAAACACTTTTTTTGTTTAAACGCATAAAATAATTATTTGTTATTGTCAATCACTCTAAATTGGGGCTTAAAACATAGTTGTAATCCATATTTACAATAATAGTGGAACATTTCTTCATTCGATAATACTTATACTCTTTATTTCGACTTTTCTGAGGCTCCTCTGGCAGTGGTACATAGCACAACTTCATCTTGCTTATTGAAGTCTCGAATGATTCAGTAATTATAAACTTATTCAAGATACCCCGACGTCAGAAGTCAATTTGTTTCGGCAACTTCGCCCTAATTGCGAAGTGGTACGCCAGTTGTAACATGTGAACCAGACATGCATTTTATGACACCTCAAAGAAAACAAGATAAAAGCAATTAGTTTTATAATTATAATAATTTTATGACCTAAAGTATTCCAATTCTCAAAAATAAACTCTTCCCCGACCTCTCGCACAGCATGGACACGATACATACATTGCATGGGAAATTGTTTGAAAATGCAGGACATTGCTCCACTTAAACTTATCTTGCTTATTGAAATTTTGAATGATTCAGTAATTATAAACTTATTCAAGATACACCGACGTCAGAAGTCAATTTGGCTTTACCTAATAGCTTCATTTTAAAAATTGGTAAGCCGGCCGATAAAAATATGTCAGAGAAAAATATGTCGCTTCGGGTATTTATTTCCATTGCGGGACCGCTGTGTAGCGCGGCGCATGCTTAGCTGGAGTCTCAGTGTTTGTAAATCGTGAAAAGTAATTAAGCTTGTTATGAATTTCTGAAAATTAAATAAATTAAAATGAAAAAAATGAAGTGTGCGTATATGTGCAAATACATATATGTATGCTTAAACTTTGTCCAGCGGCGTTTCCGGACCTTCTCGTTCTGTAAATGCTTGTACCTGTAGTCGCTCAGGACAAGTGCTGCAGCGTTGTCGATATATTGACGGTACATGCTCCTGCTGACTATAACCAACCGGCGCAAAGTGGGCCGTTGTATGGGAGAGTTGGAATTAAATCTGCAACTTTTGAACCCGTAGACCGATCTTAATAGTACTAGTTCAAAAATGGTTACTGTAGCTTACCGGGAAAAACACTTTTTTTGTTTAAACGCATAAAATAATTATTTGTTATTGTCAATCACTCTAAATTGGGGCTTAAAACATAGTTGTAATCCATATTTACAATAATAGTGGAACATTTCTTCATTCGATAATACTTATACTCTTTATTTCGACTTTTCTGAGGCTCCTCTGGCAGTGGTACATAGCACAACTTCATCTTGCTTATTGAAATCTCGAATGATTCAGTAATTATAAACTTATTCAAGATACCCCGACGTCAGAAGTCAATTTGTTTCGGCAACTTCGCCCCAATTGCGAAGTGGTACGCCAGTTGTAACATGTGAACCAGACATGCATTTTATGACACCTCAAAGAAAACAAGATAAAAGCAATTAGTTTTATAATTATAATAATTTTATGACCTAAAGTATTCCAATTCACAAAAATAAACTCTTCCCCGACCTCTCGCACAGCATGGACACGGTACATGCATTGCATGGGAAATTGTTTGAAAATGCAGGACATAGCTCCACTTAAACTTATCTTGCTTATTGAAATCTTGAATGATTTAGTAATTATAAACTTATTCAAGATGCTGTTCAAGTGTTGCAGCGTTGTCGATATATTGACGGTACATGCTCCTGCTGACTATAACCAACCGGCGCAAAGTGGGCCGTTGTATGGGAGAGTTGGAATTAAATCTGCAACTTTTGAACCCGTAGACCGATCTTAATGGTACTAGTTCAAAAATGGTTACTGTAGCTTACCGGGAAAAACACTTTTTTTGTTTAAACGCATAAAATAATTATTTGTTATTGTCAATCACTCTAAATTGGGGCTTAAAACATAGTTGTAATCCATATTTACAATAATAGTGGAACATTTCTTCATTCGATAATACTTATACTCTTTATTTCGACTTTTCTGAGGCTCCTCTGGCAGTGGTACATAGCACAACTTCATCTTGCTTATTGAAATCTCGAATGATTCAGTAATTATAAACTTATTCAAGATACCCCGACGTCAGAAGTCAATTTGTTTCGGCAACTTCGCCCTAATTGCGAAGTGGTACGCCAGTTGTAACATGTGAACTAGACATGCATTTTATGACACCTCAAAGAAAACAAGATAAAAGCAATTAGTTTTATAATTATAATAATTTTATGACCTAAAGTATTCCAATTCACAAAAATAAACTCTTCCCCGACCTCTCGCACAGCATGGACACGGTACATGCATTGCATGGGAAATTGTTTGAAAATGCAGGACATAGCTCCACTTAAACTTATCTTGCTTATTGAAATCTTGAATGATTTAGTAATTATAAACTTATTCAAGATGCTGTTCAAGTGTTGCAGCGTTGTCGATATATTGACGGTACATGCTCCTGCTGACTATAACCAACCGGCGCAAAGTGGGCCGTTGTATGGGAGAGTTGGAATTAAATCTGCAACTTTTGAACCCGTAGACCGATCTTAATAGTACTAGTTCAAAAATGGTTACTGTAGCTTACCGGGAAAAACACTTTTTTTGTTTAAACGCATAAAATAATTATTTGTTATTGTCAATCACTCTAAATTGGGGCTTAAAACATAGTTGTAATCCATATTTACAATAATAGTGGAACATTTCTTCATTCGATAATACTTATACTCTTTATTTCGACTTTTCTGAGGCTCCTCTGGCAGTGGTACATAGCACAACTTCATCTTGCTTATTGAAATCTCGAATGATTCAGTAATTATAAACTTATTCAAGATACCCCGACGTCAGAAGTCAATTTGTTTCGGCAACTTCGCCCTAATTGCGAAGTGGTACGCCAGTTGTAACATGTGAACCAGACATGCATTTTATGACACCTCAAAGAAAACAAGATAAAAGCAATTAGTTTTATAATTATAATAATTTTATGACCTAAAGTATTCCAATTCACAAAAATAAACTCTTCCCCGACCTCTCGCACAGCATGGACACGGTACATGCATTGCATGGGAAATTGTTTGAAAATGCAGGACATAGCTCCACTTAAACTTATCTTGCTTATTGAAATCTTGAATGATTTAGTAATTATAAACTTATTCAAGATGCTGTTCAAGTGTTGCAGCGTTGTCGATATATTGACGGTACATGCTCCTGCTGACTATAACCAACCGGCGCAAAGTGGGCCGTTGTATGGGAGAGTTGGAATTAAATCTGCAACTTTTGAACCCGTAGACCGATCTTAATGGTACTAGTTCAAAAATGGTTACTGTAGCTTACCGGGAAAAACACTTTTTTTGTTTAAACGCATAAAATAATTATTTGTTATTGTCAATCACTCTAAATTGGGGCTTAAAACATAGTTGTAATCCATATTTACAATAATAGTGGAACATTTCTTCATTCGATAATACTTATACTCTTTATTTCGACTTTTCTGAGGCTCCTCTGGCAGTGGTACATAGCACAACTTCATCTTGCTTATTGAAATCTCGAATGATTCAGTAATTATAAACTTATTCAAGATACCCCGACGTCAGAAGTCAATTTGTTTCGGCAACTTCGCCCTAATTGCGAAGTGGTACGCCAGTTGTAACATGTGAACCAGACATGCATTTTATGACACCTCAAAGAAAACAAGATAAAAGCAATTAGTTTTATAATTATAATAATTTTATGACCTAAAGTATTCCAATTCACAAAAATAAACTCTTCCCCGACCTCTCGCACAGCATGGACACGGTACATGCATTGCATGGGAAATTGTTTGAAAATGCAGGACATAGCTCCACTTAAACTTATCTTGCTTATTGAAATCTTGAATGATTTAGTAATTATAAACTTATTCAAGATGCTGTTCAAGTGTTGCAGCGTTGTCGATATATTGACGGTACATGCTCCTGCTGACTATAACCAACCGGCGCAAAGTGGGCCGTTGTATGGGAGAGTTGGAATTAAATCTGCAACTTTTGAACCCGTAGACCGATCTTAATGGTACTAGTTCAAAAATGGTTACTGTAGCTTACCGGGAAAAACACTTTTTTTGTTTAAACGCATAAAATAATTATTTGTTATTGTCAATCACTCTAAATTGGGGCTTAAAACATAGTTGTAATCCATATTTACAATAATAGTGGAACATTTCTTCATTCGATAATACTTATACTCTTTATTTCGACTTTTCTGAGGCTCCTCTGGCAGTGGTACATAGCACAACTTCATCTTGCTTATTGAAATCTCGAATGATTCAGTAATTATAAACTTATTCAAGATACCCCGGCGTCAGAAGTCAATTTGTTTCGGCAACTTCGCCCTAATTGCGAAGTGGTACGCCAGTTGTAACATGTGAACTAGACATGCATTTTATGACACCTCAAAGAAAACAAGATAAAAGCAATTAGTTTTATAATTATAATAATTTTATGACCTAAAGTATTCCAATTCACAAAAATAAACTCTTCCCCGACCTCTCGCACAGCATGGACACGGTACATGCATTGCATGGGAAATTGTTTGAAAATGCAGGACATAGCTCCACTTAAACTTATCTTGCTTATTGAAATCTTGAATGATTTAGTAATTATAAACTTATTCAAGATGCTGTTCAAGTGTTGCAGCGTTGTCGATATATTGACGGTACATGCTCCTGCTGACTATAACCAACCGGCGCAAAGTGGGCCGTTGTATGGGAGAGTTGGAATTAAATCTGCAACTTTTGAACCCGTAGACCGATCTTAATAGTACTAGTTCAAAAATGGTTACTGTAGCTTACCGGGAAAAACACTTTTTTTGTTTAAACGCATAAAATAATTATTTGTTATTGTCAATCACTCTAAATTGGGGCTTAAAACATAGTTGTAATCCATATTTACAATAATAGTGGAACATTTCTTCATTCGATAATACTTATACTCTTTATTTCGACTTTTCTGAGGCTCCTCTGGCAGTGGTACATAGCACAACTTCATCTTGCTTATTGAAATCTCGAATGATTCAGTAATTATAAACTTATTCAAGATACCCCGACGTCAGAAGTCAATTTGTTTCGGCAACTTCGCCCTAATTGCGAAGTGGTACGCCAGTTGTAACATGTGAACCAGACATGCATTTTATGACACCTCAAAGAAAACAAGATAAAAGCAATTAGTTTTATAATTATAATAATTTTATGACCTAAAGTATTCCAATTCACAAAAATAAACTCTTCCCCGACCTCTCGCACAGCATGGACACGGTACATGCATTGCATGGGAAATTGTTTGAAAATGCAGGACATAGCTCCACTTAAACTTATCTTGCTTATTGAAATCTTGAATGATTTAGTAATTATAAACTTATTCAGGATGCTGTTCAAGTGTTGCAGCGTTGTCGATATATTGACGGTACATGCTCCTGCTGACTATAACCAACCGGCGCAAAGTGGGCCGTTGTATGGGAGAGTTGGAATTAAATCTGCAACTTTTGAACCCGTAGACCGATCTTAATAGTACTAGTTCAAAAATGGTTACTGTAGCTTACCGGGAAAAACAATTTTTTTGTTTAAACGCATAAAATAATTATTTGTTATTGTCAATCACTCTAAATTGGGGCTTAAAACATAGTTGTAATCCATATTTACAATAATAGTGGAACATTTCTTCATTCGATAATACTTATACTCTTTATTTCGACTTTTCTGAGGCTCCTCTGGCAGTGGTACATAGCACAACTTCATCTTGCTTATTGAAATCTCGAATGATTCAGTAATTATAAACTTATTCAAGATACCCCGACGTCAGAAGTCAATTTGTTTCGGCAACTTCGCCCTAATTGCAAAGTGTTACGCCAGTTGTAACATGTGAACCAGACATGCATTTTATGACACCTCAAAGAAAACAAGGTAAAAGCAATTAGTTTTATAATTATAATAATTTTATGACCTAAAGTATTCCAATTCTCAAAAATAAACTCTTCCCCGACCTCTCGCACAGCATGGACACGATACATACATTGCATGGGAAATTGTTTGAAAATGCAGGACATTGCTCCACTTAAACTTATCTTGCTTATTGAAATCTTGAATGATTCAGTAATTATAAACTTATTCAAGATACCCCGACGTCAGAAGTCAATTTGGCTTTACCTAATAGCTTCATTTTAAAAATTGGTAAGCCGGCCGAGAAAAATATGTCGCTTCGGGTATTTATTTCCATTGCGGGACCGCTGTGTAGCTCGGCGCATGCTTAGCTGGAGTCTCAGTGTTTGTAAATCGTGAAAAGTAATTAAGCTTGTTATGAATTTCTGAAAATTAAATAAATTAAAATGAAAAAAATTAACTGTGCGTATATGTGCAAATACATATATGTATGCTTAAACTTTGTCCAGCTGCGTTTAAGGACCTTCTCGTTCTGTAAATGCTTGTACCTGTAGTCGCTCAGGACAAGTGCTGCAGCGTTGTCGATATATTGACGGTACATGCTCCTGCTGACTATAACCAACCGGCGCACAGTGAGCCGTTGTATGGGAGAGTTGGAATTAAATCTGCAACTTTTGAACCCTTAGACCGATCTTAATAGTACTAGTTCAAAAATGGTTACTGTAGCTTACCGGGAAAAAACACTTGTTTTGTTTAAACGCATAAAATAATTATTTGTTATTGTCAATCACTCTAAATTGGGGCTTAAAACATAGTTGTAATCCATATTTACAATAATAGTGGAACATTTCTTCATTCGATAATACTTATACTCTTTATTTCGACTTCTCTGAGGCTCCTCTGGCAGTGGTACATAGCACAACTTCATCTTGCTTATTGAAGTCTCGAATGATTCAGTAATTATAAACTTATTCAAGATACCCCGACGTCAGAAGTCAATTTGTTTCGGCAACTTCGCCCTAATTGCGAAGTGGTACGCCAGTTGTAACATGTGAACCAGACATGCATTTTATGACACCTCAAAGAAAACAAGATAAAAGCAATTAGTTTTATAATTATAATAATTTTATGACCTAAAGTATTCCAATTCACAGAAATAAACTCTTCCCCGACCTCTCGCACAGCATGGACAAGATACATGCATTGCATGGGAAATTGTTTGAAAATGCAGGACATAGCTCCACTTAAACTTATCTTGCTTATTGAAATCTTGAATGATTTAGTAATTATAAACTTATTCAAGATGCTGTTCAAGTGTTGCAGCGTTGTCGATATATTGACGGTACATGCTCCTGCTGACTATAACCAACCGGCGCAAAGTGGGCCGTTGTATGGGAGAGTTGGAATTAAATCTGCAACTTTTGAACCCGTAGACCGATCTTAATAGTACTAGTTCAAAAATGGTTACTGTAGGTTACCGGGAAAAACACTTTTTTTGTTTAAACGCATAAAATAATTATTTGTTATTGTCAATCACTCTAAATTGGGGCTTAAAACATAGTTGTAATCCATATTTACAATAATAGTGGAACATTTCTTCATTCGATAATACTTATACTCTTTACTTCGACTTTTCTGAGGCTCCTCTGGCAGTGGTACATAGCACAACTTCATCTTGCTTATTGAAATCTCGAATGATTCAGTAATTATAAACTTATTCAAGATACCCCGACGTCAGAAGTCAATTTGTTTCGGCAACTTCGCCCTAATTGCAAAGTGTTACGCCAGTTGTAACATGTGAACCAGACATGCATTTTATGACACCTCAAAGAAAACAAGGTAAAAGCAATTAGTTTTATAATTATAATAATTTTATGACCTAAAGTATTCCAATTCTCAAAAATAAACTCTTCCCCGACCTCTCGCACAGCATGGACACGATACATACATTGCATGGGAAATTGTTTGAAAAAGCCGAAAAATGCAGGACATTGCTCCACTTAAACTTATCTTGCTTATTGAAATTTTGAATGATTCAGTAATTATAAACTTATTCAAGATACACCGACGTCAGAAGTCAATTTGGCTTTACCTAATAGCTTCATTTTAAAAATTGGTAAGCCGGCCGATAAAAATATGTCAGAGAAAATATGTCGCTTCGGGTATTTATTTCCATTGCGGGACCGCTGTGTAGCGCGGCGCATGCTTAGCTGGAGTCTCAGTGTTTGTAAATCGTGAAAAGTAATTAAGCTTGTTATGAATTTCTGAAAATTAAATAAATTAAAATGAAAAAAATGAAGTGTGCGTATATGTGCAAATACATATATGTATGCTTAAACTTTGTCCAGCGGCGTTTCCGGACCTTCTCGTTCTGTAAATGCTTGTACCTGTAGTCGCTCAGGACAAGTGCTGCAGCGTTGTCGATATATTGACGGTACATGCTCCTGCTGACTATAACCAACCGGCGCAAAGTGGGCCGTTGTATGGGAGAGTTGGAATTATCTGCAACTTTTGAACCCGTAGACCGATCTTAATAGTACTAGTTCAAAAATGGTTACTGTAGCTTACCGGGAAAAACACTTTTTTTGTTTAAACGCATAAAATAATTATTTGTTATTGTCAATCACTCTAAATTGGGGCTTAAAACATAGTTGTAATCCATATTTACAATAATAGTGGAACATTTCTTCATTCGATAATACTTATACTCTTTATTTCGACTTTTCTGAGGCTCCTCTGGCAGTGGTACATAGCACAACTTCATCTTGCTTATTGAAATCTCGAATGATTCAGTAATTATAAACTTATTCAAGATACCCCGACGTCAGAAGTCAATTTGTTTCGGCAACTTCGCCCCAATTGCGAAGTGGTACGCCAGTTGTAACATGTGAACCAGACATGCATTTTATGACACCTCAAAGAAAACAAGATAAAAGCAATTAGTTTTATAATTATAATAATTTTATGACCTAAAGTATTCCAATTCACAAAAATAAACTCTTCCCCGACCTCTCGCACAGCATGGACACGGTACATGCATTGCATGGGAAATTGTTTGAAAATGCAGGACATAGCTCCACTTAAACTTATCTTGCTTATTGAAATCTTGAATGATTTAGTAATTATAAACTTATTCAAGATGCTGTTCAAGTGTTGCAGCGTTGTCGATATATTGACGGTACATGCTCCTGCTGACTATAACCAACCGGCGCAAAGTGGGCCGTTGTATGGGAGAGTTGGAATTAAATCTGCAACTTTTGAACCCGTAGACCGATCTTAATAGTACTAGTTCAAAAATGGTTACTGTAGCTTACCGGGAAAAACACTTTTTTTGTTTAAACGCATAAAATAATTATTTGTTATTGTCAATCACTCTAAATTGGGGCTTAAAACATAGTTGTAATCCATATTTACAATAATAGTGGAACATTTCTTCATTCGATAATACTTATACTCTTTATTTCGACTTTTCTGAGGCTCCTCTGGCAGTGGTACATAGCACAACTTCATCTTGCTTATTGAAATCTCGAATGATTCAGTAATTATAAACTTATTCAAGATACCCCGACGTCAGAAGTCAATTTGTTTCGGCAACTTCGCCCTAATTGCGAAGTGGTACGCCAGTTGTAACATGTGAACCAGACATGCATTTTATGACACCTCAAAGAAAACAAGATAAAGGCAATTAGTTTTATAATTATAATAATTTTATGACCTAAAGTATTCCAATTCACAAAAATAAACTCTTCCCCGACCTCTCGCACAGCATGGACACGGTACATGCATTGCATGGGAAATTGTTTGAAAATGCAGGACATAGCTCCACTTAAACTTATTTTGCTTATTGAAATCTTGAATGATTTAGTAATTATAAACTTATTCAAGATGATGTTCAAGTGTTGCAGCGTTGTCGATATATTGACGGTACATGCTCCTGCTGACTATAACCAACCGGCGCAAAGTGGGCCGTTGTATGCAACTTCTGAACCCGTAGACCGATCTTAATAGTACTAGTTCAAAAATGGTTACTGTAGCTTACCGGGAAAAAAACTTTTTTTGTTTAAACGCATAAAATAATTATTTGTTATTGTCAATCACTCTAAATTGGGGCTTAAAACATAGTTGTAATCCATATTTACAATAATAGTGGAACATTTCTTCATTCGATAATACTTATACTCTTTATTTCGACTTTTCTGAGGCTCCTCTGGCAGTGGTACATAGCACAACTTCATCTTGCTTATTGAAATCTCGAATGATTCAGTAATTATAAACTTATTCAAGATACACCGACGTCAGAAGTCAATTTGGCTTTACCTAATAGCTTCATTTTCAAAATTGGTAAGCCGGCCGATAAAAATATGTCAGAGAAAAATATGTCGCTTCGGGTATTTATTTCCATTGCGGGACCGCTGTGTAGCGCGGCGCATGCTTAGCTGGAGTCTCAGTGTTTGTAAATCGTGAAAAGTAATTAAGCTTGTTATGAATTTCTGAAAATTAAATAAATTAAAATGAAAAAAATGAAGTGTGCGTATATGTGCAAATACATATATGTATGCTTAAACTTTGTCCAGCGGCGTTTCCGGACCTTTTCGTTCTGTAAATGCTTGTACCTGTAGTCGCTCAGGACAAGTGCTGCAGCGTTGTCGATATATTGACGGTACATGCTCCTGCTGACTATAACCAACCGGCGCAAAGTGGGCCGTTGTATGGGAGAGTTGGAATTAAATCTGCAACTTTTGAACCCGTAGACCGATCTCAATAGTACTAGTTCAAAAATGGTTACTGTAGCTTACCGGTAAAGAACACTTTTTTTGTTTAAACGCATAAAATAATTATTTGTTATTGTCAATCACTCTAAATTGGGTCTTAAAACATAGTTGTAATCCATATTTATAATAATAGTGGAACATTTCTTCATTCGATAATACTTATACTCTTTATTTCGACTTTTCTGAGGCCCCTCGGCAACTTCGCCCTAATTGCGAAGTGTTACGCCAGTTGTAACATGTGAACCAGACATGCATTTTATGACACCTCAAAGAAAACAAGATAAAAGCAATTAGTTTTATAATTATAATAATTTTATGACCTAAAGTATTCCAATTCACAAAAATAAACTCTTCCCCGACCTCTCGCACAGCATGGACACGATACATACATTGCATGGGAAATTGTTTGAAAATGCAGGACATTGCTCCACTTAAACTTATCTTGCTTATTGAAATCTTGAATGATTCAGTAATTATAAACTTATTCAAGATACCCCGACGTCAGAAGTCAATTTGGCTTTACCTAATAGCTTCATTTTAAAAATTGGTAAGTCGGCCGATAAAAATATGTCAGAGAAAAATATGTCGCTTCGGGTATTTATTTCCATTGCGGGACCGCTGTGTGGCGCGGCGCATGCTTAGCTGGAGTCTCAGTGTTTGTAAATAAATTCTTGTAAATCGTGAAAAGTAATTAAGCTTGTTATGAATTTCTGAAAATTAAATAAATTAAAATGAAAAAAATTAACTGTGCGTATATGTGCAAATACATATATGTATGCTTAAACTTTGTCCAGCGGCGTTTAAGGACCTTCTCGTTCTGTAAATGCTTGTACCTGTAGTCGCTCAGGACAAGTGCTGCAGCGTTGTCGATATATTGACGGTACATGCTCCTGCTGACTATAACCAACCGGCGCAAAGTGGGCCGTTGTATGGGAGAGTTGGAATTAAATCTGCAACTTTTGAACCCGTAGACCGATCTTAATAGTACTAGTTCAAAAATGGTTACTGTAGCTTACCGGGAAAAACACTTTTTTTGTTTAAACGCATAAAATAATTATTTGTTATTGTCAATCACTCTAAATTGGGGCTTAAAACATAGTTGTAATCCATATTTACAATAATAGTGGAACATTTCTTCATTCGATAATACTTATACTCTTTATTTCGACTTTTCTGAGGCTCCTCTGGCAGTGGTACATAGCACAACTTCATCTTGCTTATTGAAATCTCGAATGATTCAGTAATTATAAACTTATTCAAGATACCCCGACGTCAGAAGTCAATTTGTTTCGGCAACTTCGCCCTAATTGCGAAGTGGTACGCCAGTTGTAACATGTGAACCAGACATGCATTTTATGACACCTCAAAGAAAACAAGATAAAAGCAATTAGTTTTATAATTATAATAATTTTATGACCTAAAGTATTCCAATTCACAAAAATAAACTCTTCCCCGACCTCTCGCACAGCATGGACACGGTACATGCATTGCATGGGAAATTGTTTGAAAATGCAGGACATAGCTCCACTTAAACTTATCTTGCTTATTGAAATCTTGAATGATTTAGTAATTATAAACTTATTCAAGATGCTGTTCAAGTGTTGCAGCGTTGTCGATATATTGACGGTACATGCTCCTGCTGACTATAACCAACCGGCGCAAAGTGGGCCGTTGTATGCAACTTCTGAACCCGTAGACCGATCTTAATAGTACTAGTTCAAAAATGGTTACTGTAGCTTACCGGGAAAAAAACTTTTTTTGTTTAAACGCATAAAATAATTATTTGTTATTGTCAATCACTCTAAATTGGGGCTTAAAACATAGTTGTAATCCATATTTACAATAATAGTGGAACATTTCTTCATTCGATAATACTTATACTCTTTATTTCGACTTTTCTGAGGCTCCTCTGGCAGTGGTACATAGCACAACTTCATCTTGCTTATTGAAATCTCGAATGATTCAGTAATTATAAACTTATTCAAGATACACCGACGTCAGAAGTCAATTTGGCTTTACCTAATAGCTTCATTTTAAAAATTGGTAAGCCGGCCGATAAAAATATGTCAGAGAAAAATATGTCGCTTCGGGTATTTATTTCCATTGCGGGACCGCTGTGTAGCGCGGCGCATGCTTACCTGGAGTCTCAGTGTTTGTAAATCGTGAAAAGTAATTAAGCTTGTTATGAATTTCTGAAAATTAAATAAATTAAAATGAAAAAAATGAAGTGTGCGTATATGTGCAAATACATATATGTATGCTTAAACTTTGTCCAGCGGCGTTTCCGGACCTTCTCGTTCTGTAAATCCTTGTACCTGTAGTCGCTCAGGACAAGTGCTGCAGCGTTGTCGATATATTGACGGTACATGCTCCTGCTGACTATAACCAACCGGCGCAAAGTGGGCCGTTGTATGGGAGAGTTGGAATTAAATCTGCAACTTTTGAACCCGTAGACCGATCTTAATAGTACTAGTTCAAAAATGGTTACTGTAGCTTACCGGTAAAGAACACTTTTTTTGTTTAAACGCATAAAATAATTATTTGTTATTGTCAATCACTCTAAATTGGGTCTTAAAACATAGTTGTAATCCATATTTATAATAATAGTGGAACATTTCTTCATTCGATAATACTTATACTCTTTATTTCGACTTTTCTGAGGCTCCTCTGGCAGTGGTACATAGCACAACTTCATCTTGCTTATTGAAATCTCGAATGATTCAGTAATTATAAACTTATTCAAGATACACCGACGTCAGAAGTCAATTTGGCTTTACCTAATAGCTTCATTTTAAAAATTGGTAAGCCGGTCGATAAAAATATGTCAGAGAAAAATATGTCGCTTCGGGTATTTATTTCCATTGCGGGACCGCTGTGTAGCGCGGCGCATGCTTAGCTGGAGTCTCAGTGTTTGTAAATCGTGAAAAGTAATTAAGCTTGTTATGAATTTCTGAAAATTAAATAAATTTAAATGAAAAAAATTAAGTGTGCGTATATGTGCAAATACCTATATGTATGCTTAAACTTTGTCCAGCGGCGTTTCCGGACCTTCTCGTTCTGTATATGCTTGTACCTGTAGTCGCTCAGGACAAGTGCTGCAGCGTTGTCGATATATTGACGGTACATGCTCCTGCTGACTATAACCAACCGGCGCAAAGTGGGCCGTTGTATGGGAGAGTTGGAATTAAATCTGCAACTTTTGAACCCGTAGACCGATCTTAATAGTACTAGTTCAAAAATGGTTACTGTAGCTTACCGGGAAAAACACTTTTTTTGTTTAAACGCATAAAATAATTATTTGTTATTGTCAATCACTCTAAATTGGGGCTTAAAACATAGTTGTAATCCATATTTACAATAATAGTGGAACATTTCTTCATTCGATAATACTTATACTCTTTATTTCGACTTTTCTGTGGCTCCTCTGGCAGTGGTACATAGCACAACTTCATCTTGCTTATTGAAATCTCGAATGATTCAGTAATTATAAACTTATTCAAGATACCCCGACGTCAGAAGTCAATTTGTTTCGGCAACTTCGCCCTAATTGCAAAGTGTTACGCCAGTTGTAACATGTGAACCAGACATGCATTTTTGACACCTCAAAGAAAACAAGGTAAAAGCAATTAGTTTTATAATTATAATAATTTTATGACCTAAAGTATTCCAATTCTCAAAAATAAACTCTTCCCCGACCTCTCGCACAGCATGGACACGATACATACATTGCATGGGAAATTGTTTGAAAATGCAGGACATTGCTCCACTTAAACTTATCTTGCTTATTGAAATCTTGAATGATTCAGTAATTATAAACTTATTCAAGATACCCCGACGTCAGAAGTCAATTTGGCTTTACCTAATAGCTTCATTTTAAAAATTGGTAAGCCGGCCGATAAAAATATGTCAGAGAAAAATATGTCGCTTCGGGTATTTATTTCCATTGCGGGACCGCTGTGTAGCGCGGCGCATGCTTAGCTGGAGTCTCAGTGTTTGTAAATCGTGAAAAGTAATTAAGCTTGTTATGAATTTCTGAAAATTAAATAAATTTAAATGAAAAAAATTAAGTGTGCGTATATGTGCAAATACCTATATGTATGCTTAAACTTTGTCCAGCGGCGTTTCCGGACCTTCTCGTTCTGTATATGCTTGTACCTGTAGTCGCTCAGGACAAGTGCTGCAGCGTTGTCGATATATTGACGGTACATGCTCCTGCTGACTATAACCAACCGGCGCAAAGTGGGCCGTTGTATGGGAGAGTTGGAATTAAATCTGCAACTTTTGAACCCGTAGACCGATCTTAATAGTACTAGTTCAAAAATGGTTACTGTAGCTTACCGGGAAAAAACACTTTTTTTGTTTAAACGCATAAAATAATTATTTGTTATTGTCAATCACTCTAAATTGGGTCTTAAAACATAGTTGTAATCCATATTTATAATAATAGTGGAACATTTCTTCATTCGATAATACTTATACTCTTTATTTCGACTTTTCTGAGGCTCCTCTGGCAGTGGTACATAGCACAACTTCATCTTGCTTATTGAAGTCTCGAATGATTCAGTAATTATAAACTTATTCAAGATACCCCGACGTCAGAAGTCAATTTGTTTCGGCAACTTCGCCCTAATTGCGAAGTGGTACGCCAGTTGTAACATGTGAACCAGACATGCATTTTATGACACCTCAAAGAAAACAAGATAAAAGCAATTAGTTTTATAATTATAATAATTTTATGACCTAAAGTATTCCAATTCACAAAAACAAACTCTTCCCCGACCTCTCGCACAGCATGGACACGGTACATGCATTGCATGGGAAATTGTTTGAAAATGCAGGACATAGCTCCACTTAAACTTATCTTGCTTATTGAAATCTTGAATGATTTAGTAATTATAAACTTATTCAAGATGCTGTTCAAGTGTTGCAGCGTTGTCGATATATTGACGGTACATGCTCCTGCTGACTATAACCAACCGGCGCAAAGTGGGCCGTTGTATGGGAGAGTTGGAATTAAATCTGCAACTTTTGAACCCGTAGACCGATCTTAATAGTACTAGTTCAAAAATGGTTACTGTAGCTTACCGGGAAAAACACTTTTTTTGTTTAAACGCATAAAATAATTATTTGTTATTGTCAATCACTCTAAATTGGGGCTTAAAACATAGTTGTAATCCATATTTACAATAATAGTGGAACATTTCTTCATTCGATAATACTTATACTCTTTATTTCGACTTTTCTGAGGCTCCTCTGGCAGTGGTACATAGCACAACTTCATCTTGCTTATTGAAATCTCGAATGATTCAGTAATTATAAACTTATTCAAGATACCCCGACGTCAGAAGTCAATTTGTTTCGGCAACTTCGCCCTAATTGCAAAGTGTTACGCCAGTTGTAACATGTGAACCAGACATGCATTTTTGACACCTCAAAGAAAACAAGGTAAAAGCAATTAGTTTTATAATTATAATAATTTTATGACCTAAAGTATTCCAATTCTCAAAAATAAACTCTTCCCCGACCTCTCGCACAGCATGGACACGATACATACATTGCATGGGAAATTGTTTGAAAATGCAGGACATTGCTCCACTTAAACTTATCTTGCTTATTGAAATCTTGAATGATTCAGTAATTATAAACTTATTCAAGATACCCCGACGTCAGAAGTCAATTTGGCTTTACCTAATAGCTTCATTTTAAAAATTGGTAAGCCGGCCGATAAAAATATGTCAGAGAAAAATATGTCGCTTCGGGTATTTATTTCCATTGCGGGACCGCTGTGTAGCGCGGCGCATGCTTAGCTGGAGTCTCAGTGTTTGTAAATCGTGAAAAGTAATTAAGCTTGTTATGAATTTCTGAAAATTAAATAAATTTAAATGAAAAAAATTAAGTGTGCGTATATGTGCAAATACCTATATGTATGCTTAAACTTTGTCCAGCGGCGTTTCCGGACCTTCTCGTTCTGTATATGCTTGTACCTGTAGTCGCTCAGGACAAGTGCTGCAGCGTTGTCGATATATTGACGGTACATGCTCCTGCTGACTATAACCAACCGGCGCAAAGTGGGCCGTTGTATGGGAGAGTTGGAATTAAATCTGCAACTTTTGAACCCGTAGACCGATCTTAATAGTACTAGTTCAAAAATGGTTACTGTAGCTTACCGGGAAAAAACACTTTTTTTGTTTAAACGCATAAAATAATTATTTGTTATTGTCAATCACTCTAAATTGGGTCTTAAAACATAGTTGTAATCCATATTTATAATAATAGTGGAACATTTCTTCATTCGATAATACTTATACTCTTTATTTCGACTTTTCTGAGGCTCCTCTGGCAGTGGTACATAGCACAACTTCATCTTGCTTATTGAAGTCTCGAATGATTCAGTAATTATAAACTTATTCAAGATACCCCGACGTCAGAAGTCAATTTGTTTCGGCAACTTCGCCCTAATTGCGAAGTGGTACGCCAGTTGTAACATGTGAACCAGACATGCATTTTATGACACCTCAAAGAAAACAAGATAAAAGCAATTAGTTTTATAATTATAATAATTTTATGACCTAAAGTATTCCAATTCACAAAAACAAACTCTTCCCCGAGCTCTCGCACAGCATGGACACGGTACATGCATTGCATGGGAAATTGTTTGAAAATGCAGGACATAGCTCCACTTAAACTTATCTTGCTTATTGAAATCTTGAATGATTTAGTAATTATAAACTTATTCAAGATGCTGTTCAAGTGTTGCAGCGTTGTCGATATATTGACGGTACATGCTCCTGCTGACTATAACCAACCGGCGCAAAGTGGGCCGTTGTATGGGAGAGTTGGAATTAAATCTGCAACTTTTGAACCCGTAGACCGATCTTAATAGTACTAGTTCAAAAATGGTTACTGTAGCTTACCGGGAAAAACACTTTTTTTGTTTAAACGCATAAAATAATTATTTGTTATTGTCAATCACTCTAAATTGGGGCTTAAAACATAGTTGTAATCCATATTTACAATAATAGTGGAACATTTCTTCATTCGATAATACTTATACTCTTTATTTCGACTTTTCTGAGGCTCCTCTGGCAGTGGTACATAGCACAACTTCATCTTGCTTATTGAAGTCTCGAATGATTCAGTAATTATAAACTTATTCAAGATACCCCGACGTCAGAAGTCAATTTGTTTCGGCAACTTCGCCCTAATTGCGAAGTGGTACGCCAGTTGTAACATGTGAACCAGACATGCATTTTATGACACCTCAAAGAAAACAAGACAAAAGCAATTAGTTTTATAATTATAATAATTTTATGACCTAAAGTATTCCAATTCACAAAAATAAACTCTTCCCCGACCTCTCGCACAGCATGGACACGGTACATGCATTGCATGGGAAATTGTTTGAAAATGCAGGACATAGCTCCACTTAAACTTATCTTGCTTATTGAAATCTTGAATGATTTAGTAATTATAAACTTATTCAAGATGCTGTTCAAGTGTTGCAGCGTTGTCGATATATTGACGGTACATGCTCCTGCTGACTATAACCAACCGGCGCAAAGTGGGCCGTTGTATGGGAGAGTTGGAATTAAATCTGCAACTTTTGAACCCGTAGACCGATCTTAATAGTACTAGTTCAAAAATGGTTACTGTAGCTTACCGGGAAAAACACTTTTTTTGTTTAAACGCATAAAATAATTATTTGTTATTGTCAATCACTCTAAATTGGGGCTTAAAACATAGTTGTAATCCATATTTACAATAATAGTGGAACATTTCTTCATTCGATAATACTTATACTCTTTACTTCGACTTTTCTGAGGCTCCTCTGGCAGTGGTACATAGCACAACTTCATCTTGCTTATTGAAATCTCGAATGATTCAGTAATTATAAACTTATTCAAGATACCCCGACGTCAGAAGTCAATTTGTTTCGGCAACTTCGCCCTAATTGCAAAGTGTTACGCCAGTTGTAACATGTGAACCAGACATGCATTTTATGACACCTCAAAGAAAACAAGGTAAAAGCAATTAGTTTTATAATTATAATAATTTTATGACCTAAAGTATTCCAATTCTCAAAAATAAACTCTTCCCCGACCTCTCGCACAGCATGGACACGATACATACATTGCATGGGAAATTGTTTGAAAATGCAGGACATTGCTCCACTTAAACTTATCTTGCTTATTGAAATTTTGAGTGATTCAGTAATTATAAACTTATTCAAGATACACCGACGTCAGAAGTCAATTTGGCTTTACCTAATAGCTTCATTTTAAAAATTGGTAAGCCGGCCGATAAAAATATGTCAGAGAAAAATATGTCGCTTCGGGTATTTATTTCCATTGCGGGACCGCTGTGTGGCGCGGCGCATGCTTAGCTGGAGTCTCAGTGTTTGTAAATCGTGAAAAGTAATTAAGCTTGTTATGAATTTCTGAAAATTAAATAAATTAAAATGAAAAAAATTAACTGTGCGTATATGTGCAAATACATATATGTATGCTTAAACTTTGTCCAGCGGCGTTTAAGGACCTTCTCGTTCTGTAAATGCTTGTACCTGTAGTCGCTCAGGACAAGTGCTGCAGCGTTGTCGATATATTGACGGTACATGCTCCTGCTGACTATAACCAACCGGCGCACAGTGAGCCGTTGTATGGGAGAGTTGGAATTAAATCTGCAACTTTTGAACCCTTAGACCGATCTTAATAGTACTAGTTCAAAAATGGTTACTGTAGCTTACCGGGAAAAAACACTTTTTTTGTTTAAACGCATAAAATAATTATTTGTTATTGTCAATCACTCTAAATTGGGGCTTAAAACATAGTTGTAATCCATATTTACAATAATAGTGGAACATTTCTTCATTCGATAATACTTATACTCTTTATTTCGACTTTTCTGAGGCTCCTCTGGCAGTGGTACATAGCACAACTTCATCTTGCTTATTGAAATCTCGAATGATTCAGTAATTATAAACTTATTCAAGATACCCCGACGTCAGAAGTCAATTTGTTTCGGCAACTTCGCCCTAATTGCGAAGTGGTACGCCAGTTGTAACATGTGAACCAGACAAGCATTTTATGACACCTCAAAGAAAACAAGATAAAAGCAATTAGTTTTATAATTATAATAATTTTATGACCTAAAGTATTCCAATTCACAAAAATAAACTCTTCCCCGACCTCTCGCACAGCATGGACACGGTACATGCATTGCATGTAAAATTGTTTGAAAATGCAGGACATAGCTCCACTTAAACTTATCTTGCTTATTGAAATCTTGAATGATTTAGTAATTATAAACTTATTCAAGATGCTGTTCAAGTGTTGCAGCGTTGTCGATATATTGACGGTACATGCTCCTGCTGACTATAACCAACCGGCGCAAAGTGGGCCGTTGTATGGGAGAGTTGGAATTAAATCTGCAACTTTTGAACCCGTAGACCGATCTTAATAGTACTAGTTCAAAAATGGTTACTGTAGCTTACCGGGAAAAACACTTTTTTTGTTTAAACGCATAAAATAATTATTTGTTATTGTCAATCACTCTAAATTGGGGCTTAAAACATAGTTGTAATCCATATTTACAATAATAGTGGAACATTTCTTCATTCGATAATACTTATACTCTTTATTTCGACTTTTCTGAGGCTCCTCTGGCAGTGGTACATAGCACAACTTCATCTTGCTTATTGAAATCTCGAATGATTCAGTAATTATAAACTTATTCAAGATACCCCGACGTCAGAAGTCAATTTGTTTCGGCAACTTCGCCCTAATTGCAAAGTGTTACGCCAGTTGTAACATGTGAACCAAACATGCATTTTATGACACCTCAAAGAAAACAAGGTAAAAGCAATTAGTTTTATAATTATAATAATTTTATGACCTAAAGTATTCCAATTCACAAAAATAAACTCTTCCCCGACCTCTCGCACAGCATGGACACGGTACATGCATTGCATGTAAAATTGTTTGAAAATGCAGGACATAGCTCCACTTAAACTTATCTTGCTTATTGAAATCTTGAATGATTTAGTAATTATAAACTTATTCAAGATGCTGTTCAAGTGTTGCAGCGTTGTCGATATATTGACGGTACATGCTCCTGCTGACTATAACCAACCGGCGCAAAGTGGGCCGTTGTATGGGAGAGTTGGAATTAAATCTGCAACTTTTGAACCCGTAGACCGATCTTAATAGTACTAGTTCAAAAATGGTTACTGTAGCTTACCGGGAAAAACACTTTTTTTGTTTAAACGCATAAAATAATTATTTGTTATTGTCAATCACTCTAAATTGGGGCTTAAAACATAGTTGTAATCCATATTTACAATAATAGTGGAAAATTTCTTCATTCGATAATACTTATACTCTTTATTTCGACTTTTCTGAGGCTCCTCTGGCAGTGGTACATAGCACAACTTCATCTTGCTTATTGAAATCTCGAATGATTCAGTAATTATAAACTTATTCAAGATACCCCGACGTCAGAAGTCAATTTGTTTCGGCAACTTCGCCCTAATTGCAAAGTGTTACGCCAGTTGTAACATGTGAACCAAACATGCATTTTATGACACCTCAAAGAAAACAAGGTAAAAGCAATTAGTTTTATAATTATAATAATTTTATGACCTAAAGTATTCCAATTCTCAAAAATAAACTCTTCCCCGACCTCTCGCACAGCATGGACACGATACATACATTGCATGGGAAATTGTTTGAAAATGCAGGACATTGCTCCACTTAAACTTATCTTGCTTATTGAAATTTTGAATGATTCAGTAATTATAAACTTATTCAAGATACACCGACGTCAGAAGTCAATTTGGCTTTACCTAATAGCTTCATTTTAAAAATTGGTAAGCCGGCCGATAAAAATATGTCAGAGAAAAATATGTCGCTTCGGGTATTTATTTCCATTGCGGGACCGCTGTGTAGCGCGGCGCATGCTTAGCTGGAGTCTCAGTGTTTGTAAATCGTGAAAAGTAATTAAGCTTGTTATGAATTTCTGAAAATTAAATAAATTTAAATGAAAAAAATTAAGTGTGCGTATATGTGCAAATACGTATATGTATGCTTAAACCTTGTCCAGCGGCGTTTCCGGACCTTCTCGTTCTGTATATGCTTGTACCTGTAGTCGCTCAGGACAAGTGCTGCAGCGTTGTCGATATATTGACGGTACATGCTCCTGCTGACTATAACCAACCGGCGCAAAGTGAGCCGTTGTATGGGAGAGTTGGAATTAAATCTGCAACTTTTGAACCCGTAGACCGATCTTAATAGTACTAGTTCAAAAATGGTTACTGTAGCTTACCGGGAAAAAACACTTTTTTTGTTTAAACGCATAAAATAATTATTTGTTATTGTCAATCACTCTAAATTGGGTCTTAAAACATAGTTGTAATCCATATTTATAATAATAGTGGAACATTTCTTCATTCGATAATACTTATACTCTTTATTTCGACTTTTCTGAGGCTCCTCTGGCAGTGGTACATAGCACAACTTCATCTTGCTCATTGAAATCTCGAATGATTCAGTAATTATAAACTTATCCAAATACACCGACGTCAGAAGTCAATTTGTTTCGGCAACTTCGCCCTAATTGCGAAGTGTTACGCCAGTTGTAACATGTGAACCAGACATGCATTTTATGACACCTCAAAGAAAACAAGATAAAAGCAATTAGTTTTATAATTATAATAATTTTATGACCTAAAGTATTCCAATTCACAAAAATAAACTCTTCCCCGACCTCTCGCACAGCATGGACACGGTACATGCATTGCATGGGAAATTGTTTGAAAATGCAGGACATTGCTCCACTTAAACTTATCTTGCTTATTGAAATCTTGAATGATTCAGTAATTATAAACTTATTCAAGATACCCCGACGTCAGAAGTCAATTTGGCTTTACCTAATAGCTTCATTTTAAAAATTGGTAAGCCGGCCGATAAAAATATGTCAGAGAAAAATATGTCGCTTCGGGTATTTATTTCCATTGCGGGACCGCTGTGTGGCGCGGCGCATGCTTAGCTGGAGTCTCAGTGTTTGTAAATAAATTCTTGTAAATCGTGAAAAGTAATTAAGCTTGTTATGAATTTCTGAAAATTAAATAAATTAAAATGAAAAAAATTAACTGTGCGTATATGTGCAAATACATATATGTATGCTTAAACTTTGTCCAGCGGCGTTTAAGGACCTTCTCGTTCTGTAAATGCTTGTACCTGTAGTCGCTCAGGACAAGTGCTGCAGCGTTGTCGATATATTGACGGTACATGCTCCTGCTGACTATAACCAACCGGCGCACAGTGAGCCGTTGTATGGGAGAGTTGGAATTAAATCTGCAACTTTTGAACCCTTAGACCGATCTTAATAGTACTAGTTCAAAAATGGTTACTGTAGCTTACCGGGAAAAAACACTTCTTTTGTTTAAACGCATAAAATAATTATTTGTTATTGTCAATCACTCTAAATTGGGGCTTAAAACATAGTTGTAATCCATATTTACAATAATAGTGGAACATTTCTTCATTCGATAATGCTTATACTCTTTATTTCGACTTTTCTGAGGCTCCTCTGGCAGTGGTACATAGCACAACTTCATCTTGCTTATTGAAATCTCGAATGATTCAGTAATTATAAACTTATTCAAGATACCCCGACGTCAGAAGTCAATTTGTTTCGGCAACTTCGCCCTAATTGCGAAGTGGTACGCCATTTGTAACATGTGAACCAGACATGCATTTTATGACACCTCAAAGAAAACAAGATAAAAGCAATTAGTTTTATAATTATAATAATTTTATGACCTAAAGTATTCCAATTCACAAAAATAAACTCTTCCCCGACCTCTCGCACAGCATGGACACGATACATGCATTGCATGGGAAATTGTTTGAAAATGCAGGACATAGCTCCACTTAAACTTATCTTGCTTATTGAAATCTTGAATGATTCAGTAATTATAAACTTATTCAAGATGCTGTTCAAGTGCTGCAGCGTTGTCGATATATTGACGGTACATGCTCCTGCTGACTATAACCAACCGGCGCAAAGTGGGCCGTTGTATGGGAGAGTTGGAATTAAATCTGCAACTTTTGAACCCGTAGACCGATCTTAATAGTACTAGTTCAAAAATGGTTACTGTAGCTTACCGGGAAAAACACTTTTTTTGTTTAAACGCATAAAATAATTATTTGTTATTGTCAATCACTCTAAATTGGGGCTTAAAACATAGTTGTAATCCATATTTATAATAATAGTGGAACATTTCTTCATTCGATAATATTTATACTTTCATTGAAATCTCGAATGATTCAGTAATTATAAACTTATCCAAATACACCGACGTCAGAAGTCAATTTGTTTCGGCAACTTCGCCCTAATTGCGAAGTGTTACGCCAGTTGTAACATGTGAACCAGACATGCATTTTATGACACCTCAAAGAAAACAAGATAAAAGCAATTAGTTTTATAATTATAATAATTTTATGACCTAAAGTATTCCAATTCACAAAAATAAACTCTTCCCCGACCTCTCGCGCATACATTGCATGGGAAATTGTTTGAAAATGCAGGACATTGCTCCACTTAAACTTATCTTGCTTATTGAAATTTTGAATGATTCAGTAATTATAAACTTATTCAAGATACACCGACGTCAGAAGTCAATTTGGCTTTACCTAATAGCTTCATTTTAAAAATTGGTAAGCCGGCCGATAAAAATATGTCAGAGAAAAATATGTCGCTTCGGGTATTTATTTCCATTGCGGGACCGCTGTGTAGCGCGGCGCATGCTTAGCTGGAGTCTCAGTGTTTGTAAATCGTGAAAAGTAATTAAGCTTGTTATGAATTTCTGAAAATTAAATAAATTAAAATGAAAAAAATGAAGTGTGCGTATATGTGCAAATACATATATGTATGCTTAAACTTTGAAATCTCGAATGATTCAGTAATTATAAACTTATTCAAGATACCCCGACGTCAGAAGTCAATTTGTTTCGGCAACTTCGCCCTAATTGCAAAGTGTTACGCCAGTTGTAACATGTGAACCAGACATGCATTTTATGACACCTCAAAGAAAACAAGGTAAAAGCAATTAGTTTTATAATTATAATAATTTGATGACCTAAAGTATTCCAATTCTCAAAAATAAACTCTTCCCCGACCTCTCGCACAGCATGGACACGATACATACATTGCATGGGAAATTGTTTGAAAATGCAGGACATTGCTCCACTTAAACTTATCTTGCTTATTGAAATCTTGAATGATTCAGTAATTATAAACTTATTCAAGATACCCCGACGTCAGAAGTCAATTTGGCTTTACCTAATAGCTTCATTTTAAAAATTGGTAAGCCGGCCGATAAAAATATGTCAGAGAAAAATGCGGGACCGCTGTGTAGCGCGGCGCATGCTTAGCTGGAGTCTCAGTGTTTGTAAATCGTGAAAAGTAATTAAGCTTGTTATGAATTTCTGAAAATTAAATAAATTTAAATGAAAAAAATTAAGTGTGCGTATATGTGCAAATACATATATGTATGCTTAAACCTTGTCCAGCGGCGTTTCCGGACCTTCTCGTTCTGTATATGCTTGTACCTGTAGTCGCTCAGGACAAGTGCTGCAGCGTTGTCGATATATTGACTGTACATGCTCCTGCTGACTATAACCAACCGGCGCAAAGTGAGCCGTTGTATGGGAGAGTTGGAATTAAATCTGCAACTTTTGAACCCGTAGACCGATCTTAATAGTACTAGTTCAAAAATGGTTACTGTAGCTTACCGGGAAAAAACACTTTTTTTGTTTAAACGCATAAAATAATTATTTGTTATTGTCAATCACTCTAAATTGGGTCTTAAAACATAGTTGTAATCCATATTTATAATAATAGTGGAACATTTCTTCATTCGATAATACTTATACTCTTTATTTCGACTTTTCTGAGGCTCCTCTGGCAGTGGTACATAGCACAACTTCATCTTGCTCATTGAAATCTCGAATGATTCAGTAATTATAAACTTATCCAAATACACCGACGTCAGAAGTCAATTTGTTTCGGCAACTTCGCCCTAATTGCGAAGTGTTACGCCAGTTGTAACATGTGAACCAGACATGCATTTTATGACACCTCAAAGAAAACAAGATAAAAGCAATTAGTTTTATAATTATAATAATTTTATGACCTAAAGTATTCCAATTCACAAAAATAAACTCTTCCCCGACCTCTCGCACAGCATGGACACGGTACATGCATTGCATGGGAAATTGTTTGAAAATGCAGGACATTGCTCCACTTCAACTTATCTTGCTTATTGAAATCTTGAATGATTCAGTAATTATAAACTTATTCAAGATACCCCGACGTCAGAAGTCAATTTGGCTTTACCTAATAGCTTCATTTTAAAAATTGGTAAGCCGGCCGATAAAAATATGTCAGAGAAAAATATGTCGCTTCGGGTATTTATTTCCATTGCGGGACCGCTGTGTGGCGCTGCGCATGCTTAGCTGGAGTCTCAGTGTTTGTAAATAAATTCTTGTAAATCGTGAAAAGTAATTAAGCTTGTTATGAATTTCTGAAAATTAAATAAATTAAAATGAAAAAAATTAACTGTGCGTATATGTGCAAATACATATATGTATGCTTAAACTTTGTCCAGCGGCGTTTAAGGACCTTCTCGTTCTGTAAATGCTTGTACCTGTAGTCGCTCAGGACAAGTGCTGCAGCGTTGTCGATATATTGACGGTACATGCTCCTGCTGACTATAACCAACCGGCGCACAGTGAGCCGTTGTATGGGAGAGTTGGAATTAAATCTGCAACTTTTGAACCCTTAGACCGATCTTAATAGTACTAGTTCAAAAATGGTTACTGTAGCTTACCGGGAAAAAACACATTTTTTGTTTAAACGCATAAAATAATTATTTGTTATTGTCAATCACTCTAAATTGGGGCTTAAAACATAGTTGTAATCCATATTTACAATAATAGTGGAACATTTCTTCATTCGATAATACTTATACTCTTTATTTCGACTTTTCTGAGGCTCCTCTGGCAGTGGTACATAGCACAACTTCATCTTGCTTATTGAAATCTCGAATGATTCAGTAATTATAAACTTAACCAAGATACCCCGACATCAGAAGTCAATTTGTTTCGGCAACTTCGCCCTAATTGCAAAGTGTTACGCCAGTTGTAACATGTGAACCAAACATGCATTTTATGACACCTCAAAGAAAACAAGGTAAAAGCAATTAGTTTTATAATTATAATAATTTTATGACCTAAAGTATTCCAATTCTCAAAAATAAACTCTTCCCCGACCTCTCGCACAGCATGGACACGGTACATGCATTGCATGGGAAATTGTTTGAAAATGCAGGACATTGCTCCACTTAAACTTATCTTGCTTATTGAAATTTTGAATGATTCAGTAATTATAAACTTATTCAAGATACACCGACGTCAGAAGTCAATTTGGCTTTACCTAATAGCTTCATTTTAAAAATTGGTAAGCCGGCCGATAAAAATATGTCAGAGAAAAATATGTCGCTTCGGGTATTTATTTCCATTGCGGGACCGCTGTGTAGCGCGGCGCATGCTTAGCTGGAGTCTCAGTGTTTGTAAATCGTGAAAAGTAATTAAGCTTGTTATGAATTTCTGAAAATTAAATAAATTTAAATGAAAAAAATTAAGTGTGCGTATATGTGCAAATACATATATGTATGCTTAAACCTTGTCCAGCGGCGTTTCCGGACCTTCTCGTTCTGTATATGCTTGTACCTGTAGTCGCTCAGGACAAGTGCTGCAGCGTTGTCGATATATTGACTGTACATGCTCCTGCTGACTATAACCAACCGGCGCAAAGTGAGCCGTTGTATGGGAGAGTTGGAATTAAATCTGCAACTTTTGAACCCGTAGACCGATCTTAATAGTACTAGTTCAAAAATGGTTACTGTAGCTTACCGGGAAAAAACACTTTTTTTGTTTAAACGCATAAAATAATTATTTGTTATTGTCAATCACTCTAAATTGGGTCTTAAAACATAGTTGTAATCCATATTTATAATAATAGTGGAACATTTCTTCATTCGATAATACTTATACTCTTTATTTCGACTTTTCTGAGGCTCCTCTGGCAGTGGTACATAGCACAACTTCATCTTGCTCATTGAAATCTCGAATGATTCAGTAATTATAAACTTATCCAAATACACCGACGTCAGAAGTCAATTTGTTTCGGCAACTTCGCCCTAATTGCGAAGTGTTACGCCAGTTGTAACATGTGAACCAGACATGCATTTTATGACACCTCAAAGAAAACAAGATAAAAGCAATTAGTTTTATAATTATAATAATTTTATGACCTAAAGTATTCCAATTCACAAAAATAAACTCTTCCCCGACCTCTCGCACAGGGAAATTGTTTGAAAATGCAGGACATTGCTCCACTTCAACTTATCTTGCTTATTGAAATCTTGAATGATTCAGTAATTATAAACTTATTCAAGATACCCCGACGTCAGAAGTCAATTTGGCTTTACCTAATAGCTTCATTTTAAAAATTGGTAAGCCGGCCGATAAAAATATGTCAGAGAAAAATATGTCGCTTCGGGTATTTATTTCCATTGCGGGACCGCTGTGTGGCGCGGCGCATGCTTAGCTGGAGTCTCAGTGTTTGTAAATAAATTCTTGTAAATCGTGAAAAGTAATTAAGCTTGTTATGAATTTCTGAAAATTAAATAAATTAAAATGAAAAAAATTAACTGTGCGTATATGTGCAAATACATATATGTATGCTTAAACTTTGTCCAGCGGCGTTTAAGGACCTTCTCGTTCTGTAAATGCTTGTACCTGTAGTCGCTCAGGACAAGTGCTGCAGCGTTGTCGATATATTGACGGTACATGCTCCTGCTGACTATAACCAACCGGCGCACAGTGAGCCGTTGTATGGGAGAGTTGGAATTAAATCTGCAACTTTTGAACCCTTAGACCGATCTTAATAGTACTAGTTCAAAAATGGTTACTGTAGCTTACCGGGAAAAAACACATTTTTTGTTTAAACGCATAAAATAATTATTTGTTATTGTCAATCACTCTAAATTGGGGCTTAAAACATAGTTGTAATCCATATTTACAATAATAGTGGAACATTTCTTCATTCGATAATACTTATACTCTTTATTTCGACTTTTCTGAGGCTCCTCTGGCAGTGGTACATAGCACAACTTCATCTTGCTTATTGAAATCTCGAATGATTCAGTAATTATAAACTTATTCAAGATACCCCGACGTCAGAAGTCAATTTGTTTCGGCAACTTCGCCCTAATTGCGAAGTGGTACGCCAGTTGTAACATGTGAACCAGACATGCATTTTATGACACCTCAAAGAAAACAAGATAAAAGCAATTAGTTTTATAATTATAATAATTTTATGACCTAAAGTATTCCAATTCACAAAAATAAACTCTTCCCCGACCTCTCGCGCATACATTGCATGGGAAATTGTTTGAAAATGCAGGACATTGCTCCACTTAAACTTATCTTGCTTATTGAAATTTTGAATGATTCAGTAATTATAAACTTATTCAAGATACACCGACGTCAGAAGTCAATTTGGCTTTACCTAATAGCTTCATTTTAAAAATTGGTAAGCCGGCCGATAAAAATATGTCAGAGAAAAATATGTCGCTTCGGGTATTTATTTCCATTGCGGGACCGCTGTGTAGCGCGGCGCATGCTTAGCTGGAGTCTCAGTGTTTGTAAATCGTGAAAAGTAATTAAGCTTGTTATGAATTTCTGAAAATTAAATAAATTAAAATGAAAAAAATGAAGTGTGCGTATATGTGCAAATACATATATGTATGCTTAAACTTTGAAATCTCGAATGATTCAGTAATTATAAACTTATTCAAGATACCCCGACGTCAGAAGTCAATTTGTTTCGGCAACTTCGCCCTAATTGCAAAGTGTTACGCCAGTTGTAACATGTGAACCAGACATGCATTTTATGACACCTCAAAGAAAACAAGGTAAAAGCAATTAGTTTTATAATTATAATAATTTGATGACCTAAAGTATTCCAATTCTCAAAAATAAACTCTTCCCCGACCTCTCGCACAGCATGGACACGATACATACATTGCATGGGAAATTGTTTGAAAATGCAGGACATTGCTCCACTTAAACTTATCTTGCTTATTGAAATCTTGAATGATTCAGTAATTATAAACTTATTCAAGATACCCCGACGTCAGAAGTCAATTCGGCTTTACCTAATAGCTTCATTTTAAAAATTGGTAAGCCGGCCGATAAAAATATGTCAGAGAAAAATATGTCGCTTCGGGTATTTATTTCCATTGCGGGACCGCTGTGTAGCGCGGCGCATGCTTAGCTGGAGTCTCAGTGTTTGTAAATCGTGAAAAGTAATTAAGCTTGTTATGAATTTCTGAAAATTAAATAAATTTAAATGAAAAAAATTAAGTGTGCGTATATGTGCAAATACATATATGTATGCTTAAACTTTGTCCAGCGGCGTTTCCGGACCTTCTCGTTCTGTATATGCTTGTACCTGTAGTCGCTCAGGACAAGTGCTGCAGCGTTGTCGATATATTGACGGTACATGCTCCTGCTGACTATAACCAACCGGCGCAAAGTGGGCCGTTGTATGGGAGAGTTGGAATTAAATCTGCAACTTTTGAACCCGTAGACCGATCTTAATAGTACTAGTTCAAAAATGGTTACTGTAGCTTACCGGGAAAAAACACTTTTTTTGTTTAAACGCATAAAATAATTATTTGTTATTGTCAATCACTCTAAATTGGGGCTTAAAACATAGTTGTAATCCATATTTATAATAATAGTGGAACATTTCTTCATTCGATAATACTTATACTCTTTATTTCGACTTTTCTGAGGCTCCTCTATCAGTGGTACATAGCACAACTTCATCTTGCTCATTGAAATCTCGAATGATTCAGTAATTATAAACATATCCAAATACACCGACGTCAGAAGTCAATTTGTTTCGGCAACTTCGCCCTAATTGCGAAGTGTTACGCCAGTTGTAACATGTGAACCAGACATGCATTTTATGACACCTCAAAGAAAACAAGATAAAAGCAATTAGTTTTATAATTATAATAATTTTATGACCTAAAGTATTCCAATTCACAAAAATAAACTCTTCCCCGACCTCTCGCACAGCATGGACACGATACATGCATTGCATGGGAAATTGTTTGAAAATGCAGGACATTGCTCCACTTAAACTTATCTTGCTTATTGAAATCTTGAATGATTCAGTAATTATAAACTTATTCAAGATACCCCGACGTCAGAAGTCAATTTGGCTTTACCTAATAGCTTCATTTTAAAAATTGGTAAGCCGGCCGATAAAAATATGTCAGAGAAAAATATGTCGCTTCGGGTATTTATTTCCATTGCGGGACCGCTGTGTGGCGCGGCGCATGCTTAGCTGGAGTCTCAGTGTTTGTAAATCGTGAAAAGTAATTAAGCTTGTTATGAATTTCTGAAAATTAAATAAATTTAAATGAAAAAAATTAAGTGTGCGTATATGTGCAAATACATATATGTATGCTTAAACTTTGTCCAGCGGCGTTTAAGGACCTTCTCGTTCTGTAAATGCTTGTACCTGTAGTCGCTCAGGACAAGTACTGCAGCGTTGTCGATATATTGACGGTACATGCTCCTGCTGACTATAACCAACCGGTGCACAGTGGGCCGTTGTATGGGAGAGTTGGAATTAAATCTGCAACTTTTGAACCCGTAGACCGATCTTAATAGTACTAGTTCAAAAATGGTTACTGTAGCTTACCGGGAAAAAACACTTTTTTTGTTTAAACGCATAAAATAATTATTTGTTATTGTCAATCACTCTAAATTGGGGCTTAAAACATAGTTGTAATCCATATTTACAATAATAGTGGAACATTTCTTCATTCGATAATACTTATACTCTTTATTTCGACTTTTCTGAGGCTCCTCTGGCAGTGGTACATAGCACAACTTCATCTTGCTTATCGAATGATTCAGTAATTATAAACTTATTCAATATACCCCGACGTCAGAAGTCAATTTGTTTCGGCAACTTCGCCCTAATTGCGAAGTGGTACGCCAGTTGTAACATGAGTTTAGTTTTATAATTATAATAACTTTATGACCTAAAGTATTCCAATTCACAAAAATAAACTCTTCCCCGACCTCTCGCACAGCATGGACACGATACATGCATTGCATGGGAAATTGTTTGAAAATACAGGACATTGCTCCACTTAAACTTATCTTGCTTATTGAAATCTTGAATGATTCAGTAATTATAAACTTATTCAAGATGCTGTTCAAGTGCTGCAGCGTTGTCGATATATTGACGTTACATGCTCCTGCTGACTATAACCAACCGGCGCAAAGTGGGCCGTTGTATGGGAGAGTTGGAATTAAATCTGCAACTTTTGAACCCGTAGACCGATCTTAATAGTACTAGTTCAAAAATGGTTACTGTAGCTTACCGGGAAAAACACTTTTTTTGTTTAAACGCATAAAATAATTATTTGTTATTGTCAATCACTCTAAATTGGGGCTTAAAACATAGTTGTAATCCATATTTATAATAATAGTGGAACATTTCTTCATTTGATAATATTTATACTTTCATTGAAATCTCGAATGATTCAGTAATTATAAACTTATCCAAATACACCGACGTCAGAAGTCAATTTGTTTCGGCAACTTCGCCCTAATTGCGAAGTGGTACGCCAGTTGTAACATGTGAACCAGACATGCATTTTATGACACCTCAAAGAAAACAAGATAAAAGCAATTAGTTTTATAATTATAATAATTTTATGACCTAAAGTATTCCAATTCACAAAAATAAACTCTTCCCCGACCTCTCGCACAGCATGGACACGATACATGCATTGCATGGGAAATTGTTTGAAAATGCAGGACATAGCTCCACTTAAACTTATCTTGCTTATTGAAATCTTGAATGATTCAGTAATTTAAACTTATTCAAGATACCTCGACGTCAGAAGTCAATTTGGCTTTACCTAATAGCTTCATTTTAAAAATTGGTAAGCCGGCCGATAAAAATATGTCAGAGAAAAATATGTCGCTTCGGGTATTTATTTCCATTGCGGGACCGCTGTGTGGCGCGGCGCATGCTTAGCTGGAGTCTCAGTGTTTGTAAATAAATTCTTGTAAATCGTGAAAAGTAATTAAGCTTGTTATGAATTTCTGAAAATTAAATAAATTAAAATGAAAAAAATTAACTGTGCGTATATGTGCAAATACATATATGTATGCTTAAACTTTGTCCAGCGGCGTTTAAGGACCTTCTCGTTCTGTAAATGCTTGTACCTGTAGTCGCTCAGGACAAGTGCTGCAGCGTTGTCGATATATTGACGGTACATGCTCCTGCTGACTATAACCAACCGGCGCACAGTGAGCCGTTGTATGGGAGAGTTGAAATTAAATCTGCAACTTTTGAACCCTTAGACCGATCTTAATAGTACTAGTTCAAAAATGGTTACTGTAGCTTACCGGGAAAAAACACATTTTTTGTTTAAACGCATAAAATAATTATTTGTTATTGTCAATCACTCTAAATTGGGGCTTAAAACATAGTTGTAATCCATATTTACAATAATAGTGGAACATTTCTTCATTCGATAATACTTATACTCTTTATTTCGACTTTTCTGAGGCTCCTCTGGCAGTGGTACATAGCACAACTTCATCTTGCTTATTGAAATCTCGAATGATTCAGTAATTATAAACTTATTCAAGATACCCCGACGTCAGAAGTCAATTTGTTTCGGCAACTTCGCCCTAATTGCGAAGTGGTACGCCAGTTGTAACATGTGAACCAGACATGCATTTTATGACACCTCAAAGAAAACAAGATAAAAGCAATTAGTTTTATAATTATAATAATTTTATGACCTAAAGTATTCCAATTCACAAAAATAAACTCTTCCCCGACCTCTCGCGCATACATTGCATGGGAAATTGTTTGAAAATGCAGGACATTGCTCCACTTAAACTTATCTTGCTTATTGAAATTTTGAATGATTCAGTAATTATAAACTTATTCAAGATACACCGACGTCAGAAGTCAATTTGGCTTTACCTAATAGCTTCATTTTAAAAATTGGTAAGCCGGCCGATAAAAATATGTCAGAGAAAAATATGTCGCTTCGGGTATTTATTTCCATTGCGGGACCGCTGTGTAGCGCGGCGCATGCTTAGCTGGAGTCTCAGTGTTTGTAAATCGTGAAAAGTAATTAAGCTTGTTATGAATTTCTGAAAATTAAATAAATTAAAATGAAAAAAATGAAGTGTGCGTATATGTGCAAATACATATATGTATGCTTAAACTTTGAAATCTCGAATGATTCAGTAATTATAAACTTATTCAAGATACCCCGACGTCAGAAGTCAATTTGTTTCGGCAACTTCGCCCTAATTGCAAAGTGTTACGCCAGTTGTAACATGTGAACCAGACATGCATTTTATGACACCTCAAAGAAAACAAGGTAAAAGCAATTAGTTTTATAATTATAATAATTTGATGACCTAAAGTATTCCAATTCTCAAAAATAAACTCTTCCCCGACCTCTCGCACAGCATGGACACGATACATACATTGCATGGGAAATTGTTTGAAAATGCAGGACATTGCTCCACTTAAACTTATCTTGCTTATTGAAATCTTGAATGATTCAGTAATTATAAACTTATTCAAGATACCCCGACGTCAGAAGTCAATTCGGCTTTACCTAATAGCTTCATTTTAAAAATTGGTAAGCCGGCCGATAAAAATATGTCAGAGAAAAATATGTCGCTTCGGGTATTTATTTCCATTGCGGGACCGCTGTGTAGCGCGGCGCATGCTTAGCTGGAGTCTCAGTGTTTGTAAATCGTGAAAAGTAATTAAGCTTGTTATGAATTTCTGATAATTAAATAAATTAAAATGAAAAAAATGAAGTGTGCGTATATGTGCAAATACATTTATGTATGCTTAAACTTTGTCCAGCGGCGTTTCCGGACCTTCTCGTTCTGTAAATGCTTGTACCTGTAGTCGCTCAGGACAAGTGCTGCAGCGTTGTCGATATATTGACGGTACATGCTCCTGCTGACTATAACCAACCGGCGCACAGTCGGCCGTTGTATGGGAGAGTTGGAATTAAATCTGCAACATTTGAACCCGTAGACCGATCTTAATAGTACTAGTTCAAAAATGGTTACTGCAGCTTACCGGGAAAAAACACTTTTTTTGTTTAAACGCATAAAATAATTATTTGTTATTGTCAATCACTCTAAATTGGGGCTTAAAACATAGTTGTAATCCATATTTACAATAATAGTGGAACATTTCTTCATTCGATAATACTTATACTCTTTATTTCGACTTTTCTGAGGCTCCTCTGGCAGTGGTACATAGCACAACTTCATCTTGCTTATTGAAATCTCGAATGATTCAGTAATTATAAACTTATTCAAGATACCCCGACGTCAGAAGTCAATTTGGCTTTACCTAATAGCTTCATTTTAAAAATTGGTAAGCCGGCCGATAAAAATATGTCAGAGAAAAATATGTCGCTTCGGGTATTTATTTCCATTGCGGGACCGCTGTGTGGCGCGGCGCATGCTTAGCTGGAGTCTCAGTGTTTGTAAATAAATTCTTGTAAATCGTGAAAAGTAATTAAGCTTGTTATGAATTTCTGAAAATTAAATAAATTTAAATGAAAAAAATTAAGTGTGCGTATATGTGCAAATACATATATGTATGCTTAAACTTTGTCCAGCGGCGTTTAAGGACCTTCTCGTTCTGTAAATGCTTGTACCTGTAGTCGCTCAGGACAAGTGCTGCAGCGTTGTCGATATATTGACGGTACATGCTCCTGCTGACTATAACCAACCGGTGCACAGTGGGCCGTTGTATGGGAGAGTTGGAATAAAAAACCATACAAAAATGGTTACTGTAGCTTACCGGGAAAAAACACTTTTTTTGTTTAAACGCATAAAATAATTATTTGTTATTGTCAATCACTCTAAATTGGGGCTTAAAACATAGTTGTAATCCATATTTACAATAATAATGGAACATTTCTTCATTCGATAATACTTATACTCTTTATTTCGACTTTTCTGAGGCTCCTCTGGCAGTGGTACATAGCACAACTTCATCTTGCTTATTGAAATCTCGAATGATTCAGTAATTATAAACTTATTCAAGATACCCCGACGTCAGAAGTCAATTTGTTTCGGCAACTTCGCCCTAATTGCGAAGTGTTACGCCAGTTGTAACATGTGAACCAGTCATGCATTTTATGACACCTCAAAGAAAACAAGGTAAAAGCAATTAGTTTTATAATTATAATAATTTTATGACCTAAAGTATTCCAATTCTCAAAAATAAACTCTTCCCCGACTTCTCGCACAGCATGGACACGATACATACATTGCATGGGAAATTGTTTGAAAATGCAGGACATAGCTCCACTTAAACTTATCTTGCTTATTGAAATCTTGAATGATTCAGTAATTATAAACTTATTCAAGATGCTGTTCAAGTGCTGCAGCGTTGTCGATATATTGACGTTACATGCTAATGCTGACTATAACCAACCGGCGCAAAGTGGGCCGTTGTATGGGAGAGTTGGAATTAAATCTGCAACTTTTGAACCCGTAGACCGATCTTAATAGTACTAGTTCAAAAATGGTTACTGTAGCTTACCGGGAAAAACACTTTTTTTGTTTAAACGCATAAAATAATTATTTGTTATTGTCAATCACTCTAAATTGGGGCTTAAAACATAGTTGTAATCCATATTTATAATAATAGTGGAACATTTCTTCATTCGATAATATTTATACTTTCATTGAAATCTCGAATGATTCAGTAATTATAAACTTATCCAAATACACCGACGTCAGAAGTCAATTTGTTTCGGCAACTTCGCCCTAATTGCGAAGTGGTACGCCAGTTGTAACATGTGAACCAGACATGCATTTTATGACACCTCAAAGAAAACAAGATAAAAGCAATTAGTTTTATAATTATAATAATTTTATGACCTAAAGTATTCCAATTCACAAAAATAAACTCTTCCCCGACCTCTCGCACAGCATGGACACGATACATGCATTGCATGGGAAATTGTTTGAAAATGCAGGACATAGCTCCACTTAAACTTATCTTGCTTATTGAAATCTTGAATGATTCAGTAATTATAAACTTATTCAAGATACCCCGACGTCAGAAGTCAATTTGGCTTTACCTAATAGCTTCATTTTAAAAATTGGTAAGCCGGCCGATAAAAATATGTCAGAGAAAAATATGTCGCTTCGGGTATTTATTTCCATTGCGGGACCGCTGTGTGGCGCGGCGCATGCTTAGCTGGAGTCTCAGTGTTTGTAAATAAATTCTTGTAAATAGTGAAAAGTAATTAAGCTTGTTATGAATTTCTGAAAATTAAATAAATTTAAATGAAAAAAATTAAGTGTGCGTATATGTGCAAATACATATATGTATGCTTAAACTTTGTCCAGCGGCGTTTAAGGACCTTCTCGTTCTGTAAATGCTTGTACCTGTAGTCGCTCAGGACAAGTGCTGCAGCGTTGTCGATATATTGACGGTGCATGCTGCTGCTGACTATAACCAACCGGTGCACAGTGGGCCGTTGTATGGGAGAGTTGGAATTAAATCTGCAACTTTTGAACCCGTAGACCGATCTTAATAGTACTAGTTCAAAAATGGTTACTGTAGCTTACCGGGAAAAAACACTTTTTTTGTTTAAACGCATAAAATAATTATTTGTTATTGTCAATCACTCTAAATTGGGGCTTAAAACATAGTTGTAATCCATATTTACAATAATAGTGGAACATTTCTTCATTCGATAATACTCATACTCTTTATTTCGACTTTTCTGAGGCTCCTCTGGCAGTGGTACATAGCACAACTTCATCTTGCTTATTGAAATCTCGAATGATTCAGTAATTATAAACTTATTCAAGATACCCCGACGTCAGAAGTAAATTTGGCTTTACCTAATAGCTTCATTTTAAAAATTGGTAAGCCGGCCGATAAAAATATGTCAGAGAAAAATATGTCGCTTCGGGTATTTATTTCCATTGCGGGACCGCTGTGTGGCGCGGCGCATGCTTAGCTGGAGTCTCAGTGTTTGTAAAAAAATTCTTGTAAATCGTGAAAAGTAATTAAGCTTGTTATGAATTTCTGAAAATTAAATAAATTTAAATGAAAAAAATTAAGTGTGCGTATATGTGCAAATACCTATATGTATGCTTAAACTTTGTATAGCGGCGTTTCCGGACCTTCTCGTTCTGTAAATGCTTGTACATGTAGTCGCTCAGGACAAGTGCTGCAGCGTTGTCGATATATTGACGGTACATGCTCCTGCTGACTATAACCAACCGGCGCACAGTGGGCCGTTGTATGGGAGATTTGGAATTAAATCTGCAACTTTTGAACCCGTAGACCGATCTTAATAGTACTAGTTCAAAAATGGTTACTGTAGCTTACCGGGAAAAACACTTTTTTGTTTAAACGCATAAAATAATTTGTTGTTATTGTCAATCACTCTAAATTGGGGCTTAAAACATAGTTGTAATCCATATTTACAATAATAGTGGAACATTTCTTCATTCGATAATACTTATACTCTTTATTTCTTTCTTTTCTGAGGCTCCTCTGGCAGTGGTACATAGCACAACTTCATCTTGCTTATTGAAATCTCGAATGATTCAGTAATTATAAACTTATTCAAGATACCCCGACGTCAGAAGTCAATTTGTTTCGGCAACTTCGCCCTAATTGCAAAGTGTTACGCCAGTTGTAGCATGTGAACCAGACATGCATTTTATGACACCTCAAAGAAAACAAGGTAAAAGCAATTAGTTTTATAATTATAATAATTTTATGACCTAAAGTATTCAAATTCTCAAAAATAAACTCTTCCCCGACCTCTCGCACAGCATGGACACGATACATACATTGCATGCGAAATTGTTTGAAAATGCAGGACATTGCTCCACTTAAACTTATCTTGCTTATTGAAATCTTGAATGATACAGTAATTATAAACTTATTCAAGATACCTCGACGTCAGAAGTCAATTTGGCTTTACCTAATAGCTTCATTTTAAAAATTGGTAAGCCGGCCGATAAAAATATGTCAGAGAAAAATATGTCGCTTCGGGTATTTATTTCCATTGCGGGACCGCTGTGTGGCGCGGCGCATGCTTAGCTGGAGTCTCAGTGTTTGTAAATAAATTCTTGTAAATCGTGAAAAGTAATTAAGCTTGTTATGAATTTCTGAAAATTAAATAAATTTAAATGAAAAAAATTAAGTGTGCGTATATGTGCAAATACATATATGTATGCTTAAACTTTGTCCAGCGGCGTTTAAGGACCTTCTCGTTCTGTAAATGCTTGTACCTGTAGTCGCTCAGGACAAGTGCTGCAGCGTTGTCGATATATTGACGGTACATGCTGCTGCTGACTATAACCAACCGGTGCACAGTGGGCCGTTGTATGGGAGAGCTGGAATTAAATCTGCAACTTTTGAACCCGTAGACCGATCTTAATAGTACTAGTTCAAAAATGGTTACTGTAGCTTACCGGGAAAAAACACTTTTTTTTGTTTAAACGCATAAAATAATTATTTGTTATTGTCAATCGCTCTAAATTGGGGCTTAAAACATAGTTGTAATCCATATTTACAACAATAGTGGAACACTTCTTCATTCGATAATACTTATACTCTTTATTTCGACTTTTCTGAGGCTCCTCTGGCAGTGGTACATAGCACAACTTCATCTTGCTTATCGAATGATTCACTAATTATAAACTTATTCAATATACCCCGACGTCAGAAGTCAATTTGGCTTTACCTAATAGCTTCATTTTAAAAATTGGTAAGCCGGCCGATAAAAATATGTCAGAGAAAAATATGTCGCTTCGGGTATTTATTTCCATTGCGGGACCGCTGTGTGGCGCGGCGCATGCTTAGCTGGAGTCTCAGTGTTTGTAAATAAATTCTTGTAAATCGTGAAAAGTAATTAAGCTTGTTATGAATTTCTGAAAATTAAATAAATTAAAATGAAAAAAATGAAGTGTGCGTATATGTGCAAATACATATATGTATGCTTAGACTTTGTCCAGCGGCGTTTAAGGACCTTCTCGTTCTGTAAATGCTTGTACCTGTAGTCGCTCAGGACAAGTGCTGCAGCGTTGTCGATATATTGACGGTACATGCTGCTGCTGACTATAACCAACCGGTGCACAGTGGGCCGTTGTATGGGAGAGTTGGAATTAAATCTGCAACTTTTGAACCCGTAGACCGATCTTAATAGTACTAGTTAAAAAATGGTTACTGTAGCTTACCGGGAAAAAACACTTTTTTTGTTTAAACGCATAAAATAATTATTTGTTGTTGTCAATCACTCTAAATTGGGGCTTAAAACATAGTTGTAATCCATATTTACAATAATAGTGGAACATTTCTTCATTCGATAATACTTATACTCTTTATTTCGACTTTTCTGAGGCTCCTCTGGCAGTGGTACATAGCACAACTTCATCTTGCTTATCGAATGATTCAGTAATTATAAACTTATTCAATATACCCCGACGTCAGAAGTCAATTTGTTTCGGCAACTTCGCAATAATTGCGAAGTGGTACGCCAGATGTAACATGTGAACCAGACATGCATTTTATGACACCACAAAGAAAACAAGATAAAAGCAATTAGTTTTATACTTATAATAATTTGATGACCTAAAGCATTCCAATTCACAAAAATAAACTCTTCCCCGACCTCTCGCACAGCATGGACACGATACATGCATTGCATGGGAAATTGTTTGAAAATGCAGGACATAGCTCCACTTAAACTTATCTTGCTTATTGAAATCTTGAATGATTCAGTAATTATAAACTTATTCAAGATGCTGTTCAAGTGCTGCAGCGTTGTCGATATATTGACGGTACATGCTCCTGCTGACTATAACCAACCGGCGCAAAGTGGGCCGTTGTATGGGAGAGTTGGAATTAAATCTGCAACTTTTGATCCCGTAGACCGATCTTAATAGTACTAGTTCAAAAATGGTTACTGTAGCTTACCGGGAAAAACACTTTTTTTGTTTAAACGCATAAAATAATTATTTGTTATTGTCAATCACTCTAAATTGGGGCTTAAAACATAGGTGTAATCCATATTTATAATAATAGTGGAACATTTCTTCATTCGATAATACTTATACTCTTTATTTCGCCTTTCCTGAGGCTCCTCTGGCAGTGGTACATAGCACAACTTCATCTTGCTCATTGAAATCTCGAATGATTCAGTAATTATAAACTTATTCAAGATACTCCGACGTCAGAAGTCAATTTGTTTCGGCAACTTCGCCCTAATTGCAAAGTGTTACGCCAGTTGTAACATGTGAACCAGACATGCATTTTATGACACCTCAAAGAAAACAAGGTAAAAGCAATTAGTTTTATAATTATAATAATTGTATGACCTAAAGTATTCCAATTCTCAAAAATAAACTCTTCCCCGACCTCTCGCACAGCATGGACACGATACATACATTGCATAGGAAATTGTTTGAAAATGCAGGACATTGCTCCACTTAAACTTATCTTGCTTATTGAAATCTTGAATGATTCAGTAATTATAAACTTATTCAAGATACCCCGACGTCAGAAGTCAATTCGGCTTTACCTAATAGCTTCATTTTAAAAATTGGTAAGCCGGCCGATAAAAATATGTCAGAGGAAAATATGTCGCTTCGGGTATTTATTTCCTTAGCGGGACCGCTGTGTGGCGCGGCGCATGCTTAGCTGGAGTCTCAGTGTTTGTAAACCTAAAGTATTCCAATTCACAAAAATAAACTCTTCCCCGACCTCTCGCACAGCATGGACACGATACATGCATTGCATGGGAAATTGTTTGAAAATGCAGGACATAGCTCCACTTAAACTTATCTTGCTTATTGAAATCTTGAATGATTCAGTAATTATAAACTTATTCAAGATGCTGTTCAAGTGCTGCAGCGTTGTCGATATATTGACGGTACATGCTGCTGCTGACTATAACCAACCGGTGCACAGTGGGCCGTTGTATGGGAGAGTTGGAATTAAATCTGCAACTTTTGAACCCGTAGACCGATCTTAATAGTACTAGTTCAAAAATGGTTACTGTAGCTTACCGGGAAAAAACACTTTTTTTGTTTAAACGCATAAAATAATTATTTGTTATTGTCAATCACTCTAAATTGGGGCTTAAAACATAGTTGTAATCCATATTTACAATAATAGTGGAACATTTCTTCATTCGATAATACTCATACTCTTTATTTCGACTTTTCTGAGGCTCCTCTGGCAGTGGTACATAGCACAACTTCATCTTGCTTATTGAAATCTCGAATGATTCAGTAATTATAAACTTATTCAAGATACCCCGACGTCAGAAGTCAATTTGTTTCGGCAACTTCGCCCTAATTGCAAAGTGTTACGCCAGTTGTAACATGTGAACCAGACATGCATTTTATGACACCTCAAAGAAAACAAGGTAAAAGCAATTAGTTTTATAATTATAATAATTTTATGACCTAAAGTATTCCAATTCTCAAAAATAAACTCTTCCCCGACCTCTCGCACAGCATGGACACGATACATACATTGCATGCGAAATTGTTTGAAAATGCAGGACATTGCTCCACTTAAACTTATCTTGCTTATTGAAATCTTGAATGATACAGTAATTATAAACTTATTCAAGATACCCCGACGTCAGAAGTCAATTTGGCTTTACCTAATAGCTTCATTTTAAAAATTGGTAAGCCGGCCGATAAAAATATGTCAGAGAAAAATATGTCGCTTCGGGTATTTATTTCCATTGCGGGACCGCTGTGTGGCGCGGCGCATGCTTAGCTGGAGTCTCAGTGTTTGTAAATAAATTCTTGTAAATCGTGAAAAGTAATTAAGCTTGTTATGAATTTCTGAAAATTAAATAAATTTAAATGAAAAAAATTAAGTGTGCAAATGTGTGTATATATATGTGCAAATACATATATGTATGCTTAAACTTTGTCCAGCGGCGTTTAAGGACCTTCTCGTTCTGTAAATGCTTGTACCTGTAGTCGCTCAGGACAAGTGCAGCAGCGTTGTCGATATATTGACGGTACATGCTGCTGCTGACTATAACCAACCGGTGCACAGTGGGCCGTTGTATGGGAGAGTTGGAATTAAATCTGCAACTTTTGAACCCGTAGACCGATCTTAATAGTACTAGTTCAAAAATGGTTACTGTAGCTTACCGGGAAAAAACACTTTTTTTGTTTAAACGCATAAAATAATTATTTGTTATTGTCAATCACTCTAAATTGGGGCTTAAAACATAGTTGTAATCCATATTTACAATAATAGTGGAACATTTCTTCATTCGATAATACTTATACTCTTTATTTCGACTTTTCTGAGGCTCCTCTGGCAGTGGTACATAGCACAACTTCATCTTGCTTATTGAAATCTCGAATGATTCAGTAATTATAAACTTATTCAAGATACCCCGACGTCAGAAGTCAATTTGTTTCGGCAACTTCGCCCTAATTGCAAAGTGTTACGCCAGTTGTAACATGTGAACCAGACATGCATTTTATGACACCTCAAAGAAAACAAGGTAAAAGTAATTAGTTTTATAATTATAATAATTTTATGACCTAAAGTATTCCAATTCTCAAAAATAAACTCTTCCCCGACCTCTCGCACAGCATGGACACGATACATACATTGCATGGGAAATTGTTTGAAAATGCAGGACATTGCTCCACTTAAACTTATCTTGCTTATTGAAATCTTGAATGATTCAGTAATTATAAACTTATTCAAGATACCCCGACGTCAGAAGTCAATTTGGCTTTACCTAATAGCTTCATTTTAAAAATTGGTAAGCCGGCCGATAAAAATATGTCAGAGAAAAATATGTCGCTTCGGGTATTTATTTCCATTGCGGGACCGCTGTGTGGCGCGGCGCATGCTTAGCTGGAGTCTCAGTGTTTGTAAATAAATTCTTGTAAATCGTGAAAAGTAATTAAGCTTGTTATGAATTTCTGAAAATTAAATAAATTTAAATGAAAAACATTAAGTGTGCGTATATGTGCAAATACATATATGTATGCTTAAACTTTGTCCAGCGGCGTTTAAGGACCTTCTCGTTCTGTAAATGCTTGTACCTGTAGTCGCTCAGGACAAGTGCTGCAGCGTTGTCGATATATTGACGGTACATGCTGCTGCTGACTATAACCAACCGGTGCACAGTGGGCCGTTGTATGGGAGAGTTGGAATTAAATCTGCAACTTTTGAACCCGTAGACCGATCTTAATAGTACTAGTTAAAAAATGGTTACTGTAGCTTACCGGGAAAAAACACTTTTTTTGTTTGAACGCATAAAATAATTATTTGTTGTTGTCAATCACTCTAAATTGGGGCTTAAAACATAGTTGTAATCCATATTTACAATAATAGTGGAACATTTCTTCATTCGATAATACTTATACTCTTTATTTCGACTTTTCTGAGGCTCCTCTGGCAGTGGTACATAGCACAACTTCATCTTGCTTATCGAATGATTCAGTAATTATAAACTTATTCAATATACCCCGACGTCAGAAGTCAATTTGTTTCGGCAACTTCGCAATAATTGCGAAGTGGTACGCCAGTTGTAACATGTGAACCAGACATGCATTTTATGACACCACAAAGAAAACAAGATAAAAGCAATTAGTTTTATACTTATAATAATTTGATGACCTAAAGTATTCCAATTCACAAAAATAAACTCTTCCCCGACCTCTCGCACAGCATGGACACGATACATGCATTGCATGGGAAATTGTTTGAAAATGCAGGACATAGCTCCACTTAAACTTATCTTGCTTATTGAAATCTTGAATTATTCAGTAATTATAAACTTATTCAAGATGCTGTTCAAGTGCTGCAGCGTTGTCGATATATTGACGGTACATGCTCCTGCTGACTATAACCAACCGGCGCAAAGTGGGCCGTTGTATGGGAGAGTTGGAATTAAATCTGCAACTTTTGATCCCGTAGACCGATCTTAATAGTACTAGTTCAAAAATGGTTACTGTAGCTTACCGGGAAAAACACTTTTTTTAACATAGGTTAAAACATAGGTGTAATCCATATTTATAATAATAGTGGAACATTTCTTCATTCGATAATACTTATACTCTTTATTTCGCCTTTCCTGAAGCTCCTCTGGCAGTGGTACATAGCACAACTTCATCTTGCTCATTGAAATCTTGAATGATTCAGTAATTATAAACTTATTCAAGATACCCCGACGTCAGAAGTCAATTTGGCTTTACCTAATAGCTTCATTTTAAAAATTGGTAAGCCGGCCGATAAAAATATGTCAGAGAAAAATATGTCGCTTCGGGTATTTATTTCCATTGCGGGACCGCTGTGTGGCGCGGCGCATGCTTAGCTGGAGTCTCAGTGTTTGTAACCCTAAAGTATTCCAATTCACAAAAATAAACTCTTCCCCGACCTCTCGCACAGCATGGACACGATACATGCATTGCATGGGAAATTGTTTGAAAATGCAGGACATAGCTCCACTTAAACTTATCTTGCTTATTGAAATCTTGAATGATTCAGTAATTATAAACTTATTCAAGATGCTGTTCAAGTGCTGCAGCGTTGTCGATATATTGACGGTACATGCTGCTGCTGACTATAACCAACCGGTGCACAATGGGCCGTTGTATGGGAGAGTTGGAATTAAATCTGCAACTTTTGAACCCGTAGACCGATCTTAATAGTACTAGTTCAAAAATGTTTACTGTAGCTTATCGGGAAAAAACACTTTTTTTGTTTAAACGCATAAAATAATTATTTGTTATTGTCAATCACTCTAAATTGGGGCTTAAAACATAGTTGTAATCCATATTTACAATAATAGTGGAACATTTCTTCATTCGATAATACTTATACTCTTTATTTCGACTTTTCTGAGGCTCCTCTGGCAGTGGTACATAGCACAACTTCATCTTGCTTATTGAAATCTCGAATGATTCAGTAATTATAAACTTATTCAAGATACCCCGACGTCAGAAGTCAATTTGTTTCGGCAACTTCGCCCTAATTGCAAAGTGTTACGCCAGTTGTAACATATTTATGACACCACAAAGAAAACAAGATAAAAGCAATTAGTTTTATAATTATAATAATTTTATGACCTAAAGTATTCCAATTCACAAAAATAAACTCTTCCCCGACCTCTCGCACAGCATGGACACGATACATGCATTGCATGGGAAATTGTTTGAAAATGCAGGACATAGCTCCACTTAAACTTATCTTGCTTATTGAAATCTTGAATGATTCAGTAATTATAAACTTATTCAAGATGCTGTTCAAGTGCTGCAGCGTTGTCGATATATTGACGGTACATGCTCCTGCTGACTATAACCAACCGGCGCAAAGTGGGCCGTTGTATGGGAGAGTTGGAATTAAATCTGCAACTTTTGAACCCGTAGACCGATCTTAATAGTACTAGTTCAAAAATGGTTACTGTAGCTTACCGGGAAAAACACTTTTTTTGTTTAAACGCATAAAATAATTATTTGTTATTGTCAATCACTCTAAATTGGGGCTTAAAACATAGTTGTAATCCATATTTATAATAATAGTGGAACATTTCTTCATTCGATAATACTTACACTCTTTATTTCGACTTTCCTGAGGCTCCTCTGGCAGTGGTACATAGCACAACTTCATCTTGCTCATTGAAATCTCGAATGATTCTGTAATTATAAACTTATTCAAGATACCCCGACGTCAGAAGTCAATTTGTTTCGGCAACTTCGCCCTAATTGCAAAGTGTTACGCCAGTTGTAACATGTGAACCAGACATGCATTTTATGACACCTCAAAGAAAACAAGGTAAAAGCAATTAGTTTTATAATTATAATAATTTTATGACCTAAAGTATTCCAATTCTCAAAAATAAACTCTTCCCCGACCTCTCGCACAGCATGGACACGATACATACATTGCATGGGAAATTGTTTGAAAATGCAGGACATTGCTCCACTTAAACTTATCTGGCTTATTGAAATCTTGAATGATTCAGTAATTATAAACTTATTCAAGATACCCCAACGTCAGAAGTCAATTTGGCTTTACCTAATAGCTTCATTTTAAAAATTAGTAAGCCGGCCGATAAAAATATGTCAGAGAAAAATATGTCGCTTCGGGTACTTATTTCCATTGCGGGACCGCTGTGTGGCGCGGCGCATGCTTAGCTGGAGTCTCAGTGTTTGTAAATAAATTCTTGTAAATCGTGAAAAGTAATTAAGCTTGTTATGAATTTCTGAAAATTAAATAAATTAAAATGAAAAAAATTAACTGTGCGTATATGTGCAAATACATATATGTATGCTTAAACTTTGTCCAGCGGCGTTTAAGGACCTTCTCGTTCTGTAAATGCTTGTACCTGTAGTCGCTCAGGACAAGTGCTGCAGCGTTGTCGATATATTGATGGTACATGCTCCTGCTGACTATAACCAACCGGCGCAAAGTGGGCCGTTGTATGGGAGAGTTGGAATTAAATCTGCAACTTTTGAACCCGTAGACCGATCTTAATAGTACTAGTTCAAAAATGGTTACTGTAGCTTACCGGGAAAAACACTTTTTTTGTTTAAACGCATAAAATAATTATTTGTTATTGTCAATCACTCTAAATTGGGGCTTAAAACATAGGTGTAATCCATATTTATAATAATAGTGGAACATTTCTTCATTCGATAATACTTATACTCTTTATTTCGCCTTTCCTGAGGCTCCTCTGGCAGTGGTACATAGCACAACTTCATCTTGCTCATTGAAATCTCGAATGATTCAGTAATTATAAACTTATTCAAGATACCCCGACGTCAGAAGTCAATTTGTTTCGGCAACTTCGCCCTAATTGCAAAGTGTTACGCCAGTTGTAACATATTTATGACACCACAAAGAAAACAAGATAAAAGCAATTAGTTTTATAATTATAATAATTTTATGACCTAAAGTATTCCAATTCACAAAAATAAACTCTTCCCCGACCTCTCGCACAGCATGGACACGATACATGCATTGCATGGGAAATTGTTTGAAAATGCAGGACATAGCTCCACTTAAACTTATCTTGCTTATTGAAATCTTGAATGATTCAGTAATTATAAACTTATTCAAGATGCTGTTCAAGTGCTGCAGCGTTGTCGATATATTGACGGTACATGCTCCTCCTGACTATAACCAACCGGCGCAAAGTGGGCCGTTGTATGGGAGAGTTGGAATTAAATCTGCAACTTTTGAACCCGTAGACCGATCTTAATAGTACTAGTTCAAAAATGGTTACTGTAGCTTACCGGGAAAAACACTTTTTTTGTTTAAACGCATAAAATAATTATTTGTTATTGTCAATCACTCTAAATTGGGGCTTAAAACATAGTTGTAATCCATATTTATAATAATAGTGGAACATTTCTTCATTCGATAATACTTACACTCTTTATTTCGACTTTCCTGAGGCTCCTCTGGCAGTGGTACATAGCACAACTTCATCTTGCTCATTGAAATCTCGAATGATTCAGTAATTATAAACTTATTCAAGATACCCCGACGTCAGAAGTCAATTTGTTTCGGCAACTTCGCCCTAATTGCAAAGTGTTACGCCAGTTGTAACATGTGAACCAGACATGCATTTTATGACACCTCAAAGAAAACAAGGTAAAAGCAATTAGTTTTATAATTATAATAATTTTATGACCTAAAGTATTCCAATTCTCAAAAATAAACTCTTCCCCGACCTCTCGCACAGCATGGACACGATACATACATTGCATGGGAAATTGTTTGAAAATGCAGGACATTGCTCCACTTAAACTTATCTGGCTTATTGAAATCTTGAATGATTCAGTAATTATAAACTTATTCAAGATACCCCAACGTCAGAAGTCAATTTGGCTTTACCTAATAGCTTCATTTTAAAAATTAGTAAGCCGGCCGATAAAAATATGTCAGAGAAAAATATGTCGCTTCGGGTACTTATTTCCATTGCGGGACCGCTGTGTGGCGCGGCGCATGCTTAGCTGGAGTCTCAGTGTTTGTAAATAAATTCTTGTAAATCGTGAAAAATTAAAATGAAAAAAATTAACTGTGCGTATATGTGCAAATACATATATGTATGCTTAAACTTTGTCCAGCGGCGTTTAAGGACCTTCTCGTTATATATATACATGCATTGCATGGGAAATTGTTTGAAAATGCAGGACATAGCTCCACTTAAACTTATCTTGCTTATTGAAATCTTGAATGATTCAGTAATTATAAACTTATTCAAGATGCTGTTCAAGTGCTGCAGCGTTGTCGATATATTGACGGTACATGCTCCTGCTGACTATAACCAACCGGCGCAAAGTGGGCCGTTGTATGGGAGAGTTGGAATTAAATCTGCAACTTTTGAACCCGTAGACCGATCTTAATAGTACTAGTTCAAAAATGGTTACTGTAGCTTACCGGGAAAAACACTTTTTTTGTTTAAACGCATAAAATAATTATTTGTTATTGTCAATCACTCTAAATTGGGGCTTAAAACATAGTTGTAATCCATATTTATAATAATAGTGGAACATTTCTTCATTCGATAATACTTATACTCTTTATTTCGACTTTCCTGAGGCTCCTCTGGCAGTGGTACATAGCACAACTTCATCTTGCTTATTGAAATCTCGAATGATTCAGTAATTATAAACTTATTCAAGATACCCCGACGTCAGAAGTCAATTTGTTTCGGCAACTTCGCCCTAATTGCAAAGTGTTACGCCAGTTGTAACATGTGAACCAGACATGCATTTTATGACACCTCAAAGAAAACAAGGTAAAAGCAATTAGTTTTATAATTATAATAATTTTATGACCTAAAGTATTCCAATTCTCAAAAATAAACTCTTCCCCGACCTCTCGCACAGCATGGACACGATACATACATTGCATGGGAAATTGTTTGAAAATGCAGGACATTGCTCCACTTAAACTTATCTTGCTTATTGAAATCTTGAATGATTCAGTAATTATAAACTTATTCAAGATACCCCGACGTCAGAAGTCAATTTGGCTTTACCTAATAGCTTCATTTTAAAAATTAGTAAGCCGGCCGATAAAAATATGTCAGAGAAAAATATGTCGCTTCGGGTATTTATTTCCATTGCGGGACCGCTGTGTGGCGCGGCGCATGCTTAGCTGGAGTCTCAGTGTTTGTAAATAAATTCTTGTAAATCGTGAAAAGTAATTAAGCTTGTTATGAATTTCTGAAAATTAAATAAATTTAAATGAAAAAAATTAAGTGTGCGTATATGTGCAAATACATATATGTATGCTTAAACTTTGTCCAGCGGCGTTTAAGGACCTTCTCGTTCTGTAAATGCTTGTACCTGTAGTCGCTCAGGACAAGTGCTGCAGCGTTGTCGATATATTGATGGTACATGCTCCTGCTGACTATAACCAACCGGCGCAAAGTGGGCCGTTGTATGGGAGAGTTGGAATTAAATCTGCAACTTTTGAACCCGTAGACCGATCTTAATAGTACTAGTTCAAAAATGGTTACTGTAACTTACCGGGAAAAACACTTTTTTTGTTTAAACGCATAAAATAATTATTTGTTATTGTCAATCACTCTAAATTGGGGCTTAAAACATAGGTGTAATCCATATTTATAATAATAGTGGAACATTTCTTCATTCGATACACTTGTTTCGGCAACTTCGCCCTAATTGCAAGTGTTACGCCAGTTGTAACATATTTATGACACCACAAAGAAAACAAGATAAAAGCAATTAGTTTTATAATTATAATAATTTTATGACCTAAAGTATTCCAATTCACAAAAATAAACTCTTCCCCGACCTCTCGCACAGCATGGACACGATACATGCATTGCATGGGAAATTGTTTGAAAATGCAGGACATAGCTCCACTTAAACTTATCTTGCTTATTGAAATCTTGAATGATTCAGTAATTATAAACTTATTCAAGATGCTGTTCAAGTGCTGCAGCGTTGTCGATATATTGACGGTACATGCTCCTGCTGACTATAACCAACCGGCGCAAAGTGGGCCGTTGTATGGGAGAGTTGGAATTAAATCTGCAACTTTTGAACCCGTAGACCGATCTTAATAGTACTAGTTCAAAAATGGTTACTGTAGCTTACCGGGAAAAACACTTTTTTTGTTTAAACGCATAAAATAATTATTTGTTATTGTCAATCACTCTAAATTGGGGCTTAAAACATAGTTGTAATCCATATTTATAATAATAGTGGAACATTTCTTCATTCGATAATACTTATACTCTTTATTTCGACTTTCCTGAGGCTCCTCTGGCAGTGGTACATAGCACAACTTCATCTTGCTTATTGAAATCTCGAATGATTCAGTAATTATAAACTTATTCAAGATACCCCGACGTCAGAAGTCAATTTGTTTCGGCAACTTCGCCCTAATTGCAAAGTGTTATGCCAGTTGTAACATGTGAACCAGACATGCATTTTATGACACCTCAAAGAAAACAAGGTAAAAGCAATTAGTTTTATAATTATAATAATTTTATGACCTAAAGTATTCCAATTCTCAAAAATAAACTCTTCCCCGACCTCTCGCACAGCATGGACACGATACATACATTGCATGGGAAATTGTTTGAAAATGCAGGACTTTGCTCCACTTAAACTTATCTTGCTTATTGAAATCTTGAATGATTCAGTAATTATTAACTTATTCAAGATACCCCGACGTCAGAAGTCAATTTGGCTTTACCTAATAGCTTCATTTTAAAAATTAGTAAGCCGGCCGATGAAAATATGTCAGAGAAAAATATGTCGCTTCGGGTATTTATTTCCATTGCGGGACCGCTGTGTGGCGCGGCGCATGCTTAGCTGGAGTCTCAGTGTTTGTAAATAAATTCTTGTAAATCGTGAAAAGTAATTAAGCTTGTTATGAATTTCTGAAAATTAAATAAATTTAAATGAAAAAATTAAGTGTGCGTATATGTGCAAATACATATATGTATGCTTAAACTTTGTCCAGCGGCGTTTAAGGACCTTCTCGTTCTGTAAATGCTTGTACCTGTAGTCGCTCAGGACAAGTGCTGCAGCGTTGTCGATATATTGACGGTACATGCTGCTGCTGACTATAACCAACCGGTGCACAGTGGGCCGTTGTATGGGAGAGTTGGAATTAAATCTGCAACTTTTGAACCCGTAGACCGATCTTAATAGTACTAGTTCAAAAATGGTTACTGTAGCTTACCGGGAAAAAACACTTTTTTTGTTTAAACGCATAAAATAATTATTTGTTATTGTCAATCACTCTAAATTGGGGCTTAAAACATAGTTGTAATCCATATTTACAATAATAGTGGAACATTTCTTCATTCGATAATACTTATACTCTTTATTTCGACTTTTCTGAGGCTCCTCTGGCAGTGGTACATAGCACAACTTCATCTTGCTCATTGAAATCTCGAATGATTCAGTAATTATAAACTTATTCAAGATACCCCGACGTCAGAAGTCAATTTGTTTCGGCAACTTCGCCCTAATTGCAAAGTGTTACGCCAGTTGTAACATGTGAACCAGACATGCATTTTATGACACCTCAAAGAAAACAAGGTAAAAGCAATTAGTTTTATAATTATAATAATTTTATGACCTAAAGTATTCCAATTCTCAAAAATAAACTCTTCCCCGACCTCTCGCACAGCATGGACACGATACATACATTGCATGGGAAATTGTTTGAAAATGCAGGACATTGCTCCACTTAAACTTATCTTGCTTATTGAAATCTTGAATGATTCAGTAATTATAAACTTATTCAAGATACCCCGACGTCAGAAGTCAATTTGGCTTTACCTAATAGCTTCATTTTAAAAATTGGTAAGCCGGCCGATAAAAATATGTCAGAGAAAAATATGTCGCTTCGGGTATTTATTTCCATTGCGGGACCGCTGTGTGGCGCGGCGCATGCTTAGCTGGAGTCTCAGTGTTTGTAAACCTAAAGTATTCCAATTCACAAAAATAAACTCTTCCCCGACCTCTCGCACAGCATGGACACGATACATGCATTGCATGGGAAATTGTTTGAAAATGCAGGACATAGCTCCACTTAAACTTATCTTGCTTATTGAAATCTTGAATGATTCAGTAATTATAAACTTATTCAAGATGCTGTTCAAGTGCTGCAGCGTTGTCGATATATTGACGGTACATGCTGCTGCTGACTATAACCAACCGGTGCACAGTGGGCCGTTGTATGGGAGAGTTGGAATTAAATCTGCAACTTTTGAACCCGTAGACCGATCTTAATAGTACTAGTTAAAAAATGGTTACTGTAGCTTACCGGGAAAAAACACTTTTTTTGTTTAAACGCATAAAATAATTATTTGTTATTGTCAATCACTCTAAATTGGGGCTTAAAACATAGTTGTAATCCATATTTACAATAATAGTGGAACATTTCTACATTCGATAATACTTATACTCTTTATTTCGACTTTTCTGAGGCTCCTCTGGCAGTGGTACATAGCACAACTTCATCTTGCTTATTGAAATCTCGAATGATTCAGTAATTATAAACTTATTCAAGATACCCCGACGTCAGAAGTCAATTTGTTTCGGCAACTTCGCCCTAATTGCAAAGTGTTACGCCAGTTGTAACATATTTATGACACCACAAAGAAAACAAGATAAAAGCAATTAGTTTTATAATTATAATAATTTTATGACCTAAAGTATTCCAATTCACAAAAATAAACTCTTCCCCGACCTCTCGCACAGCATGGACACGATACATGCATTGCATGGGAAATTGTTTGAAAATGCAGGACATAGCTCCACTTAAACTTATCTTGCTTATTGAAATCTTGAATGATTCAGTAATTATAAACTTATTCAAGATGCTGTTCAAGTGCTGCAGCGTTGTCGATATATTGACGGTACATGCTGCTGCTGACTATAACCAACCGGTGCACAGTGGGCCGTTGTATGGGAGAGTTGGAATTAAATCTGCAACTTTTGAACCCGTAGACCGATCTTAATAGTACTAGTTAAAAAATGGTTACTGTAGCTTACCGGGAAAAAACACTTTTTTTGTTTAAACGCATAAAATAATTATTTGTTATTGTCAATCACTCTAAATTGGGGCTTAAAACATAGTTGTAATCCATATTTACAATAATAGTGGAACATTTCTTCATTCGATAATACTTATACTCTTTATTTCGACTTTTCTGAGGCTCCTCTGGCAGTGGTACATAGCACAACTTCATCTTGCTTATTGAAATCTCGAATGATTCAGTAATTATAAACTTATTCAAGATACCCCGACGTCAGAAGTCAATTTGTTTCGGCAACTTCGCCCTAATTGCAAAGTGTTACGCCAGTTGTAACATATTTATGACACCACAAAGAAAACAAGATAAAAGCAATTAGTTTTATAATTATAATAATTTTATGACCTAAAGTATTCCAATTCACAAAAATAAACTCTTCCCCGACCTCTCGCACAGCATGGACACGATACATGCATTGCATGGGAAATTGTTTGAAAATGCAGGACATAGCTCCACTTAAACTTATCTTGCTTATTGAAATCTTGAATGATTCAGTAATTATAAACTTATTCAAGATGCTGTTCAAGTGCTGCAGCGTTGTCGATATATTGACGGTACATGCTCCTGCTGACTATAACCAACCGGCGCAAAGTGGGCCGTTGTATGGGAGAGTTGGAATTAAATCTGCAACTTTTGAACCCGTAGACCGATCTTAATAGTACTAGTTCAAAAATGGTTACTGTAGCTTACCGGGAAAAACACTTTTTTTGTTTAAACGCATAAAATAATTATTTGTTATTGTCAATCACTCTAAATTGGGGCTTAAAACATAGTTGTAATCCATATTTATAATAATAGTGGAACATTTCTTCATTCGATAATACTTATACTCTTTATTTCGACTTTACTGAGGCTCCTCTGGCAGTGGTACATAGCACAACTTCATCTTGCTTATTGAAATCTCGAATGATTCAGTAATTATAAACTTATTCAAGATACCCCGACGTCAGAAGTCAATTTGTTTCGGCAACTTCGCCCTAATTGCAAAGTGTTACGCCAGTTGTAACATGTGAACCAGACATGCATTTTATAACACCTCAAAGAAAACAAGGTAAAAGCAATTAGTTTTATAATTATAATAATTTTATGACCTAAAGTATTCCAATTCTCAAAAATAAACTCTTCCCCGACCTCTCGCACAGCATGGACACGATACATACATTGCATGGGAAATTGTTTGAAAATGCAGGACATTGCTCCACTTAAACTTATCTTGCTTATTGAAATCTTGAATGATTCAGTAATTATAAACTTATTCAAGATACCCCGACGTCAGAAGTCAATTTGGCTTTACCTAATAGCTTCATTTTAAAAATTAGTAAGCCGGCCGAGAAAAATATGTCAGAGAAAAATATGTCGCTTCGGGTATTTATTTCCATTGCGGGACCGCTGTGTGGCGCGGCGCATGCTTAGCTGGAGTCTCAGTGTTTGTAAATAAATTCTTGTAAATCGTGAAAAGTAATTCAGCTTGTTATGAATTTCTGAAAATTAAATAAATTTAAATGAAAAAAATTAAGTGTGCGTATATGTGCAAATACATATATGTATGCTTAAACTTTGTCCAGCGGCGTTTAAGGACCTTCTCGTTCTGTAAATGCTTGTACCTGTAGTCGCTCAGGACAAGTGCTGCAGCGTTGTCGATATATTGACGGTACATGCTGCTGCTGACTATAACCAACCGGTGCACAGTGGGCCGTTGTATGGGAGAGTTGGAATTAAATCTGCAACTTTTGAACCCGTAGACCGATCTTAATAGTACTAGTTCAAAAATGGTTACTGCAGCTTACCGGGAAAAAACACTTTTTTTGTTTAAACGCATAAAATAATTATTTGTTATTGTCAATCACTCTAAATTGGGGCTTAAAACATAGTTGTAATCCATATTTACAATAATAGTGGAACATTTCTTCATTCGATAATACTTATACTCTTTATTTCGAGGCTGAGGCTCCTCTGGCAGTGGTACATAGCACAACTTCATCTTGCTTATTGAAATCTCGAATGATTCAGTAATTATAAACTTATTCAAGATACCCCGACGTCAGAAGTCAATTTGGCTTTACCTAATAGCTTCATTTTAAAAATTGGTAAGCCGGCCGATAAAAATATGTCAGAGAAAAATATGTCGCTTCGGGTATTTATTTCCATTGCGGGACCGCTGTGTGGCGCGGCGCATGCTTAGCTGGAGTCTCAGTGTTTGTAAACCTAAAGTATTCCAATTCACAAAAATAAACTCTTCCCCGACCTCTCGCACAGCATGGACACGATACATGCATTGCATGGGAAATTGTTTGAAAATGCAGGACATAGCTCCACTTAAACTTATCTTGCTTATTGAAATCTTGAATGATTCAGTAATTATAAACTTATTCAAGATGCTGTTCAAGTGCTGCAGCGTTGTCGATATATTGACGGTACATGCTCCTGCTGACTATAACCTACCGGCGCAAAGTGGGCCGTTGTATGGGAGAGTTGGAATTAAATCTGCAACTTTTGAACCCGTAGACCGATCTTAATAGTACTAGTTCAAAAATGGTTACTGTAGCTTACCGGGAAAAACACTTTTTTTGTTTAAACGCATAAAATAATTATTTGTTATTGTCAATCACTCTAAATTGGGGCTTAAAACATAGTTGTAATCCATATTTATAATAATAGTGGAACATTTCTTCATTCGATAATACTTATACTCTTTATTTCGACTTTACTGAGGCTCCTCTGGCAGTGGTACATAGCACAACTTCATCTTGCTTATTGAAATCTCGAATGATTCAGTAATTATAAACTTATTCAAGATACCCCGACGTCAGAAGTCAATTTGTTTCGGCAACTTCGCCCTAATTGCAAAGTGTTACGCCAGTTGTAACATGTGAACCAGACATGCATTTTATGACACCTCAAAGAAAACAAGGTAAAAGCAATTAGTTTTATAATTATAATAATTTTATGACCTAAAGTATTCCAATTCTCAAAAATAAACTCTTCCCCGACCTCTCGCACAGCATGGACACGATACATACATTGCATGGGAAATTGTTTGAAAATGCAGGACATTGCTCCACTTAAACTTATCTTGCTTATTGAAATCTTGAATGATTCAGTAATTATAAACTTATTCAAGATACCCCGACGTCAGAAGTCAATTTGGCTTTACCTAATAGCTTCATTTTAAAAATTAGTAAGCCGGCCGAGAAAAATATGTCAGAGAAAAATATGTCGCTTCGGGTATTTATTTCCATTGCGGGACCGCTGTGTGGCGCGGCGCATGCTTAGCTGGAGTCTCAGTGTTTGTAAATAAATTCTTGTAAATCGTGAAAAGTAATTCAGCTTGTTATGAATTTCTGAAAATTAAATAAATTTAAATGAAAAAAATTAAGTGTGCGTATATGTGCAAATACATATATGTATGCTTAAACTTTGTCCAGCGGCGTTTAAGGACCTTCTCGTTCTGTAAATGCTTGTACCTGTAGTCGCTCAGGACAAGTGCTGCAGCGTTGTCGATATATTGACGGTACATGCTGCTGCTGACTATAACCAACCGGTGCACAGTGGGCCGTTGTATGGGAGAGTTGGAATTAAATCTGCAACTTTTGAACCCGTAGACCGATCTTAATAGTACTAGTTCAAAAATGGTTACTGCAGCTTACCGGGAAAAAACACTTTTTTTGTTTAAACGCATAAAATAATTATTTGTTATTGTCAATCACTCTAAATTGGGGCTTAAAACATAGTTGTAATCCATATTTACAATAATAGTGGAACATTTCTTCATTCGATAATACTTATACTCTTTATTTCGACTTTTCTGAGGCTCCTCTGGCAGTGGTACATAGCACAACTTCATCTTGCTTATTGAAATCTCGAATGATTCAGTAATTATAAACTTATTCAAGATACCCCGACGTCAGAAGTCAATTTGGCTTTACCTAATAGCTTCATTTTAAAAATTGGTAAGCCGGCCGATAAAAATATGTCAGAGAAAAATATGTCGCTTCGGGTATTTATTTCCATTGCGGGACCGCTGTGTGGCGCGGCGCATGCTTAGCTGGAGTCTCAGTGTTTGTAAATAAATTCTTGTAAATCGTGAAAAGTAATTAAGCTTGTTATGAATTTCTGAAAATTAAATAAATTAAAATGAAAAAAATGAAGTGTGCGTATATGTGCAAATACATATATGTATGCTTAAACTTTGTCCAGCGGCGTTTAAGGACCTTCTCGTTCTGTAAATGCTTGTACCTGTAGTCGCTCAGGACAAGTGCTGCAGCGTTGTCGATATATTGACGGTACATGCTGCTGCTGACTATAACCAACCGGTGCACAGTGGGCCGTTGTATGGGAGAGTTGGAATTAAATCTGCAACTTTTGAACCCGTAGACCGATCTTAATAGTACTAGTTAAAAAATGGTTACTGTAGCTTACCGGGAAAAAACACTTTTTTTGTTTAAACGGATAAAATAATTATTTGTTGTTGTCAATCACTCTAAATTGGGGCTTAAAACATAGTTGTAATCCATATTTACAATAATAGTGGAACATTTCTTCATTCGATAATACTTATACTCTTTATTTCGCCTTTCCTGAGGCTCCTCTGGCAGTGGTACATAGCACAACTTCATCTTGCTCATTGAAATCTCGAAAGATTCAGTAATTATAAACTTATTCAAGATACCCCGACGTCAGAAGTCAATTTGTTTCGGCAACTTCGCCCTAATTGCAAAGTGTTACGCCAGTTGTAACATGTGAACCAGACATGCATTTTATGACACCTCAAAGAAAACAAGGTAAAAGCAATTAGTTTTATAATTATAATAATTTTATGACCTAAAGTATTCCAATTCTCAAAAATAAACTCTTCCCCGACCTCTCGCACAGCATGGACACGATACATACATTGCATGGGAAATTGTTTGAAAATACAGGACATTGCTCCACTTAAACTTATCTTGCTTATTGAAATCTTGAATGATTCAGTAATTATAAACTTATTCAAGATACCCCGACGTCAGAAGTCAATTTGGCTTTACCTAATAGCTTCATTTTAAAAATTGGTAAGCCGGCCGATAAAAATATGTCAGAGAAAAATATGTCGCTTCGGGTATTTATTTCCATTGCGGGACCGCTGTGTGGCGCGGCGCATGCTTAGCTGGAGTCTCAGTGTTTGTAAACCTAAAGTATTCCAATTCACAAAAATAAACTCTTCCCCGACCTCTCGCACAGCATGGACACGATACATGCATTGCATGGGAAATTGTTTGAAAATGCAGGACATAGCTCCACTTAAACTTATCTTGCTTATTGAAATCTTGAATGATTCAGTAATTATAAACTTATTCAAGATGCTGTTCAAGTGCTGCAGCGTTGTCGATATATTGACGGTACATGCTGCTGCTGACTATAACCAACCGGTGCACAGTGGGCCGTTGTATGGGAGAGTTGGAATTAAATCTGCAACTTTTGAACCCGTAGACCGATCTTAATAGTACTAGTTAAAAAATGGTTACTGTAGCTTACCGGGAAAAAACACTTTTTTTGTTTAAACGCATAAAATAATTATTTGTTATTGTCAATCACTCTAAATTGGGGCTTAAAACATAGTTGTAATCCATATTTACAATAATAGTGGAACATTTCTTCATTCGATAATACTTATACTCTTTATTTCGACTTTTCTGAGGCTCCTCTGGCAGTGGTACATAGCACAACTTCATCTTGCTTATTGAAATCTCGAATGATTCAGTAATTATAAACTTATTCAAGATACCCCGACGTCAGAAGTCAATTTGTTTCGGCAACTTCGCCCTAATTGCAAAGTGTTACGGCAGTTGTAACATATTTATGACACCACAAAGAAAACAAGATAAAAGCAATTAGTTTTATAATTATAATAATTTTATGACCTAAAGTATTCCAATTCACAAAAATAAACTCTTCCCCGACCTCTCGCACAGCATGGACACGATACATGCATTGCATGGGAAATTGTTTGAAAATGCAGGACATAGCTCCACTTAAACTTATCTTGCTTATTGAAATCTTGAATGATTCAGTAATTATAAACTTATTCAAGATGCTATTCAAGTGCTGCAGCGTTGTCGATATATTGACGGTACATGCTCCTGCTGACTATAACCAACCGGCGCAAAGTGGGCCGTTGTATGGGAGAGTTGGAATTAAATCTGCAACTTTTGAACCCGTAGACCGATCTTAATAGTACTAGTTCAAAAATGGTTACTGTAGCTTACCGGGAAAAACACTTTTTTTGTTTAAACGCATAAAATAATTATTTGTTATTGTCAATCACTCTAAATTGGGGCTTAAAACATAGTTGTAATCCATATTTATAATAATAGTGGAACATTTCTTCATTCGATAATACTTATACTCTTTATTTCGACTTTCCTGAGGCTCCTCTGGCAGTGGTACATAGCACAACTTCATCTTGCTCATTGAAATCTCGAATGATTCAGTAATTATAAACTATAATAGTGGAACATTTCTTCATTCGATAATACTTATACTCTTTATTTCGACTTTCCTGAGGCTCCTCTGGCAGTGGTACATAGCACAACTTCATCTTGCTCATTGAAATCTCGAATGATTCAGTAATTATAAACTTATTCAAGATACCCCGACGTCAGAAGTCAATTTGTTTCGGCAACTTCGCCCTAATTGCAAAGTGTTACGCCAGTTGTAACATGTGAACCAGACATGCATTTTATGACACCTCAAAGAAAACAAGGTAAAAGCAATTAGTTTTATAATTATAATAATTTTATGACCTAAAGTATTCCAATTCTCAAAAATAAACTCTTCCCCGACCTCTCGCACAGCATGGACACGATACATACATTGCATGGGAAATTGTTTGAAAATGCAGGACTTTGCTCCACTTAAACTTATCTTGCTTATTGAAATCTTGAATGATTCAGTAATTATTAACTTATTCAAGATACCCCGACGTCAGAAGTCAATTTGGCTTTACCTAATAGCTTCATTTTAAAAATTAGTAAGCCGGCCGATGAAAATATGTCAGAGAAAAATATGTCGCTTCGGGTATTTATTTCCATTGCGGGACCGCTGTGTGGCGCGGCGCATGCTTAGCTGGAGTCTCAGTGTTTGTAAATAAATTCTTGTAAATCGTGAAAAGTAATTAAGCTTGTTATGAATTTCTGAAAATTAAATAAATTTAAATGAAAAAAATTAAGTGTGCGTATATGTGCAAATACATATATGTATGCTTAAACTTTGTCCAGCGGCGTTTAAGGACCTTCTCGTTCTGTAAATGCTTGTACCTGTAGTCGCTCAGGACAAGTGCTGCAGCGTTGTCGATATATTGACGGTACATGCTGCTGCTGACTATAACCAACCGGTGCACAGTGGGCCGTTGTATGGGAGAGTTGGAATTAAATCTGCAACTTTTGAACCCGTAGACCGATCTTAATAGTACTAGTTCAAAAATGGTTACTGTAGCTTACCGGGAAAAAACACTTTTTTTGTTTAAACGCATAAAATAATTATTTGTTATTGTCAATCACTCTAAAATGGGGCTTAAAACATAGTTGTAATCCATATTTACAATAATAGTGGAACATTTCTTCATTCGATAATACTTATACTCTTTATTTCGACTTTTCTGAGGCTCCTCTGGCAGTGGTACATAGCACAACTTCATCTTGCTTATTGAAATCTCGAATGATTCAGTAATTATAAACTTATTCAAGATACCCCGACGTCAGAAGTCAATTTGTTTCGGCAACTTCGCCCTAATTGCAAAGTGTTACGCCAGTTGTAACATGTGAACCAGACATGCATTTTATGACACCTCAAAGAAAACAAGGTAAAAGCAATTAGTTTTATAATTATAATAGTTTTATGACCTAAAGTATTCCAATTCTCAAAAATAAACTCTTTCCCGACCTCTCGCACAGCATGGACACGATACATACATTGCATGGGAAATTGTTTGAAAATGCAGGACATTGCTCCACTTAAACTTATCTTGCTTATTGAAATCTTGAATGATTCAGTAATTATAAACTTATTCAAGATACCCCGACGTCAGAAGTCAATTTGACTTTACCTAATAGCTTCATTTTAAAAATTGGTAAGCCGGCCGATAAAAATATGTCAGAGAAAAATATGTCGCTTCGGGTATTTATTTCCATTGCGGGACCGCTGTGTGGCGCGGCGCATGCTTAGCTGGAGTCTCAGTGTTTGTAAATAAATTCTTGTAAATCGTGAAAAGTAATTAAGCTTGCTATGAATTTCTGAAAATTAAATAAATTTAAATGAAAAAAATTAAGTGTGCGTATATGTGCAAATACATATATGTATGCTTAAACTTTGTCCAGCGGCGTTTCCGGACCTTCTCGTTCTGTAAATGCTTGTACCTGTAGTCGCTCAGGACAAGTGCTGCAGCGTTGTCGATATATTGACGGTACATGCTGCTGCTGACTATAACCAACCGGTGCACAGTGGGCCGTTGTATGGGAGAGTTGGAATTAAATCTGCAACTTTTGAACCCGTAGACCGATCTTAATAGTACTAGTTCAAAAATGGTTACGGTAGCTTACAGGGAAAAAACACTTTTTTTGCTTAAACGCATAAAATAATTATTTGTTATTGTCAATCATTCTAAATTGGGGCTTAAAACATAGTTGTAATCCATATTTACAATAATAGTGGAACATTTCTTCATTCGATAATACTTATACTCTTTATTTCGACTTTTCTGAGGCTCCTCTGGCAGTGGTACATAGCACAACTTCATCTTGCTTATTGAAATCTCGAATGATTCAGTAATTATAAACTTATTCAAGATACCCCGACGTCAGAAGTCAATTTGTTTCGGCAACTTCGCCCTAATTGCGAAGTGGTACGCCAGTTGTAACATGTGAACCAGAAATGCATTTTATGACACCTCAAAGAAAACAAGGTAAAAGCAATTAGTTTTATAATTATAATAATTTTATGACCTAAAGTATTCCAATTCTCAAAAATAAACTCTTCCCCGACCTCTCGCACAGCATGGACACGATACATACATTGCATGGGAAATTGTTTGAAAATGCAGGACATTGCTCCACTTAAACTTATCTTGCTTATTGAAATCTTGAATGATTCAGTAATTATAAACTTATTCAAGATACCCCGACGTCAGAAGTCAATTTGGCTTTACCTAATAGCTTCATTTTAAAAATTGGTAAGCCGGCCGATAAAAATATGTCAGAGAAAAATATGTCGCTTCGGGTATTTATTTCCATTGCGGGACCGCTGTGTGGCGCGGCGCATGCTTAGCTGGAGTCTCAGTGTTTGTAAATAAATTCTTGTAAATCGTGAAAAGTAATTAAGCTTGTTATGAATTTCTGAAAATTAAATAAATTTAAATGAAAAAAATTAAGTGTGCGTATATGTGCAAATACATATATGTATGCTTAAACTTTGTCCAGCGGCGTTTAAGGACCTTCTCGTTCTGTAAATGCTTGTACCTGTAGTCGCTCAGGACAAGTGCTGCAGCGTTGTCGATATATTGACGGTACATGCTGCTGCTGACTATAACCAACCGGTGCACAGTGGGCCGTTGTATGGGAGAGTTGGAATTAAATCTGCAACTTTTGAACCCGTAGACCGATCTTAATAGTACTAGTTCAAAAATGGTTACTGTAGCTTACCGGGAAAAAACACTTTTTTTGTTTAAACGCATAAAATAATTATTTGTTATTGTCAATCACTCTAAATTGGGGCTTAAAACATAGTTGTAATCCATATTTACAATAATAGTGGAACATTTCTTCATTCGATAATACTTATACTCTTTATTTCGACTTTTCTGAGGCTCCTCTGGCAGTGGTACATAGCACAACTTCATCTTGCTCATTGAAATCTCGAATGATTCAGTAATTATAAACTTATTCAAGATACAACGACGTCAGAAGTCAATTAGTTTCGGCAACTTCGCCCTAATTGCAAAGTGTTACGCCAGTTGTAACATGTGAACCAGACATGCATTTTATGACACCTCAAAGAAAACAAGGTAAAAGCAATTAGTTTTATAATTATAATAATTTTATGACCTAAAGTATTCCAATTCTCAAAAATAAACTCTTCCCCGACCTCTCGCACAGCATGGACACGATACATGCATTGCATGGGAAATTGTTTGAAAATGCAGGACATAGCTCCACTTAAACTTATCTTGCTTATTGAAATCTTGAATGATTCAGTAATTATAAACTTATTCAAGATGCTGTTCAAGTGCTGCAGCGTTGTCGATATATTGACTGTACATGCTCCTGCTGACTATAACCAACCGGCGCAAAGTGGGCCGTTGTATGGGAGAGTTTGAATTAAATCTGCAACTTTTGAACCCGTAGACCGATCTTAATAGTACTAGTTCAAAAATGGTTACTGTAGCTTACCGGGAAAAACACTCTTTTGTTTAAACGCATAAAATAATTATTTGTTATTGTCAATCACTCTAAATTGGGGCTTAAAACATAGTTGTAATCCATATTTATAATAATAGTGGAACATTTCTTCATTCGGTAATACTTATACTTTCATTGAAATCTCGAATGATTCAGTAATTATAAACTTATCCAAATACACCGACGTCAGAAGTCAATTTGTTTCGGCAACTTCGCCCTAATTGCGAAGTGTTACGCCAGTTGTAACATGTGAACCAGACATGCATTTTATGACACCTCAAAGAAAACAAGATAAAAGCAATTAGTTTTATAATTATAATAATTTTATGACCTAAAATATTCCAATTCACAAAAATAAACTCTTCCCCGACCTCTCGCACAGCATGGACACGATACATGCATTGCATGGGAAATTGTTTGAAAATGCAGGACATTGCTCCACTTAAACTTATCTTGCTTATTGAAATCTTGAATGATTCAGTAATTATAAACTTATTCAAGATACCCCGACGTCAGAAGTCAATTTGGCTTTACCTAATAGCTTCATTTTAAAAATTGGTAAGCCGGCCGATAAAAATATGTCAGAGAAAAGTATGTCGCTTCGGGTATTTATTTCCATTGCGGGACCGCTGTGTGGCGCGGCGCATGCTTAGCTGGAGTCTCAGTGTTTGTAAATAAATTCTTGTAAATCGTGAAAAGTAATTAAGCTTGCTATGAATTTCTGAAAATTAAATAAATTTAAATGAAAAAAATTAAGTGTGCGTATATGTGCAAATACATATATGTATGCTTAAACTTTGTCCAGCGGCGTTTCCGGACCTTCTCGTTCTGTAAATGCTCGTACCTGTAGTCGCTCAGGACAAGTGCTGCAGCGTTGTTGATATATTGACGGTACATGCTCCTGCTGACTATAACCAACCGGCGCACAGTGGGCCGTTGTATGGGAGAGTTGGAATTAAATCTGCAACTTTTGAACCCGTAGACCGATCTTAATAGTACTAGTTCAAAAATGGTTACTGTAGCTTACCGGGAAAAAACACTTTTTTTGTTTAAACGCATAAAATAATTATTTGTTATTGTCAATCACTCTAAATTGGGGCTTAAAATATAGTTGTAATCCATATTTACAATAATAGTGGAACATTTCTTCATTCGATAATACTTATACTCTTTATTTCGACTTTTCTGAGGCTCCTCTGGCAGTGGTACATAGCACAACTTCATCTTGCTTATTGAAATCTCGAATGATTCAGTAATTATAAACTTATTCAAGATATCCCGACCTCAGAAGTCAATTTGTTTCGGCAACTTCGCCCTAATTGCAAAGTGTTACGCCAGTTGTAACATGTGAACCAGACATGCATTTTATGACACCTCAAAGAAAACAAGATAAAAGCAATTAGTTTTATAATTATAATAATTTTATGACCTAAAGTATTCCAATTCACAAAAATAAACTCTTCCCCGACCTCTCGCACAGCATGAACACGATACATGCATTGCATGGGAAATTGTTTGAAAATGCAGGACATAGCTCCACTTAGACTTATCTTGCTTATTGAAATCTTGAATGATTCAATAATTATAAACTTATTCAAGATGCTGTTCAAGTGCTGCAGCGTTGTCGATATATTGACGGTACATGCTCCTGCTGACTATAACCAACCGGCGCAAAGTGGGCCGTTGTATGGGAGAGTTGGAATTAAATCTGCAACTTTTGAACCCGTAGACCGATCTTAATAGTACTAGTTCAAAGATGGTTACTGTAGCTTACCGGGAAAAACACTTTTCTTGTTTAAACGCATAAAATAATTATTTGTTATTGTCAATCACTCTAAATTGGGGCTTAAAACATAGTTGTAATCCATATTTATAATAATAGTGGAACATTTCTTCATTCGATAATACTTATACTTTCATTGAAATCTCGAATGATTCAGTAATTATAAACTTATCCCAATACACCGACGTCAGAAGTCAATTTGTTTCGGCAACTTCGCCCTAATTGCGAAGTGTTACGCCAGTTGTAACATGTGAACCAGACATGCATTTTATGACACCTCAAAGAAAACAAGATAAAAGCAATTAGTTTTATAATTATAATAATTTTATGACCTAAAGTATTCCAATTCACAAAAATAAACTCTTCCCCGACCTCTCGCACAGCATGGACACGGTACATACATTACATGGGAAATTGTTTGAAAATGCAGGACATTGCTCCACTTAAACTTATCTTGCTTATTGAAATCTTGAATGATTCAGTAATTATAAACTTATTCAAGATACCCCGACGTCAGAAGTCAATTTGGCTTTACCTAATAGCTTCATTTTAAAAATTGGTAAGCCGGCCGATAAATATATGTCAGAGAAAAATATGTCGCTTCGGGTATTTATTTCCATTGCGGGACCGCTGTGTGGCGAGGCGCATGCTTAGCTGGAGTCTCAGTGTTTGTAAATAAATTCTTGTAAATCGTGAAAAGTAATTAAGCTTGTTATGAATTTCTGAAAATTAAATAAATTAAAATGAAAAAAATTAACTGTGCGTATATGTGCAAATACATATATGTATGCTTAAACTTTGTCCAGCGGCGTTTAAGGACCTTCTCGTTCTGTAAATGCTTGTACCTGTAGTCGCTCAGGACAAGTGCTGCAGCGTTGTCGATATATTGACGGTACATGCTCCTGCTGACTATAACCAACCGGCGCACAGTGAGCCGTTGTATGGGAGAGTTGGAATTAAATCTGCAACTTTTGAACCCGTAGACCGATCTTAATAGTACTAGTTCAAAAATGGTTACTGTAGCTTACCGGGAAAAAACAATTTTTTTGTTTAAACGCATAAAATAATTATTTGTTATTGTCAATCACTCTAAATTGGGGCTTAAAACATAGTTGTAATCCATATTTACAATAATAGTGGAACATTTCTTCATTCGATAATACTTATACTCTTTATTTCAACTTTTCTGAGGCTCCTCTGGCAGTGGTACATAGCACAACTTCATCTTGCTTATTGAAATCTCGAATGATTCAGTAATTATAAACTTATTCAAGATACCCCGACGTCAGAAGTCAATTTGGCTTTACCTAATAGCTTCATTTTAAAAATTGGTAAGCCGGCCGATAAAAATATGTCAGAGAAAAATATGTCGCTTCGGGTATTTATTTCCATTGCGGGACCGCTGTGTGGCGCGGCGCATGCTTAGCTGGAGTCTCAGTGTTTGTAAATAAATTCTTGTAAATCGTGAAAAGTAATTAAGCTTGTTATGAATTTCTGAAAATTAAATAAATTTAAATGAAAAAAATTAAGTGTGCTTATATGTGCAAATACCTATATGTATGCTTAAACTTTGTCCAGCGGCGTTTCCGGACCTTCTCGTTCTGTAAATGCTTGTACATGTAGTCGCTCAGGACAAGTGCTGCAGCGTTGTCGATATATTGACGGTACATGCTCCTGCTGACTATAACCAACCGGCGCACAGTGGGCCGCTGTATGGGAGAGTTGGAATTAAATCTGCAACTTTTGAATCCGTAGACCGATCTTAATAGTACTAGTTCAAAAATGGTTACTGCAGCTTACCGGGAAAAAACACTTTTTTTGTTTAAACGCATAAAATAATTATTTGTTATTGTCAATCACTCTAAATTGGGGCTTAAAACATAGTTGTAATCCATATTTACAATAATAGTGGAACATTTCTTCATTCGATAATACTTATACTCTTTATTTCGACTTTTCTGAGGCTCCTCTGGCAGTGGTACATAGCACAACTTCATCTTGCTTATTGAAATCTCGAATGATTCAGTAATTATAAACTTATTCAAGATACCCCGACGTCAGAAGTCAATTTGGCTTTACCTAATAGCTTCATTTTAAAAATTGGTAAGCCGGCCGATAAAAATATGTCAGAGAAAAATATGTCGCTTCGGGTATTTATTTCCATTGCGGGACCGCTGTGTGGCGCGGCGCATGCTTAGCTGGAGTCTCAGTGTTTGTAAATAAATTCTTGTAAATCGTGAAAAGTAATTAAGCTTGTTATGAATTTCTGAAAATTAAATAAATTAAAATGAAAAAAATGAAGTGTGCGTATATGTGCAAATACATATATGTATGCTTAAACTTTGTCCAGCGGCGTTTCCGGACCTTCTCGTTCTGTAAATGCTTGTACCTGTAGTCGCTCAGGACAAGTGCTGCAGCGTTGTCGATATATTGACGGTACATGCTCCTGCTGACTATAACCAACCGGCGCACAGTGGGCCGTTGTATGGGAGAGTTGGAATTAAATCTGCAACTTTTGAACCCGTAGACCGATCTTAATAGTACTAGTTCAAAAATGTTTACTGTAGCTTATCGGGAAAAAACACTTTTTTTGTTTAAACGCATAAAATAATTATTTGTTATTGTCAATCACTCTAAATTGGGGCTTAAAACATAGTTGTAATCCATATTTACAATAATAGTGGAACATTTCTTCATTCGATAATACTTATACTCTTTATTTCGACTTTTCTGAGGCTCCTCTGGCAGTGGTACATAGCACAACTTCATCTTGCTTATTGAAATCTCGAATGATTCAGTAATTATAAACTTATTCAAGATACCCCTACGTCAGAAGTCAATTTGTTTCGGCAACTTCGCCCTAATTGCGAAGTGTTACGCCAGTTGTAACATGTGAACCAGGCATGCATTTTATGACACCTCAAAGAAAACAAGATAAAAGCAATTAGTTTTATAATTATAATAATTTTATGACCTAAAGTATTCCAATTCACAAAAATAAACTCTTCCCCGACCTCTCGCACAGCATGGACACGATACATGCATTGCATGGGAAATTGTTTGAAAATGCAGGACATTGCTCCACTTAAACTTATCTTGCTTATTGAAATCTTGAATGATTCAGTAATTATAAACTTATTCAAGATACCCCGACGTCAGAAGTCAATTTGGCTTTACCTAATAGCTTCATTTTAAAAATTGGTAAGCCGGCCGATAAAAATATGTCAGAGAAAAATATGTCGCTTCGGGTATTTATTTCCATTGCGGGACCGCTGTGTGGCGCGGCGCATGCTTAGCTGGAGTCTCAGTGTTTGTAAATAAATTCTTGTAAATCATGAAAAGTAATTAAGCTTGTTATGAATTTCTGAAAATTGAATAAATTTAAATGAAAAAAATTAAGTGTGCGTATATGTGCAAATACATATATGTATGCTTAAACTTTGTCCAGCGGCGTTTAAGGACCTTCTCGTTCTGTAAATGCTTGTACCTGTAGTCGCTCAGGACAAGTGCTGCAGCGTTGTCGATATATTGACGGTACATGCTGCTGCTGACTATAACCAACCGGTGCACAGTGGGCCGTTGTATGGGAGAGTTGGAATTAAATCTGCAACTTTTGAACCCGTAGACCGATCTTAATAGTACTAGTTAAAAAATGGTTACTGTAGCTTACCGGGAAAAAACACTTTTTTTGTTTAAACGCATAAAATAATTATTTGTTATTGTCAATCACTCTAAATTGGGGCTTAAAACATAGTTGTAATCCATATTTACAATAAAAGTGGAACATTTCTTCATTCGATAATACTTATACTCTTTATTTCGACTTTTCTGAGGCTCCTCTGGCAGTGGTACATAGCACAACTTCATCTTGCTTATTGAAATCTCGAATGATTCAGTAATTATAAACTTATTCAAGATACCCCTACGTCAGAAGTCAATTTGTTTCGGCAACTTCGCCCTAATTGCGAAGTGTTACGCCAGTTGTAACATGTGAACCAGGCATGCATTTTATGACACCTCAAAGAAAACAAGATAAAAGCAATTAGTTTTATAATTATAATAATTTTATGACCTAAAGTATTCCAATTCACAAAAATAAACTCTTCTCCGACCTCTCGCACAGCATGGACACGATACATGCATTGCATGGGAAATTGTTTGAAAATGCCGAAAAATGCAGGACATTGCTCCACTTAAACTTATCTTGCTTATTGAAATCTTGAATGATTCAGTAATTATAAACTTATTCAAGATACCCCGACGTCAGAAGTCAATTTGTTTCGGCAACTTCGCCCTAATTGCGAAGTGTTACGCCAGTTGTAACATGTGAACCAAATATGCATTTTATGACACCTCAAAGAAAACAAGATAAAAGCAATTAGTTTTATAATTATAATAATTTTATGATTTAAAGTATTCCAATTCACAAAAATAAACTCTTCCTCGACCTCTCGCACAGCATGGACACGATACATGCATTGCATGGGAAATTGTTTGAAAATGCCGAAAAATGCAGGACATTGCTCCACTTAAACTTATCTTGCTTATTGAAATCTTGAATGATTCAGTAATTATAAACCCGTAGACCGATCTTAATAGTACTAGTACAAAAATGGTTACTGTAGCTTACCGGGAAAAAACACTTTTTTTGTTTAAACGCATAAAATAATTATTTGTTATTGCCAATCACTCTAAATTGGGGCTTAAAACATAGTTGTAATCCATATTTATAATAATAGTGGAACATTTCTTCATTCGATAATACTTATACTCTTTATTTCGACTTTTCTGAGGCTCCTCTGGCAGTGGTACATAGCACAACTTCATCTCGCAAAGCATGGACACGATACATGTATTGCATGGGAAATTGTTTGAAAATGCCGAAAAATGCAGGACATTGCTCCACTTAAACTTATCTTGCTTATTGAAATCTTGAATGATTCAGTAATTATAAACTTATTCAAGATACCCCTACGTCAGAAGTCAATTTGTTTCGGCAACTTCGCCCTAATTGCGAAGAGGTACGCCAGTTGTAACATGTGAACCAGACATGCATTTTATGACACCTCAAAGAAAACAAGATAAAAGCAATTAGTTTTATAATTATAATAATTTTATGACCTAAAGTATTCCAATTCACAAAAATAAACTCTTCCCCGACCTCTCGCACAGCATGGACACGATACATGCATTGCATGGGAAATTGTTTGAAAATGCAGGACATAGCTCCACTTAAACTTATCTTGCTTATTGAAATCTTGAATGATTCAGTAATTATAAACTTATTCAAGATGCTGTTCAAGTGCTGCAGCGTTGTCGATATATTGACGGTACATGCTCCTGCTGACTATAACCAACCGGCGCAAAGTGGGCCGTTGTATGGGAGAGTTGGAATTAAATCTGCAACTTTTGAACCCGTAGACCGATCTTAATAGTACTAGTACAAAAATGGTTACTGTAGCTTACCTGGAAAAAACACTTTTTTTGTTTAAACGCATAAAATAATTATTTGTTATTGTCAATCACTCTAAATTGGGGCTTAAAACATAGTTGTAATCCATATTTATAATAATAGTGGAACATTTCTTCATTCGATAATACTTATACTCTTTATTTCGACTTTTCTGAGGCTCCTCTGGCAGTGGTACATAGCACAACTTCATCTCGCAAAGCATGGACACGATACATGCATTGCATGGGAAATTGTTTGAAAATGCCGAAAAATGCAGGACATTGCTCCACTTAATGATTCAGTAATTATAAACTTATTCAAGATACCTCGACGTCAGAAGTCAAATTGGCTTTACCTAATAGCCTCATTTTAAAAATTGGTAAGCCGGCCGATAAAAATATGTCAGAGAAAAATATGTCGCTTCGGGTATTTATTTCCATTGCGGGACCGCTGTGCGGCGCGGCGCATGCTTAGCTGGAGTCTCAGTGTTTGTAAATAAATTCTTGTAAATCGTGAAAAGTAATTAAGCTTGTTATGAATTTCTGAAAATTAAATAAATTAAAATGAAAAAAATTAAGTGTGTGTATATGTGCAAATACATATATGTATGCTTAAACTTTGTCCAGCGGCGTTTCCGGACCTTCTCGTTCTGTAAATGCTTGTACCTGTAGTCGCTCAGGACAAGTGCTGCAGCGTTGTCGATATATTGACGGTACATGCTCCTGCTGACTATAACCAACCGGCGCACAGTGGGCCGTTGTATGGGAGAGTTGGAATTAAATCTGCAACTTTTGAACCCGTAGACCGATCTTAATAGTACTAGTTCAAAAATGGTTACTGTAGCTTACCGGGAAAAAACACTTTTTTTGATTAAACGAATAAAATAATTATTTGTTATTGTCAATCACTCTAAATTGGGGCTTAAAACATAGTTGTAATCCATATTTATAATAATAGTGGAACATTTCTTCATTCGATAATACTTATACTCTTTATTTCGACTTTTCTGAGGCTCCTCTGGCAGTGGTACATAGCACAACTTCATCTTGCTTATTGAAATCTCGAATGATTCAGATAATATAAACTTATTCAAGATACCCCGACGTCAGAAGTCAATTTGTTTCGGCAACTTCGCCCTAATTGCGAAGTGTTACGCCAGTTGTAAAATGTGAACCAAATATGCATTTTATGACACCTCAAAGAAAACAAGATAAAAGCAATTAGTTTTATAATTATAATAATTTTATGATTTAAAGTATTCCAATTCACAAAAATAAACTCTTCCTCGACCTCTCGCACAGCATGGACACGATACATGCATTGCATGGGAAATTGTTTGAAAATGCCGAAAAATGCAGGACATTGCTCCACTTAAACTTATCTTGCTTATTGAAATCTTGAATGATTCAGTAATTATAAACCCGTAGACCGATCTTAATAGTACTAGTACAAAAATGGTTACTGTAGCTTACCGGGAAAAAACACTTTTTTTGTTTAAACGCATAAAATAATTATTTGTTATTGCCAATCACTCTAAATTGGGGCTTAAAACATAGTTGTAATCCATATTTATAATAATAGTGGAACATTTCTTCATTCGATAATACTTATACTCTTTATTTCGACTTTTCTGAGGCTCCTCTGGCAGTGGTACATAGCACAACTTCATCTCGCAAAGCATGGACACGATACATGTATTGCATGGGAAATTGTTTGAAAATGCCGAAAAATGCAGGACATTGCTCCACTTAAACTTATCTTGCTTATTGAAATCTTGAATGATTCAGTAATTATAAACTTATTCAAGATACCCCTACGTCAGAAGTCAATTTGTTTCGGCAACTTCGCCCTAATTGCGAAGAGGTACGCCAGTTGTAACATGTGAACCAGACATGCATTTTATGACACCTCAAAGAAAACAAGATAAAAGCAATTAGTTTTATAATTATAATAATTTTATGACCTAAAGTATTCCAATTCACAAAAATAAACTCTTCCCCGACCTCTCGCACAGCATGGACACGATACATGCATTGCATGGGAAATTGTTTGAAAATGCAGGACATAGCTCCACTTAAACTTATCTTGCTTATTGAAATCTTGAATGATTCAGTAATTATAAACTTATTCAAGATGCTGTTCAAGTGCTGCAGCGTTGTCGATATATTGACGGTACATGCTCCTGCTGACTATAACCAACCGGCGCAAAGTGGGCCGTTGTATGGGAGAGTTGGAATTAAATCTGCAACTTTTGAACCCGTAGACCGATCTTAATAGTACTAGTACAAAAATGGTTACTGTAGCTTACCTGGAAAAAACACTTTTTTTGTTTAAACGCATAAAATAATTATTTGTTATTGTCAATCACTCTAAATTGGGGCTTAAAACATAGTTGTAATCCATATTTATAATAATAGTGGAACATTTCTTCATTCGATAATACTTATACTCTTTATTTCGACTTTTCTGAGGCTCCTCTGGCAGTGGTACATAGCACAACTTCATCTCGCAAAGCATGGACACGATACATGCATTGCATGGGAAATTGTTTGAAAATGCCGAAAAATGCAGGACATTGCTCCACTTAATGATTCAGTAATTATAAACTTATTCAAGATACCTCGACGTCAGAAGTCAAATTGGCTTTACCTAATAGCCTCATTTTAAAAATTGGTAAGCCGGCCGATAAAAATATGTCAGAGAAAAATATGTCGCTTCGGGTATTTATTTCCATTGCGGGACCGCTGTGCGGCGCGGCGCATGCTTAGCTGGAGTCTCAGTGTTTGTAAATAAATTCTTGTAAATCGTGAAAAGTAATTAAGCTTGTTATGAATTTCTGAAAATTAAATAAATTAAAATGAAAAAAATTAAGTGTGTGTATATGTGCAAATACATATATGTATGCTTAAACTTTGTCCAGCGGCGTTTCCGGACCTTCTCGTTCTGTAAATGCTTGTACCTGTAGTCGCTCAGGACAAGTGCTGCAGCGTTGTCGATATATTGACGGTACATGCTCCTGCTGACTATAACCAACCGGCGCACAGTGGGCCGTTGTATGGGAGAGTTGGAATTAAATCTGCAACTTTTGAACCCGTAGACCGATCTTAATAGTACTAGTTCAAAAATGGTTACTGTAACTTACCGGGAAAAAACACTTTTTTTGATTAAACGAATAAAATAATTATTTGTTATTGTCAATCACTCTAAATTGGGGCTTAAAACATAGTTGTAATCCATATTTATAATAATAGTGGAACATTTCTTCATTCGATAATACTTATACTCTTTATTTCGACTTTTCTGAGGCTCCTCTGGCAGTGGTACATAGCACAACTTCATCTTGCTTATTGAAATCTCGAATGATTCAGATAATATAAACTTATTCAAGATACCCCGACGTCAGAAGTCAATTTGTTTCGGCAACTTCGCCCTAATTGCGAAGTGTTACGCCAGTTGTAACATGTGAACCAAATATGCATTTTATGACACCTCAAAGAAAACAAGATAAAAGCAATTAGTTTTATAATTATAATAATTTTATGATTTAAAGTATTCCAATTCACAAAAATAAACTCTTCCTCGACCTCTCGCACAGCATGGACACGATACATGCATTGCATGGGAAATTGTTTGAAAATGCCGAAAAATGCAGGACATTGCTCCACTTAAACTTATCTTGCTTATTGAAATCTTGAATGATTCAGTAATTATAAACCCGTAGACCGATCTTAATAGTACTAGTACAAAAATGGTTACTGTAGCTTACCGGGAAAAAACACTTATTTTGTTTAAACGCATAAAATAATTATTTGTTATTGCCAATCACTCTAAATTGGGGCTTAAAACATAGTTGTAATCCATATTTATAATAATAGTGGAACATTTCTTCATTCGATAATACTTATACTCTTTATTTCGACTTTTCTGAGGCTCCTCTGGCAGTGGTACATAGCACAACTTCATCTCGCAAAGCATGGACACGATACATGTATTGCATGGGAAATTGTTTGAAAATGCCGAAAAATGCAGGACATTGCTCCACTTAAACTTATCTTGCTTATTGAAATCTTGAATGATTCAGTAATTATAAACTTATTCAAGATACCCCTACGTCAGAAGTCAATTTGTTTCGGCAACTTCGCCCTAATTGCGAAGAGGTACGCCAGTTGTAACATGTGAACCAGACATGCATTTTATGACACCTCAAAGAAAACAAGATAAAAGCAATTAGTTTTATAATTATAATAATTTTATGACCTAAAGTATTCCAATTCACAAAAATAAACTCTTCCCCGACCTCTCGCACAGCATGGACACGATACATGCATTGCATGGGAAATTGTTTGAAAATGCAGGACATAGCTCCACTTAAACTTATCTTGCTTATTGAAATCTTGAATGATTCAGTAATTATAAACTTATTCAAGATACCCCGACGTCAGAAGTCAATTTGGCTTTACCTAATAGCTTCATTTTAAAAATTGGTAAGCCGGCCGATAAAAATATGTCAGAGAAAAATATGTCGCTTCGGGTATTTATTTCCATTGCGGGACAGCTGTGTGGCGCGGCGCATGCTTAGCTGGAGTCTCAGTGTTTGTAAATAAATTCTTGTAAATCGTGAAAAGTAATTAAGCATGTTATGAATTTCTGAAAATTAAATAAATTAAAATGAAAAAATTAAGTGTGCGTATATGTGCAAATACAGTCGCTCAGGACAAGTGCTGCAGCGTTGTCGATATATTGACGGTACATGCTCCTGCTGAATATAACCAACCGGCGCACAGTGGGCCGTTGTATGGGAGAGTTGGAATTAAATCTGCAACTTTTGAACCCGTAGACCGATCTTAATAGTACTAGTTCAAAAATGGTTACTGTAGCTTACCGGGAAAAAACACTTTTTTTGTTTAAACGCATAAAATAATTATTTGTTATTGTCAATCACTCTAAATTGGGGCTTAAAACATAGTTGTAATCCATATTTACAATAATAGTGGAACATTTCTTCATTCGATAATACTTATACTCTTTATTTAGACTTTTCTGAGGCTCATCTGGCAGTGGTACATAGCACAACTTCATCTTGCTTATTGAAATCTCGAATGATTCAGTAATTATAAACTTATTCAAGATACCCCGACGTCAGAAGTCAATTTGGCTTTACCTAATAGCTTCATTTTAAAAATTGGTAAGCCGGCCGATAAAAATATGTCAGAGAAAAATATGTCGCTTCGGGTATTTATTTCCATTGCGGGACCGCTGTGTGGCGCGGCGCATGCTTAGCTGGAGTCTCAGTGTTTGTAAATAAATTCTTGTAAATCGTGAAAAGTAATTAAGCTTGTTATGAATTTCTGAAAATTAAATAAATTTAAATGAAAAAAATTAAGTGTGCGTATATGTGCAAATACATATATGTATGCTTAAACTTTGTCCAGCGGCGTTTCCGGACCTTCTCGTTCTGTAAATGCTTGTACCTGTAGTCGCTCAGGACAAGTGCTGCAGCGTTGTCGATATATTGACGGTACATGCTCCTGCTGACTATAACCAACCGGCGCACAGTGGGCCGTTGTATGGGAGAGTTGGAATTAAATCTGCAACTTTTGAACCCGTAGACCGATCTTAATATTACTAGTTCAAAAATGGTTAATGTAGCTTACCGGGAAAAAACACTTTTTTTGTTTAAACGCATAAAATAATTATTTGTTATTGTCAATCACTCTAAATTGGGGCTTAAAACATAGTTGTAATCCATATTTACAATAATAGTGGAACATTTCTTCATTCGATAATACTTATACTCTTTATTTCGACTTTTCTGAGGCTCCTCTGGCAGTGGTACATAGCACAACTTCATCTTCCTTATTGAAATCTCGAATGATTCAGTAATTATAAACTTATTCAAGATACCCCGACGTCAGAAGTCAATTTGGCTTTACCTAATAGCTTCATTTTAAAAATTGGTAAGCCGGCCGATAAAAATATGTCAGAGAAAAATATGTCGCTTCGGGTATTTATTTCCATTGCGGGACAGCTGTGTGGCGCGGCGCATGCTTAGCTGGAGTCTCAGTGTTTGTAAATAAATTCTTGTAAATCGTGAAAAGTAATTAAGCATGTTATGAATTTCTGAAAATTAAATAAATTAAAATGAAAAAATTAAGTGTGCGTATATGTGCAAATACAGTCGCTCAGGACAAGTGCTGCAGCGTTGTCGATATATTGACGGTACATGCTCCTGCTGAATATAACCAACCGGCGCACAGTGGGCCGTTGTATGGGAGAGTTGGAATTAAATCTGCAACTTTTGAACCCGTAGACCGATCTTAATAGTACTAGTTCAAAAATGGTTACTGTAGCTTACCGGGAAAAAACACTTTTTTTGTTTAAACGCATAAAATAATTATTTGTTATTGTCAATCACTCTAAATTGGGGCTTAAAACATAGTTGTAATCCATATTTACAATAATAGTGGAACATTTCTTCATTCGATAATACTTATACTCTTTATTTAGACTTTTCTGAGGCTCATCTGGCAGTGGTACATAGCACAACTTCATCTTGCTTATTGAAATCTCGAATGATTCAGTAATTATAAACTTATTCAAGATACCCCGACGTCAGAAGTCAATTTGGCTTTACCTAATAGCTTCATTTTAAAAATTGGTAAGCCGGCCGATAAAAATATGTCAGAGAAAAATATGTCGCTTCGGGTATTTATTTCCATTGCGGGACAGCTGTGTGGCGCGGCGCATGCTTAGCTGGAGTCTCAGTGTTTGTAAATAAATTCTTGTAAATCGTGAAAAGTAATTAAGCATGTTATGAATTTCTGAAAATTAAATAAATTAAAATGAAAAAATTAAGTGTGCGTATATGTGCAAATACAGTCGCTCAGGACAAGTGCTGCAGCGTTGTCGATATATTGACGGTACATGCTCCTGCTGAATATAACCAACCGGCGCACAGTGGGCCGTTGTATGGGAGAGTTGGAATTAAATCTGCAACTTTTGAACCCGTAGACCGATCTTAATAGTACTAGTTCAAAAATGGTTACTGTAGCTTACCGGGAAAAAACACTTTTTTTGTTTAAACGCATAAAATAATTATTTGTTATTGTCAATCACTCTAAATTGGGGCTTAAAACATAGTTGTAATCCATATTTACAATAATAGTGGAACATTTCTTCATTCGATAATACTTATACTCTTTATTTAGACTTTTCTGAGGCTCATCTGGCAGTGGTACATAGCACAACTTCATCTTGCTTATTGAAATCTCGAATGATTCAGTAATTATAAACTTATTCAAGATACCCCGACGTCAGAAGTCAATTTGGCTTTACCTAATAGCTTCATTTTAAAAATTGGTAAGCCGGCCGATAAAAATATGTCAGAGAAAAATATGTCGCTTCGGGTATTTATTTCCATTGCGGGACCGCTGTGTGGCGCGGCGCATGCTTAGCTGGAGTCTCAGTGTTTGTAAATAAATTCTTGTAAATCGTGAAAAGTAATTAAGCTTGTTATGAATTTCTGAAAATTAAATAAATTTAAATGAAAAAAATTAAGTGTGCGTATATGTGCAAATACATATATGTATGCTTAAACTTTGTCCAGCGGCGTTTCCGGACCTTCTCGTTCTGTAAATGCTTGTACCTGTAGTCGCTCAGGACAAGTGCTGCAGCGTTGTCGATATATTGACGGTACATGCTCCTGCTGACTATAACCAACCGGCGCACAGTGGGCCGTTGTATGGGAGAGTTGGAATTAAATCTGCAAATTTTGAACCCGTAGACCGATCTTAATATTACTAGTTCAAAAATGGTTAATGTAGCTTACCGGGAAAAAACACTTTTTTTGTTTAAACGCATAAAATAATTATTTGTTATTGTCAATCACTCTAAATTGGGGCTTAAAACATAGTTGTAATCCATATTTACAATAAAAGTGGAACATTTCTTCATTCGATAATACTTATACTCTTTATTTCGACTTTTCTGAGGCTCCTCTGGCAGTGGTACATAGCACAACTTCATCTTGCTTATTGAAATCTCGAATGATTCAGTAATTATAAACTTATTCAAGATACCCCTACGTCAGAAATCAATTTGTTTCGGCAACTTCGCATAAAATAATTATTTGTTATTGTCAATCACTCTAAATTGGGGCTTAAAACATAGTTGTAATCCATATTTATAATAATAGTGGAACATTTCTTCATTCCATAATACTTATACTCTTTATTTCGACTTTTCTGAGGCTCCTCTGGCAGTGGTACATAGCACAACTTCATCTTGCTTATTGAAATCTCGAATGATTCAGTAATTATAAACTTATTCAAGATACCCCTACGTCAGAAGTCAATTTGTTTCGGCAACTTCGCCCTAATTGCGAAGTGTTACGCCAGTTGTAACATGTGAACCAGGCATGCATTTTATGACACCTCAAAGAAAACAAGATAAAAGCAATTAGTTTTATAATTATAATAATTTTATGACCTAAAGTATTCCAATTCACAAAAATAAACTCTTCCCCGACCTCTCGCACAGCATGGACACGATACATGCATTGCATGGGACATTGTTTGAAAATGCAGGACATTGCTCCACTTAAACTTATCTTGCTTATTGAAATCGTGAATGATTCAGTAATTATAAACTTATTCAAGATACCCCGACGTCAGAAGTCAATTTGGCTTTACCTAATAGCTTCATTTTAAAAATTGGTAAGCCGGCCGATAAAAATATGTCAGAGAAAAATATGTCGCTTCGGGTATTTATTTCCATTGCGGGACAGCTGTGTGGCGCGGCGCATGCTTAGCTGGAGTCTCTGTGTTTGTAAATAAATTCTTGTAAATCGTGAAAAGTAATTAAGCATGTTATGAATTTCTGAAAATTAAATAAATTAAAATGAAAAAAATTAAGTGTGCGTATATGTGCAAATACAGTCGCTCAGGACAAGTGCTGCAGCGTTGTCGATATATTGACGGTACATGCTCCTGCTGAATATAACCAACCGGCGCACAGTGGGCCGTTGTATGGGAGAGTTGGAATTAAATCTGCAACTTTTGAATCCGTAGACCGATCTTAATAGTACTAGTTCAAAAATGGTTACTGTAGCTTACCGGGAAAAAACACTTTTTTTGTTTAAACGCATAAAATAATTATTTGTTATTGTCAATCACTCTAAATTGGGGCTTAAAACATAGTTGTAATCCATATTTACAATAATAGTGGAACATTTCTTCATTCGATAATACTTATACTCTTTATTTCGACGTTTCTGAGGCTCCTCTGGCAGTGGTACCTAGCACAACTTCATCTTGCTTATTGAAATCTCGAATGATTCAGTAATTATAAACTTATTCAAGATACCCCGACGTCAGAAGTCAATTTGGCTTTACCTAATAGCTTCATTTTAAAAATTGGTAAGCCGGCCGATAAAAATATGTCAGAGAAAAATATGTCGCTTCGGGTATTTATTTCCATTGCGGGACCGCTGTGTGGCGCGGCGCATGCTTAGCTGGAGTCTCAGTGTTTGTAAATAAATTCTTGTAAATCGTGAAAAGTAATTAAGCTTGTTATGAATTTCTGAAAATTAAATAAATTAAAATGAAAAAAATGAAGTGTGCGTATATGTGCAAATACATATATGTATGCTTAAACTTTGTCCAGCGGCGTTTAAGGACCTTCTCGTTCTGTAAATGCTTGTACCTGTAGTCGCTCAGGACAAGTGCTGCAGCGTTGTCGATATATTGACGGTACATGCTGCTGCTGACTATAACCAACCGGTGCACAGTGGGCCGTTGTATGGGAGAGTTGGAATTAAATCTGCAACTTTTGAACCCGTAGACCGATCTTAATAGTACTAGTTCAAAAATGGTTACTGTAGCTTACCGGGAAAAACACTTTTTTTGTTTAAACGCATAAAATAATTATTTGTTATTGTCAATCACTCTAAATTGGGACTTAAAACATAGTTGTAATCCATATTTACAATAATAGTGGAACATTTCTTCATTCGATAATACTTATACTCTTTATTTCGACTTTTCTGAGGCTCCTCTGGCAGTGGTACATAGCACAACTTCATCTTCCTTATTGAAATCTCGAATGATTCAGTAATTATAAACTTATTCAAGATACCCCGACGTCAGAAGTCAATTTGGCTTTACCTAATAGCTTCATTTTAAAAATTGGTAAGCCGGCCGATAAAAATATGTCAGAGAAAAATATGTCGCTTCGGGTATTTATTTCCATTGCGGGACCGCTGTGTGGCGCGGCGCATACTTAGCTGGAGTCTCAGTGTTTGTAAATAAATTCTTGTAAATCGTGAAAAGTAATTAAGCTTGTTATGAATTTCTGAAAATTAAATAAATTAAAATGAAAAAAATTAAGTGTGCGTATATGTGCAAATACATATATGTATGCTTAAACTTTGTCCAGCGGCGTTTCCGGACCTTCTCGTTCTGTAAATGCTCGTACCTGTAGTCGCTCAGGACAAGTGCTGCAGCGTTGTCGATATATTGACGGTACATGCTCCTGCTGAATATAACCAACCGGCGCACAGTGGGCCGTTGTATGGGAGAATTGGAATTAAATCTGCAACTTTTGAATCCGTAGACCGATCTTAATAGTACTAGTTCAAAAATGGTTACTGTAGCTTACCGGGAAAAAACACTTTTTTTGTTTAAACGCATAAAATAATTATTTGTTATTGTCAATCACTCTAAATTGGGGCTTAAAACATAGTTGTAATCCATATTTACAATAATAGTGGAACATTTCTTCATTCGATAATACTTATACTCTTTATTTAGACTTTTCTGAGGCTCATCTGGCAGTGGTACATAGCACAACTTCATCTTGCTTATTGAAATCTCGAATGATTCAGTAATTATAAACTTATTCAAGATACCCCGACGTCAGAAGTCAATTTGGCTTTACCTAATAGCTTCATTTTAAAAATTGGTAAGCCGGCCGATAAAAATATGTCAGAGAAAAATATGTCGCTTCGGGTATTTATTTCCATTGCGGGACCGCTGTGTGGCGCGGCGCATGCTTAGCTGGAGTCTCAGTGTTTGTAAATAAATTCTTGTAAATCGTGAAAAGTAATTAAGCTTGTTATGAATTTCTGAAAATTAAATAAATTTAAATGAAAAAAATTAAGTGTGCGTATATGTGCAAATACGTTGTATGGGAGAGTTGGAATTAAATCTGCAACTTTTGAACCCGTAGACCGATCTTAATAGTACTAGTTCAAAAATGGTTACTGTAGCTTACCGGGAAAAACACTTTTTTTGTTTAAACGCATAAAATAATTATTTGTTATTGTCAATCACTCTAAATTGGGGCTTAAAACATAGTTGTAATCCATATTTACAATAATAGTGGAACATTTCTTCATTCGATAATACTTATACTCTTTATTTCGACTTTTCTGAGGCTCCTCTGGCAGTGGTACATAGCACAACTTCATCTTCCTTATTGAAATCTCGAATGATTCAGTAATTATAAACTTATTCAAGATACCCCGACGTCAGAAGTCAATTTGGCTTTACCTAATAGCTTCATTTTAAAAATTGGTAAGCCGGCCGATAAAAATATGTCAGAGAAAAATATGTCGCTTCGGGTATTTATTTCCATTGCGGGACCGCTGTGTGGCGCGGCGCATACTTAGCTGGAGTCTCAGTGTTTGTAAATAAATTCTTGTAAATCGTGAAAAGTAATTAAGCTTGTTATGAATTTCTGAAAATTAAATAAATTAAAATGAAAAAAATTAAGTGTGCGTATATGTGCAAATACATATATGTATGCTTAAACTTTGTCCAGCGGCGTTTCCGGACCTTCTCGTTCTGTAAATGCTCGTACCTGTAGTCGCTCAGGACAAGTGCTGCAGCGTTGTCGATATATTGACGGTACATGCTCCTGCTGAATATAACCAACCGGCGCACAGTGGGCCGTTGTATGGGAGAATTGGAATTAAATCTGCAACTTTTGAATCCGTAGACCGATCTTAATAGTACTAGTTCAAAAATGGTTACTGTAGCTTACCGGGAAAAAACACTTTTTTTGTTTAAACGCATAAAATAATTATTTGTTATTGTCAATCACTCTAAATTGGGGCTTAAAACATAGTTGTAATCCATATTTACAATAATAGTGGAACATTTCCTCATTCGATAATACTTATACTCTTTATTTCGACTTTTCTGAGGCTCCTCTGGCAGTGGTACATAGCACAACTTCATCTTGCTTATTGAAATCTCGAATGATTCAGTAATTATAAACTTATTCAAGATACCCCGACGTCAGAAGTCAATTTGGCTTTACCTAATAGCTTCATTTTAAAAATTTGTAAGCCGGCCGATAAAAATATGTCAGAGAAAAATATGTCGCTTCGGGTATTTATTTCCATTGCGGGACCGCTGTGTGGCGCGGCGCATGCTTAGCTGGAGTCTCAGTGTTTGTAAATAAATTCTTGTAAATCGTAAAAAGTAATTAAGCTTGTTATGAATTTCTGAAAATTAAATAAATTAAAATGAAAAAAATTAAGTGTGCGTATATGTGCAAATACATATATGTATGCTTAAACTTTGTCCAGCGGCGTTTCCGGTCCTTCTCTTTCTGTAAATGCTTGTACCTGTAGTCGCTCAGGACAAGTGCTGCAGCGTTGTCGATATATTGACGGTACATGTTCCTGCTGACTATAACCAACCGGCGCACAGTGGGCCGTTGTATGGGAGAGTTGGAATTAAATCTGCAACTTTTGAACCCGTAGACCGATCTTAATAGTACTAGTTCAAAAATGGTTACTGTATCTTACCGGGAAAAAACATTTTTTTTTGTTTAAATGCATAAAATAATTATTTGTTATTGTCAATCACTCTAAATTGGGGCCTAAAACATAGTTGTAATCCATATTTATAATAATAGTGGACCATTTCTTCATTCCATAATACTTATACTCTTTTCTGAGGCTCCTCTGGCAGTGGTACATAGCACAACTTCATCTTGCTTATTGAAATCTCGAATAATTCAGTAATTATAAACTTATCCAAATACCCCGACGTCAGAATTCAATTTGTTTCGGCAACTTCGCCCTAACTGCGAAGTGTTACGCCAGTTGTAACATGTGAACCAGACATGCATTTTATGACACCTCAAAGAAAACAAGATAAAAGCAATTAGTTTTATATAATTATAATAATTTGATGACCTAAAGTATTCCAATTCACAAAAATAAACTCTTCCCCGACCTCTCGCACAGCATGGACACGATACATGCATTGTATGGGAAATTGTTTGAAAATGCCGAAAAATGCAGGACATTGCTCCACTTAAACTTAACTTGCTTATTGAAATCTCGAATGATTCAGTAATTATAAACATATTCAAGATACCCCGACGTCAGAAGACAATTTGGCTTTACCACAGTTGTAACATGTGAACCAGACATGCATTTTATGACACATCAAAGAAAACAAGATAAAAGCAATTAGTTTTATAATTATAATAATTTTATGACCTAAAGTATTCCAATTCACAAAAATAAACTCTTCCCCGACCTCTCGCACAGCATGGACACGATACATGCATTGTATGGGAAATTGTTTGAAAATGCCGAAAAATGCAGGACAATGCTCCACTTAAACTTATCTTGCTTATTGAAATCTTGAATGATTCAGTAATTATAAACTTATTCAAGATACCCCGACGTCAGAAGTCAATTTGGCTTTACCTAATAGCTTCATTTTAAAAATTGGTAAGCCGGCCGATAAAAATATGTCAGAGAAAAATATGTCGCTTCGGGTATTTATTTCCATTGCGGGACCGCTGTGTGGCGCGGCGCATGCTTAGCTGGAGTCTCAGTGTTTGTAAATAAATTCTTGTAAATCGTGAAAAGTAATTAAGCTTGTTATGAATTTCTGAAAATTAAATAAATTAAAATGAAAAAAATGAAGTGTGCGTATATGTGCAAATACATATATGTATGCTTAAACTTTGTCCAGCGGCGTTTCCGGACCTTCTCGTTCTGTAAATGCTCGTACCTGTAGTCGCTCAGGACAAGTGCTGCAGCGTTGTCGATATATTGACGGTACATGCTCCTGCTGAATATAACCAACCGGCGCACAGTGGGCCGTTGTATGGGAGAGTTGGAATTAAATCTGCAACTTTTGAATCCGTAGACCGATCTTAATAGTACTAGTTCAAAAATGGTTACTGTAGCTTACCGGGAAAAAACACTTTTTTTGTTTAAACGCATAAAATAATTATTTGTTATTGTCAATCACTCTAAATTGGGGCTTAAAACATAGTTGTAATCCATATTTACAATAATAGTGGAACATTTCTTCATTCGATAATACTTATACTCTTTATTTCGACGTTTCTGAGGCTCCTCTGGCAGTGGTACATAGCACAACTTCATCTTGCTTATTGAAATCTCGAATGATTCAGTAATTATAAACTTATTCAAGATACCCCGACGTCAGAAGTCAATTTGGCTTTACCTAATAGCTTCATTTTAAAAATTGGTAAGCCGGCCGATAAAAATATGTCAGAGAAAAATATGTCGCTTCGGGTATTTATTTCCATTGCGGGACCGCTGTGTGGCGCGGCGCATGCTTAGCTGGAGTCTCAGTGTTTGTAAATAAATTCTTGTAAATCGTGAAAAGTAATTAAGCTTGTTATGAATTTCTGAAAATTAAATAAATTAAAATGAAAAAAATGAAGTGTGCGTATATGTGCAAATACATATATGTATGCTTAAACTTTGTCCAGCGGCGTTTAAGGACCTTCTCGTTCTGTAAATGCTTGTACCTGTAGTCGCTCAGGGCAAGTGCTGCAGCGTTGTCGATATATTGACGGTACATGCTGCTGCTGACTATAACCAACCGGTGCACAGTGGGCCGTTGTATGGGAGAGTTGGAATTAAATCTGCAACTTTTGAACCCGTAGACCGATCTTAATAGTACTAGTTCAAAAATGGTTACTGTAGCTTACCGGGAAAAACACTTTTTTTGTTTAAACGCATAAAATAATTATTTGTTATTGTCAATCACTCTAAATTGGGGCTTAAAACATAGTTGTAATCCATATTTACAATAATAGTGGAACATTTCTTCATTCGATAATACTTATACTCTTTATTTCGACTTTTCTGAGGCTCCTCTGGCAGTGGTACATAGCACAACTTCATCTTCCTTATTGAAATCTCGAATGATTCAGTAATTATAAACTTATTCAAGATACCCCGACGTCAGAAGTCAATTTGACGTCAGAAGTCAATTTGGCTTTACCTAATAGCTTCATTTTAAAAATTGGTAAGCCGGCCGATAAAAATATGTCAGAGAAAAATATGTCGCTTCGGGTATTTATTTCCATTGCGGGACCGCTGTGTGGCGCGGCGCATGCTTAGCTGGAGTCTCAGTGTTTGTAAATAAATTCTTGTAAATCGTGAAAAGTAATTAAGCTTGTTATGAATTTCTGAAAATTAAATAAATTAAAATGAAAAAAATTAAGTGTGCGTATATGTGCAAATACATATATGTATGCTTAAACTTTGTCCAGCGGCGTTTCCGGACCTTCTCGTTCTGTAAATGCTCGTACCTGTAGTCGCTCAGGACAAGTGCTGCAGCGTTGTCGATATATTGACGGTACATGCTCCTGCTGAATATAACCAACCGGCGCACAGTGGGCCGTTGTATGGGAGAATTGGAATTAAATCTGCAACTTTTGAATCCGTAGACCGATCTTAATAGTACTAGTTCAAAAATGGTTACTGTAGCTTACCGGGAAAAAACACTTTTTTTGTTTAAACGCATAAAATAATTATTTGTTATTGTCAATCACTCTAAATTGGGGCTTAAAACATAGTTGTAATCCATATTTACAATAATAGTGGAACATTTCCTCATTCGATAATACTTATACTCTTTATTTCGACTTTTCTGAGGCTCCTCTGGCAGTGGTACATAGCACAACTTCATCTTGCTTATTGAAATCTCGAATGATTCAGTAATTATAAACTTATTCAAGATACCCCGACGTCAGAAGTCAATTTGGCTTTACCTAATAGCTTCATTTTAAAAATTGGTAAGCCGGCCGATAAAAATATGTCAGAGAAAAATATGTCGCTTCGGGTATTTATTTCCATTGCGGGACCGCTGTGTGGCGCGGCGCATGCTTAGCTGGAGTCTCAGTGTTTGTAAATAAATTCTTGTAAATCGTAAAAAGTAATTAAGCTTGTTATGAATTTCTGAAAATTAAATAAATTAAAATGAAAAAAATTAAGTGTGCGTATATGTGCAAATACATATATGTATGCTTAAACTTTGTCCAGCGGCGTTTCCGGTCCTTCTCTTTCTGTAAATGCTTGTACCTGTAGTCGCTCAGGACAAGTGCTGCAGCGTTGTCGATATATTGACGGTACATGTTCCTGCTGACTATAACCAACCGGCGCACAGTGGGCCGTTGTATGGGAGAGTTGGAATTAAATCTGCAACTTTTGAACCCGTAGACCGATCTTAATAGTACTAGTTCAAAAATGGTTACTGTATCCTACCGGGAAAAAACATTTTTTTTTGTTTAAATGCATAAAATAATTATTTGTTATTGTCAATCACTCTAAATTGGGGCTTAAAACATAGTTGTAATCCATATTTATAATAATAGTGGAACATTTCTTCATTCCATAATACTTATACTCTTTTCTGAGGCTCCTCTGGCAGTGGTACATAGCACAACTTCATCTTGCTTATTGAAATCTCGAATAATTCAGTAATTATAAACTTATCCAAATACCCCGACGTCAGAATTCAATTTGTTTCGGCAACTTCGCCCTAACTGCGAAGTGTTACGCCAGTTGTAACATGTGAACCAGACATGCATTTTATGACACCTCAAAGAAAACAAGATAAAAGCAATTAGTTTTATATAATTATAATAATTTGATGACCTAAAGTATTCCAATTCACAAAAATAAACTCTTCCCCGACCTCTCGCACAGCATGGACACGATACATGCATTGCATGGGAAATTGTTTGAAAATGCCGAAAAATGCATGACATTGCTCCACTTAAACTTAACTTGCTTATTGAAATCTCGAATGATTCAGTAATTATAAACATATTCAAGATACCCCGACGTCAGAAGACAATTTGGCTTTACCACAGTTGTAACATGTGAACCAGACATGCATTTTATGACACCTCAAAGAAAACAAGATAAAAGCAGTTAGTTTTATAATTATAATAATTTTATGACCTAAAGTATTCCAATTCACAAAAATAAACTCTTCCCCGACCTCTCGCACAGCATGGACACGATACATGCATTGTATGGGAAATTGTTTGAAAATGCCGAAAAATGCAGGACAATGCTCCACTTAAACTTATCTTGCTTATTGAAATCTTGAATGATTCAGTAATTATAAACTTATTCAAGATACCCCGACGTCAGAAGTCAATTTGGCTTTACCTAATAGCTTCATTTTAAAAATTGGTAAGCCGGCCGATAAAAATATGTCAGAGAAAAATATGTCGCTTCGGGTATTTATTTCCATTGCGGGACCGCTGTGTGGCGCGGCGCATGCTTAGCTGGAGTCTCAGTGTTTGTAAATAAATTCTTGTAAATCGTGAAAAGTAATTAAGCTTGTTATGAATTTCTGAAAATTAAATAAATTAAAATGAAAAAAATGAAGTGTGCGTATATGTGCAAATACATATATGTATGCTTAAACTTTGTCCAGCGGCGTTTCCGGACCTTCTCGTTCTGTAAATGCTCGTACCTGTAGTCGCTCAGGACAAGTGCTGCAGCGTTGTCGATATATTGACGGTACATGCTCCTGCTGAATATAACCAACCGGCGCACAGTGGGCCGTTGTATGGGAGAATTGGAATTAAATCTGCAACTTTTGAATCCGTAGACCGATCTTAATAGTACTAGTTCAAAAATGGTTACTGTAGCTTACCGGGAAAAAACACTTTTTTTGTTTAAACGCATAAAATAATTATTTGTTATTGTCAATCACTCTAAATTGGGGCTTAAAACATAGTTGTAATCCATATTTACAATAATAGTGGAACATTTCCTCATTCGATAATACTTATACTCTTTATTTCGACTTTTCTGAGGCTCCTCTGGCAGTGGTACATAGCACAACTTCATCTTGCTTATTGAAATCTCGAATGATTCAGTAATTATAAACTTATTCAAGATACCCCGACGTCAGAAGTCAATTTGGCTTTACCTAATAGCTTCATTTTAAAAATTGGTAAGCCGGCCGATAAAAATATGTCAGAGAAAAATATGTCGCTTCGGGTATTTATTTCCATTGCGGGACCGCTGTGTGGCGCGGCGCATGCTTAGCTGGAGTCTCAGTGTTTGTAAATAAATTCTTGTAAATCGTGAAAAGTAATTAAGCTTGTTATGAATTTCTGAAAACTAAATAAATTAAAATGAAAAAAATGAAGTGTGCGTATATGTGCAAATACATATATGTATGCTTAAACTTTGTCCAGCGGCGTTTAAGGACCTTCTCGTTCTGTAAATGCTTGTACCTGTAGTCGCTCAGGGCAAGTGCTGCAGCGTTGTCGATATATTGACGGTACATGCTGCTGCTGACTATAACCAACCGGTGCACAGTGGGCCGTTGTATGGGAGAGTTGGAATTAAATCTGCAACTTTTGAACCCGTAGACCGATCTTAATAGTACTAGTTCAAAAATGGTTACTGTATCTTACCGGGAAAAAACATTTTTTTTTGTTTAAATGCATAAAATAATTATTTGTTATTGTCAATCACTCTAAATTGGGGCTTAAAACATAGTTGTAATCCATATTTATAATAATAGTGGAACATTTCTTCATTCCATAATACTTATACTCTTTTCTGAGGCTCCTCTGGCAGTGGTACATAGCACAACTTCATCTTGCTTATTGAAATCTCGAATAATTCAGTAATTATAAACTTATCCAAATACCCCGACGTCAGAATTCAATTTGTTTCGGCAACTTCGCCCTAACTGCGAAGTGTTACGCCAGTTGTAACATGTGAACCAGACATGCATTTTATGACACCTCAAAGAAAACAAGATAAAAGCAATTAGTTTTATATAATTATAATAATTTGATGACCTAAAGTATTCCAATTCACAAAAATAAACTCTTCCCCGACCTCTCGCACAGCATGGACACGATACATGCATTGCATGGGAAATTGTTTGAAAATGCCGAAAAATGCATGACATTGCTCCACTTAAACTTAACTTGCTTATTGAAATCTCGAATGATTCAGTAATTATAAACATATTCAAGATACCCCGACGTCAGAAGACAATTTGGCTTTACCACAGTTGTAACATGTGAACCAGACATGCATTTTATGACACCTCAAAAAAAACAAGATAAAAGCAATTAGTTTTATAATTATAATAATTTTATGACCTAAAGTATTCCAATTCACAAAAATAAACTCTTCCCCGACCTCTCGCACAGCATGGACACGATACATGCATTGTATGGGAAATTGTTTGAAAATGCCGAAAAATGCAGGACAACGCTCCACTTAAACTTATCTTGCTTATTGAAATCTTGAACGATTCAGTAATTATAAACTTATTCAAGATACCCCGACGTCAGAAGTCAATTTGGCTTTACCTAATAGCTTCATTTTAAAAATTGGTAAGCCGGCCGATAAAAATATGTCAGAGAAAAATATGTCGCTTCGGGTATTTATTTCCATTGCGGGACCGCTGTGTGGCGCGGCGCATGCTTAGCTGGAGTCTCAGTGTTTGTAAATAAATTCTTGTAAATCGTGAAAAGTAATTAAGCTTGTTATGAATTTCTGAAAATTAAATAAATTAAAATGAAAAAAATGAAGTGTGCGTATATGTGCAAATACATATATGTATGCTTAAACTTTGTCCAGCGGCGTTTCCGGACCTTCTCGTTCTGTAAATGCTCGTACCTGTAGTCGCTCAGGACAAGTGCTGCAGCGTTGTCGATATATTGACGGTACATGCTCCTGCTGAATATAACCAACCGGCGCACAGTGGGCCGTTGTATGGGAGAATTGGAATTAAATCTGCAACTTTTGAATCCGTAGACCGATCTTAATAGTACTAGTTCAAAAATGGTTACTGTAGCTTACCGGGAAAAAACACTTTTTTTGTTTAAACGCATAAAATAATTATTTGTTATTGTCAATCACTCTAAATTGGGGCTTAAAACATAGTTGTAATCCATATTTACAATAATAGTGGAACATTTCTTCATTCGATAATACTTATACTCTTTATTTCGACTTTTCTGAGGCTCCTCTGGCAGTGGTACATAGCACAACTTCATCTTGCTTATTGAAATCTCGAATGATTCAGTAATTATAAACTTATTCAAGATACCCCGACGTCAGAAGTCAATTTGGCTTTACCTAATAGCTTCATTTTAAAAATTGGTAAGCCGGCCGATAAAAATATGTCAGAGAAAAATATGTCGCTTCGGGTATTTATTTCCATTGCGGGACCGCTGTGTGGCGCGGCGCATGCTTAGCTGGAGTCTCAGTGTTTGTAAATAAATTCTTGTAAATCGTAAAAAGTAATTAAGCTTGTTATGAATTTCTGAAAATTAAATAAATTAAAATGAAAAAAATTAAGTGTGCGTATATGTGCAAATACATATATGTATGCTTAAACTTTGTCCAGCGGCGTTTCCGGACCTTCTCGTTCTGTAAATGCTCGTACCTGTAGTCGCTCAGGACAAGTGCTGCAGCGTTGTCGATATATTGACGGTACATGCTCATGCTGACTATAACCAACCGGCGCACAGTGGGCCGTTGTATGGGAGAGTTGGAATTAAATCTGCAACTTTTGAACCCGTAGACCGATCTTAATAGTACTAGTTCAAAAATGGTTACTGTATCTTACCGGGGAAAAACATTTTTTTTGTTTAAATGCATAAAATAATTATTTGTTATTGTCAATCACTCTAAATTGGGGCCTAAAACATAGTTGTAGTCCATATTTATAATAATAGTGGACCATTTCTTCATTCCATAATACTTATACTCTTTTCTGAGGCTCCTCTGGCAGTGGTACATAGCACAACTTCATCTTGCTTATTGAAATCTCGAATAATTCAGTAATTATAAACTTATCCAAATACCCCGACGTCAGAATTCAATTTGTTTCGGCAACTTCGCCCTAATTGCGAAGTGTTAGGCCAGTTGTAACATGTGAACCAGACATGCATTTTATGACACCTCAAAGAAAACAAGATAAAAGCAATTAGTTTTATATAATTATAATAATTTGATGACCTAACGTATTCCAATTCACAAAAATAAACTCTTCCCCGACCTCTCGCACAGCATGGACACGATACATGCATTGCATGGGAAATTGTTTGAAAATGCCGAAAAATGCATGACATTGCTCCACTTAAACTTAACTTGCTTATTGAAATCTCGAATGATTCAGTAATTATAAACATATTCAAGATACCCCGACGTCAGAAGACAATTTGGCTTTACCACAGTTGTAACATGTGAACCAGACATGCATTTTATGACACCTCAAAGAAAACAAGATAAAAGCAATTAGTTTTATAATTATAATAATTTTATGACCTAAAGTATTCCAATTCACAAAAATAAACTCTTCCCCGACCTCTCGCACAGCATGGACACGATACATGCATTGTATGGGAAATTGTTTGAAAATGCCGAAAAATGCAGGACAATGCTCCACTTAAACTTATCTTGCTTATTGAAATCTTGAACGATTCAGTAATTATAAACTTATTCAAGATACCCCGACGTCAGAAGTCAATTTGGCTTTACCTAATAGCTTCATTTTAAAAATTGGTAAGCCGGCCGATAAAAATATGTCAGAGAAAAATATGTCGCTTCGGGTATTTATTTCCATTGCGGGACCGCTGTGTGGCGCGGCGCATGCTTAGCTGGAGTCTCAGTGTTTGTAAATAAATTCTTGTAAATCGTGAAAAGTAATTAAGCTTGTTATGAATTTCTGAAAATTAAATAAATTAAAATGAAAAAAATGAAGTGTGCGTGTATGTGCAAATACATATATGTATGCTTAAACTTTGTCCAGCGGCGTTTCCGGACCTTCTCGTTCTGTAAATGCTCGTACCTGTAGTCGCTCAGGACAAGTGCTGCAGCGTTGTCGATATATTGACGGTACATGCTCCTGCTGAATATAACCAACCGGCGCACAGTGGGCCGTTGTATGGGAGAATTGGAATTAAATCTGCAACTTTTGAATCCGTAGACCGATCTTAATAGTACTAGTTCAAAAATGGTTACTGTAGCTTACCGGGAAAAAACACTTTTTTTGTTTAAACGCATAAAATAATTATTTGTTATTGTCAATCACTCTAAATTGGGGCTTAAAACATAGTTGTAATCCATATTTACAATAATAGTGGAACATTTCTTCATTCGATAATACTTATACTCTTTATTTCGACTTTTCTGAGGCTCCTCTGGCAGTGGTACATAGCACAACTTCATCTTGCTTATTGAAATCTCGAATGATTCAGTAATTATAAACTTATTCAAGATACCCCGACGTCAGAAGTCAATTTGGCTTTACCTAATAGCTTCATTTTAAAAATTGGTAAGCCGGCCGATAAAAATATGTCAGAGAAAAATATGTCGCTTCGGGTATTTATTTCCATTGCGGGACCGCTGTGTGGCGCGGCGCATGCTTAGCTGGAGTCTCAGTGTTTGTAAATAAATTCTTGTAAATCGTAAAAAGTAATTAAGCTTGTTATGAATTTCTGAAAATTAAATAAATTAAAATGAAAAAAATTAAGTGTGCGTATATGTGCAAATACATATATGTATGCTTAAACTTTGTCCAGCGGCGTTTCCGGACCTTCTCGTTCTGTAAATGCTCGTACCTGTAGTCGCTCAGGACAAGTGCTGCAGCGTTGTCGATATATTGACGGTACATGCTCATGCTGACTATAACCAACCGGCGCACAGTGGGCCGTTGTATGGGAGAGTTGGAATTAAATCTGCAACTTTTGAACCCGTAGACCGATCTTAATAGTACTAGTTCAAAAATGGTTACTGTATCTTACCGGGGAAAAACATTTTTTTTGTTTAAATGCATAAAATAATTATTTGTTATTGTCAATCACTCTAAATTGGGGCCTAAAACATAGTTGTAATCCATATTTATAATAATAGTGGACCATTTCTTCATTCCATAATACTTATACTCTTTTCTGAGGCTCCTCTGGCAGTGGTACATAGCACAACTTCATCTTGCTTATTGAAATCTCGAATAATTCAGTAATTATAAACTTATCCAAATACCCCGACGTCAGAATTCAATTTGTTTCGGCAACTTCGCCCTAATTGCGAAGTGTTACGCCAGTTGTAACATGTGAACCAGACATGCATTTTATAACACCTCAAAGAAAACAAGATAAAAGCAATTAGTTTTATATAATTATAATAATTTGATGACCTAACGTATTCCAATTCACAAAAATAAACTCTTCCCCGACCTCTCGCACAGCATGGACACGATACATGCATTGCATGGGAAATTGTTTGAAAATGCCGAAAAATGCATGACATTGCTCCACTTAAACTTAACTTGCTTATTGAAATTTCGAATGATTCAGTAATTATAAACATATTCAAGATACCCCGACGTCAGAAGACAATTTGGCTTTACCACAGTTGTAACATGTGAACCAGACATGCATTTTATGACACCTCAAAGAAAACAAGATAAAAGCAATTAGTTTTATAATTATAATAATTTTATGACCTAAAGTATTCCAATTCACAAAAATAAACTCTTCCCCGACCTCTCGCACAGCATGGACACGATACATGCATTGTATGGGAAATTGTTTGAAAATGCCGAAAAATGCAGGACAATGCTCCACTTAAACTTATCTTGCTTATTGAAATCTTGAATGATTCAGTAATTATAAACTTATTCAAGATACCCCGACGTCAGAGGTCAATTTGGCTTTACCTAATAGCCTCATTTTAAAAATTGGTAAGCCGGCCGATAAAAATATGTCAGAGAAAAATATGTCGCTTCGGGTATTTATTTCCATTGCGGGACCGCTGTGCGGCGCATGCTTAGCTGGAGTCTCAGTGTTTGTAAATAAATTCTTGTAAATCGTGAAAAGTAATTAAGCTTGTTATGAATTTCTGAAAATTAAATAAATTAAAATGAAAAAAATGAAGTGTGCGTGTATGTGCAAATACATATATGTATGCTTAAACTTTGTCCAGCGGCGTTTCCGGACCTTCTCGTTCTGTAAATGCTCGTACCTGTAGTCGCTCAGGACAAGTGCTGCAGCGTTGTCGATATATTGACGGTACATGCTCCTGCTGAATATAACCAACCGGCGCACAGTGGGCCGTTGTATGGGAGAATTGGAATTAAATCTGCAACTTTTGAATCCGTAGACCGATCTTAATAGTACTAGTTCAAAAATGGTTACTGTAGCTTACCGGGAAAAAACACTTTTTTTGTTTAAACGCATAAAATAATTATTTGTTATTGTCAATCACTCTAAATTGGGGCTTAAAACATAGTTGTAATCCATATTTACAATAATAGTGGAACATTTCTTCATTCGATAATACTTATACTCTTTATTTCGACTTTTCTGAGGCTCCTCTGGCAGTGGTACATAGCACAACTTCATCTTGCTTATTGAAATCTCGAATGATTCAGTAATTATAAACTTATTCAAGATACCCCGACGTCAGAAGTCAATTTGGCTTTACCTAATAGCTTCATTTTAAAAATTGGTAAGCCGGCCGATAAAAATATGTCAGAGAAAAATATGTCGCTTCGGGTATTTATTTCCATTGCGGGACCGCTGTGTGGCGCGGCGCATGCTTAGCTGGAGTCTCAGTGTTTGTAAATAAATTCTTGTAAATCGTAAAAAGTAATTAAGCTTGTTATGAATTTCTGAAAATTAAATAAATTAAAATGAAAAAAATTAAGTGTGCGTATATGTGCAAATACATATATGTATGCTTAAACTTTGTCCAGCGGCGTTTCCGGACCTTCTCGTTCTGTAAATGCTCGTACCTGTAGTCGCTCAGGACAAGTGCTGCAGCGTTGTCGATATATTGACGGTACATGCTCATGCTGACTATAACCAACCGGCGCACAGTGGGCCGTTGTATGGGAGAGTTGGAATTAAATCTGCAACTTTTGAACCCGTAGACCGATCTTAATAGTACTAGTTCAAAAATGGTTACTGTATCTTACCGGGGAAAAACATTTTTTTTGTTTAAATGCATAAAATAATTATTTGTTATTGTCAATCACTCTAAATTGGGGCCTAAAACATAGTTGTAATCCATATTTATAATAATAGTGGACCATTTCTTCATTCCATAATACTTATACTCTTTTCTGAGGCTCCTCTGGCAGTGGTACATAGCACAACTTCATCTTGCTTATTGAAATCTCGAATAATTCAGTAATTATAAACTTATCCAAATACCCCGACGTCAGAATTCAATTTGTTTCGGCAACTTCGCCCTAATTGCGAAGTGTTACGCCAGTTGTAACATGTGAACCAGACATGCATTTTATGACACCTCAAAGAAAACAAGATAAAAGCAATTAGTTTTATATAATTATAATAATTTGATGACCTAACGTATTCCAATTCACAAAAATAAACTCTTCCCCGACCTCTCGCACAGCATGGACACGATACATGCATTGCATGGGAAATTGTTTGAAAATGCCGAAAAATGCATGACATTGCTCCACTTAAACTTAACTTGCTTATTGAAATTTCGAATGATTCAGTAATTATAAACATATTCAAGATACCCCGACGTCAGAAGACAATTTGGCTTTACCACAGTTGTAACATGTGAACCAGACATGCATTTTATGACACCTCAAAGAAAACAAGATAAAAGCAATTAGTTTTATAATTATAATAATTTTATGACCTAAAGTATTCCAATTCACAAAAATAAACTCTTCCCCGACCTCTCGCACAGCATGGACACGATACATGCATTGTATGGGAAATTGTTTGAAAATGCCGAAAAATGCAGGACAATGCTCCACTTAAACTTATCTTGCTTATTGAAATCTTGAATGATTCAGTAATTATAAACTTATTCAAGATACCCCGACGTCAGAGGTCAATTTGGCTTTACCTAATAGCCTCATTTTAAAAATTGGTAAGCCGGCCGATAAAAATATGTCAGAGAAAAATATGTCGCTTCGGGTATTTATTTCCATTGCGGGACCGCTGTGCGGCGCATGCTTAGCTGGAGTCTCAGTGTTTGTAAATAAATTCTTGTAAATCGTGAAAAGTAATTAAGCTTGTTATGAATTTCTGAAAATTAAATAAATTAAAATGAAAAAAATTAAGTGTGCGTATATGTACAAATACATATATGTATGCTTATACTTTGTCCAGCGGCGTTTCCGGACCTTCTCGTTCTGTAAATGCTTGTACCTGTAGTCGCTCAGGACAAGTGCTGCAGCGTTGTCGATATATTGACGGTACATGCTCCTGCTGACTATAACCAACCGGCGCACAGTGGGCCGTTGTATGGGAGAGTTGGAATTAAATCTGCAACTTTTGAACCCGTAGACTGATCTTGATAGTACTAGTTCAAAAATGGTTACTGTAGCTTACCGGGAAAAAACACTTTTTTTGTTTAAACGCATAAAATAATTATTTGTTATTGTCAATCACTCTAAATTGGGGCTTAAAACATAGTTGTAATCCATATTTATAATAATAGTGGAACATTTCTTCATTCCATAATACTTATACTCTTTTCTGAGGCTCCTCTGGCAGTGGTACATAGCACAACTTCATCTTGCTTATTGAAATCTCGAATGATTCAGCAATTATAAACTTATTCAAGATACCCCGACGTCAGAAGTCAATTTGGCTTTACCTAATAGCTTCATTTTAAAAATTGGTAAGCCGGCCGATAAAAATATGTCAGAGAAAAATATGTCGCTTCGGGTATTTATTTCCATTGCGGGACCGCTGTGTGGCGCGGCGCATGCTTAGCTGGAGTCTCAGTGTTTGTAAATAAATTCTTGTAAATCGTGAAAAGTAATTAAGCTTGTTATGAATTTCTGAAAATTAAATAAATTAAAATGAAAAAAATGAAGTGTGCGTGTATGTGCAAATACATATATGTATGCTTAAACTTTGTCCAGCGGCGTTTCCGGACCTTCTCGTTCTGTAAATGCTCGTACCTGTAGTCGCTCAGGACAAGTGCTGCAGCGTTGTCGATATATTGACGGTACATGCTCCTGCTGAATATAACCAACCGGCGCACAGTGGGCCGTTGTATGGGAGAATTGGAATTAAATCTGCAACTTTTGAATCCGTAGACCGATCTTAATAGTACTAGTTCAAAAATGGTTACTGTAGCTTACCGGGAAAAAACACTTTTTTTGTTTAAACGCATAAAATAATTATTTGTTGTTGTCAATCACTCTAAATTGGGGCTTAAAACATAGTTGTAATCCATATTTACAATAATAGTGGAACATTTCTTCATTCGATAATACTTATACTCTTTATTTCGACTTTTCTGAGGCTCCTCTGGCAGTGGTACATAGCACAACTTCATCTTGCTTATTGAAATCTCGAATGATTCAGTAATTATAAACTTATTCAAGATACCCCGACGTCAGAAGTCAATTTGGCTTTACCTAATAGCTTCATTTTAAAAATTGGTAAGCCGGCCGATAAAAATATGTCAGAGAAAAATATGTCGCTTCGGGTATTTATTTCCATTGCGGGACCGCTGTGTGGCGCGGCGCATGCTTAGCTGGAGTCTCAGTGTTTGTAAATAAATTCTTGTAAATCGTAAAAAGTAATTAAGCTTGTTATGAATTTCTGAAAATTAAATAAATTAAAATGAAAAAAATTAAGTGTGCGTATATGTGCAAATACATATATGTATGCTTAAACTTTGTCCAGCGGCGTTTCCGGACCTTCTCGTTCTGTAAATGCTCGTACCTGTAGTCGCTCAGGACAAGTGCTGCAGCGTTGTCGATATATTGACGGTACATGCTCATGCTGACTATAACCAACCGGCGCACAGTGGGCCGTTGTATGGGAGAGTTGGAATTAAATCTGCAACTTTTGAACCCGTAGACCGATCTTAATAGTACTAGTTCAAAAATGGTTACTGTATCTTACAGGGGAAAAACATTTTTTTTGTTTAAATGCATAAAATAATTATTTGTTATTGTCAATCACTCTAAATTGGGGCCTAAAACATAGTTGTAATCCATATTTATAATAATAGTGGACCATTTCTTCATTCCATAATACTTATACTCTTTTCTGAGGCTCCTCTGGCAGTGGTACATAGCACAACTTCATCTTGCTTATTGAAATCTCGAATAATTCAGTAATTATAAACTTATCCAAATACCCCGACGTCAGAATTCAATTTGTTTCGGCAACTTCGCCCTAATTGCGAAGTGTTACGCCAGTTGTAACATGTGAACCAGACATGCATTTTATGACACCTCAAAGAAAACAAGATAAAAGCAATTAGTTTTATATAATTATAATAATTTGATGACCTAACGTATTCCAATTCACAAAAATAAACTCTTCCCCGACCTCTCGCACAGCATGGACACGATACATGCATTGCATGGGAAATTGTTTGAAAATGCCGAAAAATGCATGACATTGCTCCACTTAAACTTAACTTGCTTATTGAAATTTCGAATGATTCAGTAATTATAAACATATTCAAGATACCCCGACGTCAGAAGACAATTTGGCTTTACCACAGTTGTAACATGTGAACCAGACATGCATTTTATGACACCTCAAAGAAAACAAGACAAAAGCAATTAGTTTTATAATTATAATAATTTTATGACCTAAAGTATTCCAATTCACAAAAATAAACTCTTCCCCGACCTCTCGCACAGCATGGACACGATACATGCATTGTATGGGAAATTGTTTGAAAATGCCGAAAAATGCAGGACAATGCTCCACTTAAACTTATCTTGCTTATTGAAATCTTGAATGATTCAGTAATTATAAACTTATTCAAGATACCCCGACGTCAGAGGTCAATTTGGCTTTACCTAATAGCCTCATTTTAAAAATTGGTAAGCCGGCCGATAAAAATATGTCAGAGAAAAATATGTCGCTTCGGGTATTTATTTCCATTGCGGGACCGCTGTGCGGCGCATGCTTAGCTGGAGTCTCAGTGTTTGTAAATAAATTCTTGTAAATCGTGAAAAGTAATTAAGCTTGTTATGAATTTCTGAAAATTAAATAAATTAAAATGAAAAAAATGAAGTGTGCGTATATGTACAAATACATATATGTATGCTTATACTTTGTCCAGCGGCGTTTCCGGACCTTCTCGTTCTGTAAATGCTTGTACCTGTAGTCGCTCAGGACAAGTGCTGCAGCGTTGTCGATATATTGACGGTACATGCTCCTGCTGACTATAACCAACCGGCGCACAGTGGGCCGTTGTATGGGAGAGTTGGAATTAAATCTGCAACTTTTGAACCCGTAGACTGATCTTGATAGTACTAGTTCAAAAATGGTTACTGTAGCTTACCGGGAAAAAACACTTTTTTTGTTTAAACGCATAAAATAATTATTTGTTATTGTCAATCACTCTAAATTGGGGCTTAAAACATAGTTGTAATCCATATTTACAATAATAGTGGAACATTTCTTCATTCGATAATACTTATACTCTTTATTTCGACTTTTCTGAGGCTCCTCTGGCAGTGGTACATAGCACAACTTCATCTTCCTTATTGAAATCTCGAATGATTCAGTAATTATAAACTTATTCAAGATACCCCGACGTCAGAAGTCAATTTGGCTTTACCTAATAGCTTCATTTTAAAAATTGGTAAGCCGGCCGATAAAAATATGTCAGAGAAAAATATGTCGCTTCGGGTATTTATTTCCATTGCGGGACCGCTGTGTGGCGCGGCGCATGCTTAGCTGGAGTCTCAGTGTTTGTAAATAAATTCTTGTAAATCGTGAAAAGTAATTAAGCTTGTTATGAATTTCTGAAAATTAAATAAATTTAAATGAAAAAAATTAAGTGTGCGTATATGTGCAAATACATATATGTATGCTTAAACTTTGTCCAGCGGCGTTTCCGGACCTTCTCGTTCTGTAAATGCTTGTACCTGTAGTCGCTCAGGACAAGTGCTGCAGCGTTGTCGATATATTGACGGTACATGCTCCTGCTGACTATAACCAACCGGCGCACAGTGGGCCGTTGTATGGGAGAGTTGGAATTAAATCTGCAACTTTTGAACCCGTAGACCGATCTTAATATTACTAGTTCAAAAATGGTTAATGTAGCTTACCGGGAAAAAACACTTTTTTTGTTTAAACGCATAAAATAATTATTTGTTATTGTCAATCACTCTAAATTGGGGCTTAAAACATAGTTGTAATCCATATTTACAATAATAGTGGAACATTTCTTCATTCGATAATACTTATACTCTTTATTTCGACTTTTCTGAGGCTCCTCTGGCAGTGGTACATAGCACAACTTCATCTTCCTTATTGAAATCTCGAATGATTCAGTAATTATAAACTTATTCAAGATACCCCGACGTCAGAAGTCAATTTGGCTTTACCTAATAGCTTCATTTTAAAAATTGGTAAGCCGGCCGATAAAAATATGTCAGAGAAAAATATGTCGCTTCGGGTATTTATTTCCATTGCGGGACAGCTGTGTGGCGCGGCGCATGCTTAGCTGGAGTCTCAGTGTTTGTAAATAAATTCTTGTAAATCGTGAAAAGTAATTAAGCATGTTATGAATTTCTGAAAATTAAATAAATTAAAATGAAAAAATTAAGTGTGCGTATATGTGCAAATACAGTCGCTCAGGACAAGTGCTGCAGCGTTGTCGATATATTGACGGTACATGCTCCTGCTGAATATAACCAACCGGCGCACAGTGGGCCGTTGTATGGGAGAGTTGGAATTAAATCTGCAACTTTTGAACCCGTAGACCGATCTTAATAGTACTAGTTCAAAAATGGTTACTGTAGCTTACCGGGAAAAAACACTTTTTTTGTTTAAACGCATAAAATAATTATTTGTTATTGTCAATCACTCTAAATTGGGGCTTAAAACATAGTTGTAATCCATATTTACAATAATAGTGGAACATTTCTTCATTCGATAATACTTATACTCTTTATTTAGACTTTTCTGAGGCTCATCTGGCAGTGGTACATAGCACAACTTCATCTTGCTTATTGAAATCTCGAATGATTCAGTAATTATAAACTTATTCAAGATACCCCGACGTCAGAAGTCAATTTGGCTTTACCTAATAGCTTCATTTTAAAAATTGGTAAGCCGGCCGATAAAAATATGTCAGAGAAAAATATGTCGCTTCGGGTATTTATTTCCATTGCGGGACAGCTGTGTGGCGCGGCGCATGCTTAGCTGGAGTCTCAGTGTTTGTAAATAAATTCTTGTAAATCGTGAAAAGTAATTAAGCATGTTATGAATTTCTGAAAATTAAATAAATTAAAATGAAAAAATTAAGTGTGCGTATATGTGCAAATACAGTCGCTCAGGACAAGTGCTGCAGCGTTGTCGATATATTGACGGTACATGCTCCTGCTGAATATAACCAACCGGCGCACAGTGGGCCGTTGTATGGGAGAGTTGGAATTAAATCTGCAACTTTTGAACCCGTAGACCGATCTTAATAGTACTAGTTCAAAAATGGTTACTGTAGCTTACCGGGAAAAAACACTTTTTTTGTTTAAACGCATAAAATAATTATTTGTTATTGTCAATCACTCTAAATTGGGGCTTAAAACATAGTTGTAATCCATATTTACAATAATAGTGGAACATTTCTTCATTCGATAATACTTATACTCTTTATTTAGACTTTTCTGAGGCTCATCTGGCAGTGGTACATAGCACAACTTCATCTTGCTTATTGAAATCTCGAATGATTCAGTAATTATAAACTTATTCAAGATACCCCGACGTCAGAAGTCAATTTGGCTTTACCTAATAGCTTCATTTTAAAAATTGGTAAGCCGGCCGATAAAAATATGTCAGAGAAAAATATGTCGCTTCGGGTATTTATTTCCATTGCGGGACCGCTGTGTGGCGCGGCGCATGCTTAGCTGGAGTCTCAGTGTTTGTAAATAAATTCTTGTAAATCGTGAAAAGTAATTAAGCTTGTTATGAATTTCTGAAAATTAAATAAATTTAAATGAAAAAAATTAAGTGTGCGTATATGTGCAAATACATATATGTATGCTTAAACTTTGTCCAGCGGCGTTTCCGGACCTTCTCGTTCTGTAAATGCTTGTACCTGTAGTCGCTCAGGACAAGTGCTGCAGCGTTGTCGATATATTGACGGTACATGCTCCTGCTGACTATAACCAACCGGCGCACAGTGGGCCGTTGTATGGGAGAGTTGGAATTAAATCTGCAAATTTTGAACCCGTAGACCGATCTTAATATTACTAGTTCAAAAATGGTTAATGTAGCTTACCGGGAAAAAACACTTTTTTTGTTTAAACGCATAAAATAATTATTTGTTATTGTCAATCACTCTAAATTGGGGCTTAAAACATAGTTGTAATCCATATTTACAATAAAAGTGGAACATTTCTTCATTCGATAATACTTATACTCTTTATTTCGACTTTTCTGAGGCTCCTCTGGCAGTGGTACATAGCACAACTTCATCTTGCTTATTGAAATCTCGAATGATTCAGTAATTATAAACTTATTCAAGATACCCCTACGTCAGAAATCAATTTGTTTCGGCAACTTCGCATAAAATAATTATTTGTTATTGTCAATCACTCTAAATTGGGGCTTAAAACATAGTTGTAATCCATATTTATAATAATAGTGGAACATTTCTTCATTCCATAATACTTATACTCTTTATTTCGACTTTTCTGAGGCTCCTCTGGCAGTGGTACATAGCACAACTTCATCTTGCTTATTGAAATCTCGAATGATTCAGTAATTATAAACTTATTCAAGATACCCCTACGTCAGAAGTCAATTTGTTTCGGCAACTTCGCCCTAATTGCGAAGTGTTACGCCAGTTGTAACATGTGAACCAGGCATGCATTTTATGACACCTCAAAGAAAACAAGATAAAAGCAATTAGTTTTATAATTATAATAATTTTATGACCTAAAGTATTCCAATTCACAAAAATAAACTCTTCCCCGACCTCTCGCACAGCATGGACACGATACATGCATTGCATGGGAAATTGTTTGAAAATGCAGGACATTGCTCCACTTAAACTTATCTTGCTTATTGAAATCGTGAATGATTCAGTAATTATAAACTTATTCAAGATACCCCGACGTCAGAAGTCAATTTGGCTTTACCTAATAGCTTCATTTTAAAAATTGGTAAGCCGGCCGATAAAAATATGTCAGAGAAAAATATGTCGCTTCGGGTATTTATTTCCATTGCGGGACAGCTGTGTGGCGCGGCGCATGCTTAGCTGGAGTCTCTGTGTTTGTAAATAAATTCTTGTAAATCGTGAAAAGTAATTAAGCATGTTATGAATTTCTGAAAATTAAATAAATTAAAATGAAAAAAATTAAGTGTGCGTATATGTGCAAATACAGTCGCTCAGGACAAGTGCTGCAGCGTTGTCGATATATTGACGGTACATGCTCCTGCTGAATATAACCAACCGGCGCACAGTGGGCCGTTGTATGGGAGAGTTGGAATTAAATCTGCAACTTTTGAATCCGTAGACCGATCTTAATAGTACTAGTTCAAAAATGGTTACTGTAGCTTACCGGGAAAAAACACTTTTTTTGTTTAAACGCATAAAATAATTATTTGTTATTGTCAATCACTCTAAATTGGGGCTTAAAACATAGTTGTAATCCATATTTACAATAATAGTGGAACATTTCTTCATTCGATAATACTTATACTCTTTATTTCGACGTTTCTGAGGCTCCTCTGGCAGTGGTACCTAGCACAACTTCATCTTGCTTATTGAAATCTCGAATGATTCAGTAATTATAAACTTATTCAAGATACCCCGACGTCAGAAGTCAATTTGGCTTTACCTAATAGCTTCATTTTAAAAATTGGTAAGCCGGCCGATAAAAATATGTCAGAGAAAAATATGTCGCTTCGGGTATTTATTTCCATTGCGGGACCGCTGTGTGGCGCGGCGCATGCTTAGCTGGAGTCTCAGTGTTTGTAAATAAATTCTTGTAAATCGTGAAAAGTAATTAAGCTTGTTATGAATTTCTGAAAATTAAATAAATTTAAATGAAAAAAATTAAGTGTGCGTATATGTGCAAATACATATATGTATGCTTAAACTTTGTCCAGCGGCGTTTAAGGACCTTCTCGTTCTGTAAATGCTTGTACCTGTAGTCGCTCAGGACAAGTGCTGCAGCGTTGTCGATATATTGACGGTACATGCTCCTGCTGACTATAACCAACCGGTGCACAGTGGGCCGTTGTATGGGAGAGTTGGAATTAAATCTGCAACTTTTGAACCCGTAGACCGATCTTAATAGTACTAGTTCAAAAATGGTTACTGTAGCTTACCGGGAAAAACACTTTTTTTGTTTAAACGCATAAAATAATTATTTGTTATTGTCAATCACTCTAAATTGGGACTTAAAACATAGTTGTAATCCATATTTACAATAATAGTGGAACATTTCTTCATTCGATAATACTTATACTCTTTATTTCGACTTTTCTGAGGCTCCTCTGGCAGTGGTACATAGCACAACTTCATCTTCCTTATTGAAATCTCGAATGATTCAGTAATTATAAACTTATTCAAGATACCCCGACGTCAGAAGTCAATTTGGCTTTACCTAATAGCTTCATTTTAAAAATTGGTAAGCCGGCCGATAAAAATATGTCAGAGAAAAATATGTCGCTTCGGGTATTTATTTCCATTGCGGGACCGCTGTGTGGCGCGGCGCATACTTAGCTGGAGTCTCAGTGTTTGTAAATAAATTCTTGTAAATCGTGAAAAGTAATTAAGCTTGTTATGAATTTCTGAAAATTAAATAAATTAAAATGAAAAAAATTAAGTGTGCGTATATGTGCAAATACATATATGTATGCTTAAACTTTGTCCAGCGGCGTTTCCGGACCTTCTCGTTCTGTAAATGCTCGTACCTGTAGTCGCTCAGGACAAGTGCTGCAGCGTTGTCGATATATTGACGGTACATGCTCCTGCTGAATATAACCAACCGGCGCACAGTGGGCCGTTGTATGGGAGAATTGGAATTAAATCTGCAACTTTTGAATCCGTAGACCGATCTTAATAGTACTAGTTCAAAAATGGTTACTGTAGCTTACCGGGAAAAAACACTTTTTTTGTTTAAACGCATAAAATAATTATTTGTTATTGTCAATCACTCTAAATTGGGGCTTAAAACATAGTTGTAATCCATATTTACAATAATAGTGGAACATTTCTTCATTCGATAATACTTATACTCTTTATTTAGACTTTTCTGAGGCTCATCTGGCAGTGGTACATAGCACAACTTCATCTTGCTTATTGAAATCTCGAATGATTCAGTAATTATAAACTTATTCAAGATACCCCGACGTCAGAAGTCAATTTGGCTTTACCTAATAGCTTCATTTTAAAAATTGGTAAGCCGGCCGATAAAAATATGTCAGAGAAAAATATGTCGCTTCGGGTATTTATTTCCATTGCGGGACCGCTGTGTGGCGCGGCGCATGCTTAGCTGGAGTCTCAGTGTTTGTAAATAAATTCTTGTAAATCGTGAAAAGTAATTAAGCTTGTTATGAATTTCTGAAAATTAAATAAATTTAAATGAAAAAAATTAAGTGTGCGTATATGTGCAAATACGTTGTATGGGAGAGTTGGAATTAAATCTGCAACTTTTGAACCCGTAGACCGATCTTAATAGTACTAGTTCAAAAATGGTTACTGTAGCTTACCGGGAAAAACACTTTTTTTGTTTAAACGCATAAAATAATTATTTGTTATTGTCAATCACTCTAAATTGGGGCTTAAAACATAGTTGTAATCCATATTTACAATAATAGTGGAACATTTCTTCATTCGATAATACTTATACTCTTTATTTCGACTTTTCTGAGGCTCCTCTGGCAGTGGTACATAGCACAACTTCATCTTCCTTATTGAAATCTCGAATGATTCAGTAATTATAAACTTATTCAAGATACCCCGACGTCAGAAGTCAATTTGGCTTTACCTAATAGCTTCATTTTAAAAATTGGTAAGCCGGCCGATAAAAATATGTCAGAGAAAAATATGTCGCTTCGGGTATTTATTTCCATTGCGGGACCGCTGTGTGGCGCGGCGCATACTTAGCTGGAGTCTCAGTGTTTGTAAATAAATTCTTGTAAATCGTGAAAAGTAATTAAGCTTGTTATGAATTTCTGAAAATTAAATAAATTAAAATGAAAAAAATTAAGTGTGCGTATATGTGCAAATACATATATGTATGCTTAAACTTTGTCCAGCGGCGTTTCCGGACCTTCTCGTTCTGTAAATGCTCGTACCTGTAGTCGCTCAGGACAAGTGCTGCAGCGTTGTCGATATATTGACGGTACATGCTCCTGCTGAATATAACCAACCGGCGCACAGTGGGCCGTTGTATGGGAGAATTGGAATTAAATCTGCAACTTTTGAATCCGTAGACCGATCTTAATAGTACTAGTTCAAAAATGGTTACTGTAGCTTACCGGGAAAAAACACTTTTTTTGTTTAAACGCATAAAATAATTATTTGTTATTGTCAATCACTCTAAATTGGGGCTTAAAACATAGTTGTAATCCATATTTACAATAATAGTGGAACATTTCCTCATTCGATAATACTTATACTCTTTATTTCGACTTTTCTGAGGCTCCTCTGGCAGTGGTACATAGCACAACTTCATCTTGCTTATTGAAATCTCGAATGATTCAGTAATTATAAACTTATTCAAGATACCCCGACGTCAGAAGTCAATTTGGCTTTACCTAATAGCTTCATTTTAAAAATTTGTAAGCCGGCCGATAAAAATATGTCAGAGAAAAATATGTCGCTTCGGGTATTTATTTCCATTGCGGGACCGCTGTGTGGCGCGGCGCATGCTTAGCTGGAGTCTCAGTGTTTGTAAATAAATTCTTGTAAATCGTAAAAAGTAATTAAGCTTGTTATGAATTTCTGAAAATTAAATAAATTAAAATGAAAAAAATTAAGTGTGCGTATATGTGCAAATACATATATGTATGCTTAAACTTTGTCCAGCGGCGTTTCCGGTCCTTCTCTTTCTGTAAATGCTTGTACCTGTAGTCGCTCAGGACAAGTGCTGCAGCGTTGTCGATATATTGACGGTACATGTTCCTGCTGACTATAACCAACCGGCGCACAGTGGGCCGTTGTATGGGAGAGTTGGAATTAAATCTGCAACTTTTGAACCCGTAGACCGATCTTAATAGTACTAGTTCAAAAATGGTTACTGTATCTTACCGGGAAAAAACATTTTTTTTTGTTTAAATGCATAAAATAATTATTTGTTATTGTCAATCACTCTAAATTGGGGCTTAAAACATAGTTGTAATCCATATTTATAATAATAGTGGAACATTTCTTCATTCCATAATACTTATACTCTTTTCTGAGGCTCCTCTGGCAGTGGTACATAGCACAACTTCATCTTGCTTATTGAAATCTCGAATAATTCAGTAATTATAAACTTATCCAAATACCCCGACGTCAGAATTCAATTTGTTTCGGCAACTTCGCCCTAACTGCGAAGTGTTACGCCAGTTGTAACATGTGAACCAGACATGCATTTTATGACACCTCAAAGAAAACAAGATAAAAGCAATTAGTTTTATATAATTATAATAATTTGATGACCTAAAGTATTCCAATTCACAAAAATAAACTCTTCCCCGACCTCTCGCACAGCATGGACACGATACATGCATTGCATGGGAAATTGTTTGAAAATGCCGAAAAATGCATGACATTGCTCCACTTAAACTTAACTTGCTTATTGAAATCTCGAATGATTCAGTAATTATAAACATATTCAAGATACCCCGACGTCAGAAGACAATTTGGCTTTACCACAGTTGTAACATGTGAACCAGACATGCATTTTATGACACATCAAAGAAAACAAGATAAAAGCAATTAGTTTTATAATTATAATAATTTTATGACCTAAAGTATTCCAATTCACAAAAATAAACTCTTCCCCGACCTCTCGCACAGCATGGACACGATACATGCATTGTATGGGAAATTGTTTGAAAATGCCGAAAAATGCAGGACAATGCTCCACTTAAACTTATCTTGCTTATTGAAATCTTGAATGATTCAGTAATTATAAACTTATTCAAGATACCCCGACGTCAGAAGTCAATTTGGCTTTACCTAATAGCTTCATTTTAAAAATTGGTAAGCCGGCCGATAAAAATATGTCAGAGAAAAATATGTCGCTTCGGGTATTTATTTCCATTGCGGGACCGCTGTGTGGCGCGGCGCATGCTTAGCTGGAGTCTCAGTGTTTGTAAATAAATTCTTGTAAATCGTGAAAAGTAATTAAGCTTGTTATGAATTTCTGAAAATTAAATAAATTAAAATGAAAAAAATGAAGTGTGCGTATATGTGCAAATACATATATGTATGCTTAAACTTTGTCCAGCGGCGTTTCCGGACCTTCTCGTTCTGTAAATGCTCGTACCTGTAGTCGCTCAGGACAAGTGCTGCAGCGTTGTCGATATATTGACGGTACATGCTCCTGCTGAATATAACCAACCGGCGCACAGTGGGCCGTTGTATGGGAGAGTTGGAATTAAATCTGCAACTTTTGAATCCGTAGACCGATCTTAATAGTACTAGTTCAAAAATGGTTACTGTAGCTTACCGGGAAAAAACACTTTTTTTGTTTAAACGCATAAAATAATTATTTGTTATTGTCAATCACTCTAAATTGGGGCTTAAAACATAGTTGTAATCCATATTTACAATAATAGTGGAACATTTCTTCATTCGATAATACTTATACTCTTTATTTCGACGTTTCTGAGGCTCCTCTGGCAGTGGTACATAGCACAACTTCATCTTGCTTATTGAAATCTCGAATGATTCAGTAATTATAAACTTATTCAAGATACCCCGACGTCAGAAGTCAATTTGGCTTTACCTAATAGCTTCATTTTAAAAATTGGTAAGCCGGCCGATAAAAATATGTCAGAGAAAAATATGTCGCTTCGGGTATTTATTTCCATTGCGGGACCGCTGTGTGGCGCGGCGCATGCTTAGCTGGAGTCTCAGTGTTTGTAAATAAATTCTTGTAAATCGTGAAAAGTAATTAAGCTTGTTATGAATTTCTGAAAATTAAATAAATTAAAATGAAAAAAATGAAGTGTGCGTATATGTGCAAATACATATATGTATGCTTAAACTTTGTCCAGCGGCGTTTAAGGACCTTCTCGTTCTGTAAATGCTTGTACCTGTAGTCGCTCAGGGCAAGTGCTGCAGCGTTGTCGATATATTGACGGTACATGCTGCTGCTGACTATAACCAACCGGTGCACAGTGGGCCGTTGTATGGGAGAGTTGGAATTAAATCTGCAACTTTTGAACCCGTAGACCGATCTTAATAGTACTAGTTCAAAAATGGTTACTGTAGCTTACCGGGAAAAACACTTTTTTTGTTTAAACGCATAAAATAATTATTTGTTATTGTCAATCACTCTAAATTGGGGCTTAAAACATAGTTGTAATCCATATTTACAATAATAGTGGAACATTTCTTCATTCGATAATACTTATACTCTTTATTTCGACTTTTCTGAGGCTCCTCTGGCAGTGGTACATAGCACAACTTCATCTTCCTTATTGAAATCTCGAATGATTCAGTAATTATAAACTTATTCAAGATACCCCGACGTCAGAAGTCAATTTGACGTCAGAAGTCAATTTGGCTTTACCTAATAGCTTCATTTTAAAAATTGGTAAGCCGGCCGATAAAAATATGTCAGAGAAAAATATGTCGCTTCGGGTATTTATTTCCATTGCGGGACCGCTGTGTGGCGCGGCGCATGCTTAGCTGGAGTCTCAGTGTTTGTAAATAAATTCTTGTAAATCGTGAAAAGTAATTAAGCTTGTTATGAATTTCTGAAAATTAAATAAATTAAAATGAAAAAAATTAAGTGTGCGTATATGTGCAAATACATATATGTATGCTTAAACTTTGTCCAGCGGCGTTTCCGGACCTTCTCGTTCTGTAAATGCTCGTACCTGTAGTCGCTCAGGACAAGTGCTGCAGCGTTGTCGATATATTGACGGTACATGCTCCTGCTGAATATAACCAACCGGCGCACAGTGGGCCGTTGTATGGGAGAATTGGAATTAAATCTGCAACTTTTGAATCCGTAGACCGATCTTAATAGTACTAGTTCAAAAATGGTTACTGTAGCTTACCGGGAAAAAACACTTTTTTTGTTTAAACGCATAAAATAATTATTTGTTATTGTCAATCACTCTAAATTGGGGCTTAAAACATAGTTGTAATCCATATTTACAATAATAGTGGAACATTTCCTCATTCGATAATACTTATACTCTTTATTTCGACTTTTCTGAGGCTCCTCTGGCAGTGGTACATAGCACAACTTCATCTTGCTTATTGAAATCTCGAATGATTCAGTAATTATAAACTTATTCAAGATACCCCGACGTCAGAAGTCAATTTGGCTTTACCTAATAGCTTCATTTTAAAAATTGGTAAGCCGGCCGATAAAAATATGTCAGAGAAAAATATGTCGCTTCGGGTATTTATTTCCATTGCGGGACCGCTGTGTGGCGCGGCGCATGCTTAGCTGGAGTCTCAGTGTTTGTAAATAAATTCTTGTAAATCGTAAAAAGTAATTAAGCTTGTTATGAATTTCTGAAAATTAAATAAATTAAAATGAAAAAAATTAAGTGTGCGTATATGTGCAAATACATATATGTATGCTTAAACTTTGTCCAGCGGCGTTTCCGGTCCTTCTCTTTCTGTAAATGCTTGTACCTGTAGTCGCTCAGGACAAGTGCTGCAGCGTTGTCGATATATTGACGGTACATGTTCCTGCTGACTATAACCAACCGGCGCACAGTGGGCCGTTGTATGGGAGAGTTGGAATTAAATCTGCAACTTTTGAACCCGTAGACCGATCTTAATAGTACTAGTTCAAAAATGGTTACTGTATCCTACCGGGAAAAAACATTTTTTTTTGTTTAAATGCATAAAATAATTATTTGTTATTGTCAATCACTCTAAATTGGGGCTTAAAACATAGTTGTAATCCATATTTATAATAATAGTGGAACATTTCTTCATTCCATAATACTTATACTCTTTTCTGAGGCTCCTCTGGCAGTGGTACATAGCACAACTTCATCTTGCTTATTGAAATCTCGAATAATTCAGTAATTATAAACTTATCCAAATACCCCGACGTCAGAATTCAATTTGTTTCGGCAACTTCGCCCTAACTGCGAAGTGTTACGCCAGTTGTAACATGTGAACCAGACATGCATTTTATGACACCTCAAAGAAAACAAGATAAAAGCAATTAGTTTTATATAATTATAATAATTTGATGACCTAAAGTATTCCAATTCACAAAAATAAACTCTTCCCCGACCTCTCGCACAGCATGGACACGATACATGCATTGCATGGGAAATTGTTTGAAAATGCCGAAAAATGCATGACATTGCTCCACTTAAACTTAACTTGCTTATTGAAATCTCGAATGATTCAGTAATTATAAACATATTCAAGATACCCCGACGTCAGAAGACAATTTGGCTTTACCACAGTTGTAACATGTGAACCAGACATGCATTTTATGACACCTCAAAGAAAACAAGATAAAAGCAGTTAGTTTTATAATTATAATAATTTTATGACCTAAAGTATTCCAATTCACAAAAATAAACTCTTCCCCGACCTCTCGCACAGCATGGACACGATACATGCATTGTATGGGAAATTGTTTGAAAATGCCGAAAAATGCAGGACAATGCTCCACTTAAACTTATCTTGCTTATTGAAATCTTGAATGATTCAGTAATTATAAACTTATTCAAGATACCCCGACGTCAGAAGTCAATTTGGCTTTACCTAATAGCTTCATTTTAAAAATTGGTAAGCCGGCCGATAAAAATATGTCAGAGAAAAATATGTCGCTTCGGGTATTTATTTCCATTGCGGGACCGCTGTGTGGCGCGGCGCATGCTTAGCTGGAGTCTCAGTGTTTGTAAATAAATTCTTGTAAATCGTGAAAAGTAATTAAGCTTGTTATGAATTTCTGAAAATTAAATAAATTAAAATGAAAAAAATGAAGTGTGCGTATATGTGCAAATACATATATGTATGCTTAAACTTTGTCCAGCGGCGTTTCCGGACCTTCTCGTTCTGTAAATGCTCGTACCTGTAGTCGCTCAGGACAAGTGCTGCAGCGTTGTCGATATATTGACGGTACATGCTCCTGCTGAATATAACCAACCGGCGCACAGTGGGCCGTTGTATGGGAGAATTGGAATTAAATCTGCAACTTTTGAATCCGTAGACCGATCTTAATAGTACTAGTTCAAAAATGGTTACTGTAGCTTACCGGGAAAAAACACTTTTTTTGTTTAAACGCATAAAATAATTATTTGTTATTGTCAATCACTCTAAATTGGGGCTTAAAACATAGTTGTAATCCATATTTACAATAATAGTGGAACATTTCCTCATTCGATAATACTTATACTCTTTATTTCGACTTTTCTGAGGCTCCTCTGGCAGTGGTACATAGCACAACTTCATCTTGCTTATTGAAATCTCGAATGATTCAGTAATTATAAACTTATTCAAGATACCCCGACGTCAGAAGTCAATTTGGCTTTACCTAATAGCTTCATTTTAAAAATTGGTAAGCCGGCCGATAAAAATATGTCAGAGAAAAATATGTCGCTTCGGGTATTTATTTCCATTGCGGGACCGCTGTGTGGCGCGGCGCATGCTTAGCTGGAGTCTCAGTGTTTGTAAATAAATTCTTGTAAATCGTGAAAAGTAATTAAGCTTGTTATGAATTTCTGAAAACTAAATAAATTAAAATGAAAAAAATGAAGTGTGCGTATATGTGCAAATACATATATGTATGCTTAAACTTTGTCCAGCGGCGTTTAAGGACCTTCTCGTTCTGTAAATGCTTGTACCTGTAGTCGCTCAGGGCAAGTGCTGCAGCGTTGTCGATATATTGACGGTACATGCTGCTGCTGACTATAACCAACCGGTGCACAGTGGGCCGTTGTATGGGAGAGTTGGAATTAAATCTGCAACTTTTGAACCCGTAGACCGATCTTAATAGTACTAGTTCAAAAATGGTTACTGTATCTTACCGGGAAAAAACATTTTTTTTTGTTTAAATGCATAAAATAATTATTTGTTATTGTCAATCACTCTAAATTGGGGCTTAAAACATAGTTGTAATCCATATTTATAATAATAGTGGAACATTTCTTCATTCCATAATACTTATACTCTTTTCTGAGGCTCCTCTGGCAGTGGTACATAGCACAACTTCATCTTGCTTATTGAAATCTCGAATAATTCAGTAATTATAAACTTATCCAAATACCCCGACGTCAGAATTCAATTTGTTTCGGCAACTTCGCCCTAACTGCGAAGTGTTACGCCAGTTGTAACATGTGAACCAGACATGCATTTTATGACACCTCAAAGAAAACAAGATAAAAGCAATTAGTTTTATATAATTATAATAATTTGATGACCTAAAGTATTCCAATTCACAAAAATAAACTCTTCCCCGACCTCTCGCACAGCATGGACACGATACATGCATTGCATGGGAAATTGTTTGAAAATGCCGAAAAATGCATGACATTGCTCCACTTAAACTTAACTTGCTTATTGAAATCTCGAATGATTCAGTAATTATAAACATATTCAAGATACCCCGACGTCAGAAGACAATTTGGCTTTACCACAGTTGTAACATGTGAACCAGACATGCATTTTATGACACCTCAAAAAAAACAAGATAAAAGCAATTAGTTTTATAATTATAATAATTTTATGACCTAAAGTATTCCAATTCACAAAAATAAACTCTTCCCCGACCTCTCGCACAGCATGGACACGATACATGCATTGTATGGGAAATTGTTTGAAAATGCCGAAAAATGCAGGACAACGCTCCACTTAAACTTATCTTGCTTATTGAAATCTTGAACGATTCAGTAATTATAAACTTATTCAAGATACCCCGACGTCAGAAGTCAATTTGGCTTTACCTAATAGCTTCATTTTAAAAATTGGTAAGCCGGCCGATAAAAATATGTCAGAGAAAAATATGTCGCTTCGGGTATTTATTTCCATTGCGGGACCGCTGTGTGGCGCGGCGCATGCTTAGCTGGAGTCTCAGTGTTTGTAAATAAATTCTTGTAAATCGTGAAAAGTAATTAAGCTTGTTATGAATTTCTGAAAATTAAATAAATTAAAATGAAAAAAATGAAGTGTGCGTATATGTGCAAATACATATATGTATGCTTAAACTTTGTCCAGCGGCGTTTCCGGACCTTCTCGTTCTGTAAATGCTCGTACCTGTAGTCGCTCAGGACAAGTGCTGCAGCGTTGTCGATATATTGACGGTACATGCTCCTGCTGAATATAACCAACCGGCGCACAGTGGGCCGTTGTATGGGAGAATTGGAATTAAATCTGCAACTTTTGAATCCGTAGACCGATCTTAATAGTACTAGTTCAAAAATGGTTACTGTAGCTTACCGGGAAAAAACACTTTTTTTGTTTAAACGCATAAAATAATTATTTGTTATTGTCAATCACTCTAAATTGGGGCTTAAAACATAGTTGTAATCCATATTTACAATAATAGTGGAACATTTCTTCATTCGATAATACTTATACTCTTTATTTCGACTTTTCTGAGGCTCCTCTGGCAGTGGTACATAGCACAACTTCATCTTGCTTATTGAAATCTCGAATGATTCAGTAATTATAAACTTATTCAAGATACCCCGACGTCAGAAGTCAATTTGGCTTTACCTAATAGCTTCATTTTAAAAATTGGTAAGCCGGCCGATAAAAATATGTCAGAGAAAAATATGTCGCTTCGGGTATTTATTTCCATTGCGGGACCGCTGTGTGGCGCGGCGCATGCTTAGCTGGAGTCTCAGTGTTTGTAAATAAATTCTTGTAAATCGTAAAAAGTAATTAAGCTTGTTATGAATTTCTGAAAATTAAATAAATTAAAATGAAAAAAATTAAGTGTGCGTATATGTGCAAATACATATATGTATGCTTAAACTTTGTCCAGCGGCGTTTCCGGACCTTCTCGTTCTGTAAATGCTCGTACCTGTAGTCGCTCAGGACAAGTGCTGCAGCGTTGTCGATATATTGACGGTACATGCTCATGCTGACTATAACCAACCGGCGCACAGTGGGCCGTTGTATGGGAGAGTTGGAATTAAATCTGCAACTTTTGAACCCGTAGACCGATCTTAATAGTACTAGTTCAAAAATGGTTACTGTATCTTACCGGGGAAAAACATTTTTTTTGTTTAAATGCATAAAATAATTATTTGTTATTGTCAATCACTCTAAATTGGGGCCTAAAACATAGTTGTAGTCCATATTTATAATAATAGTGGACCATTTCTTCATTCCATAATACTTATACTCTTTTCTGAGGCTCCTCTGGCAGTGGTACATAGCACAACTTCATCTTGCTTATTGAAATCTCGAATAATTCAGTAATTATAAACTTATCCAAATACCCCGACGTCAGAATTCAATTTGTTTCGGCAACTTCGCCCTAATTGCGAAGTGTTAGGCCAGTTGTAACATGTGAACCAGACATGCATTTTATGACACCTCAAAGAAAACAAGATAAAAGCAATTAGTTTTATATAATTATAATAATTTGATGACCTAACGTATTCCAATTCACAAAAATAAACTCTTCCCCGACCTCTCGCACAGCATGGACACGATACATGCATTGCATGGGAAATTGTTTGAAAATGCCGAAAAATGCATGACATTGCTCCACTTAAACTTAACTTGCTTATTGAAATCTCGAATGATTCAGTAATTATAAACATATTCAAGATACCCCGACGTCAGAAGACAATTTGGCTTTACCACAGTTGTAACATGTGAACCAGACATGCATTTTATGACACCTCAAAGAAAACAAGATAAAAGCAATTAGTTTTATAATTATAATAATTTTATGACCTAAAGTATTCCAATTCACAAAAATAAACTCTTCCCCGACCTCTCGCACAGCATGGACACGATACATGCATTGTATGGGAAATTGTTTGAAAATGCCGAAAAATGCAGGACAATGCTCCACTTAAACTTATCTTGCTTATTGAAATCTTGAACGATTCAGTAATTATAAACTTATTCAAGATACCCCGACGTCAGAAGTCAATTTGGCTTTACCTAATAGCTTCATTTTAAAAATTGGTAAGCCGGCCGATAAAAATATGTCAGAGAAAAATATGTCGCTTCGGGTATTTATTTCCATTGCGGGACCGCTGTGTGGCGCGGCGCATGCTTAGCTGGAGTCTCAGTGTTTGTAAATAAATTCTTGTAAATCGTGAAAAGTAATTAAGCTTGTTATGAATTTCTGAAAATTAAATAAATTAAAATGAAAAAAATGAAGTGTGCGTGTATGTGCAAATACATATATGTATGCTTAAACTTTGTCCAGCGGCGTTTCCGGACCTTCTCGTTCTGTAAATGCTCGTACCTGTAGTCGCTCAGGACAAGTGCTGCAGCGTTGTCGATATATTGACGGTACATGCTCCTGCTGAATATAACCAACCGGCGCACAGTGGGCCGTTGTATGGGAGAATTGGAATTAAATCTGCAACTTTTGAATCCGTAGACCGATCTTAATAGTACTAGTTCAAAAATGGTTACTGTAGCTTACCGGGAAAAAACACTTTTTTTGTTTAAACGCATAAAATAATTATTTGTTATTGTCAATCACTCTAAATTGGGGCTTAAAACATAGTTGTAATCCATATTTACAATAATAGTGGAACATTTCTTCATTCGATAATACTTATACTCTTTATTTCGACTTTTCTGAGGCTCCTCTGGCAGTGGTACATAGCACAACTTCATCTTGCTTATTGAAATCTCGAATGATTCAGTAATTATAAACTTATTCAAGATACCCCGACGTCAGAAGTCAATTTGGCTTTACCTAATAGCTTCATTTTAAAAATTGGTAAGCCGGCCGATAAAAATATGTCAGAGAAAAATATGTCGCTTCGGGTATTTATTTCCATTGCGGGACCGCTGTGTGGCGCGGCGCATGCTTAGCTGGAGTCTCAGTGTTTGTAAATAAATTCTTGTAAATCGTAAAAAGTAATTAAGCTTGTTATGAATTTCTGAAAATTAAATAAATTAAAATGAAAAAAATTAAGTGTGCGTATATGTGCAAATACATATATGTATGCTTAAACTTTGTCCAGCGGCGTTTCCGGACCTTCTCGTTCTGTAAATGCTCGTACCTGTAGTCGCTCAGGACAAGTGCTGCAGCGTTGTCGATATATTGACGGTACATGCTCATGCTGACTATAACCAACCGGCGCACAGTGGGCCGTTGTATGGGAGAGTTGGAATTAAATCTGCAACTTTTGAACCCGTAGACCGATCTTAATAGTACTAGTTCAAAAATGGTTACTGTATCTTACCGGGGAAAAACATTTTTTTTGTTTAAATGCATAAAATAATTATTTGTTATTGTCAATCACTCTAAATTGGGGCCTAAAACATAGTTGTAATCCATATTTATAATAATAGTGGACCATTTCTTCATTCCATAATACTTATACTCTTTTCTGAGGCTCCTCTGGCAGTGGTACATAGCACAACTTCATCTTGCTTATTGAAATCTCGAATAATTCAGTAATTATAAACTTATCCAAATACCCCGACGTCAGAATTCAATTTGTTTCGGCAACTTCGCCCTAATTGCGAAGTGTTACGCCAGTTGTAACATGTGAACCAGACATGCATTTTATGACACCTCAAAGAAAACAAGATAAAAGCAATTAGTTTTATATAATTATAATAATTTGATGACCTAACGTATTCCAATTCACAAAAATAAACTCTTCCCCGACCTCTCGCACAGCATGGACACGATACATGCATTGCATGGGAAATTGTTTGAAAATGCCGAAAAATGCATGACATTGCTCCACTTAAACTTAACTTGCTTATTGAAATTTCGAATGATTCAGTAATTATAAACATATTCAAGATACCCCGACGTCAGAAGACAATTTGGCTTTACCACAGTTGTAACATGTGAACCAGACATGCATTTTATGACACCTCAAAGAAAACAAGATAAAAGCAATTAGTTTTATAATTATAATAATTTTATGACCTAAAGTATTCCAATTCACAAAAATAAACTCTTCCCCGACCTCTCGCACAGCATGGACACGATACATGCATTGTATGGGAAATTGTTTGAAAATGCCGAAAAATGCAGGACAATGCTCCACTTAAACTTATCTTGCTTATTGAAATCTTGAATGATTCAGTAATTATAAACTTATTCAAGATACCCCGACGTCAGAGGTCAATTTGGCTTTACCTAATAGCCTCATTTTAAAAATTGGTAAGCCGGCCGATAAAAATATGTCAGAGAAAAATATGTCGCTTCGGGTATTTATTTCCATTGCGGGACCGCTGTGCGGCGCATGCTTAGCTGGAGTCTCAGTGTTTGTAAATAAATTCTTGTAAATCGTGAAAAGTAATTAAGCTTGTTATGAATTTCTGAAAATTAAATAAATTAAAATGAAAAAAATGAAGTGTGCGTGTATGTGCAAATACATATATGTATGCTTAAACTTTGTCCAGCGGCGTTTCCGGACCTTCTCGTTCTGTAAATGCTCGTACCTGTAGTCGCTCAGGACAAGTGCTGCAGCGTTGTCGATATATTGACGGTACATGCTCCTGCTGAATATAACCAACCGGCGCACAGTGGGCCGTTGTATGGGAGAATTGGAATTAAATCTGCAACTTTTGAATCCGTAGACCGATCTTAATAGTACTAGTTCAAAAATGGTTACTGTAGCCTACCGGGAAAAAACACTTTTTTTGTTTAAACGCATAAAATAATTATTTGTTATTGTCAATCACTCTAAATTGGGGCTTAAAACATAGTTGTAATCCATATTTACAATAATAGTGGAACATTTCTTCATTCGATAATACTTATACTCTTTATTTCGACTTTTCTGAGGCTCCTCTGGCAGTGGTACATAGCACAACTTCATCTTGCTTATTGAAATCTCGAATGATTCAGTAATTATAAACTTATTCAAGATACCCCGACGTCAGAAGTCAATTTGGCTTTACCTAATAGCTTCATTTTAAAAATTGGTAAGCTGGCCGATAAAAATATGTCAGAGAAAAATATGTCGCTTCGGGTATTTATTTCCATTGCGGGACCGCTGTGTGGCGCGGCGCATGCTTAGCTGGAGTCTCAGTGTTTGTAAATAAATTCTTGTAAATCGTAAAAAGTAATTAAGCTTGTTATGAATTTCTGAAAATTAAATAAATTAAAATGAAAAAAATTAAGTGTGCGTATATGTGCAAATACATATATGTATGCTTAAACTTTGTCCAGCGGCGTTTCCGGACCTTCTCGTTCTGTAAATGCTCGTACCTGTAGTCGCTCAGGACAAGTGCTGCAGCGTTGTCGATATATTGACGGTACATGCTCATGCTGACTATAACCAACCGGCGCACAGTGGGCCGTTGTATGGGAGAGTTGGAATTAAATCTGCAACTTTTGAACCCGTAGACCGATCTTAATAGTACTAGTTCAAAAATGGTTACTGTATCTTACCGGGGAAAAACATTTTTTTTGTTTAAATGCATAAAATAATTATTTGTTATTGTCAATCACTCTAAATTGGGGCCTAAAACATAGTTGTAATCCATATTTATAATAATAGTGGACCATTTCTTCATTCCATAATACTTATACTCTTTTCTGAGGCTCCTCTGGCAGTGGTACATAGCACAACTTCATCTTGCTTATTGAAATCTCGAATAATTCAGTAATTATAAACTTATCCAAATACCCCGACGTCAGAATTCAATTTGTTTCGGCAACTTCGCCCTAATTGCGAAGTGTTACGCCAGTTGTAACATGTGAACCAGACATGCATTTTATGACACCTCAAAGAAAACAAGATAAAAGCAATTAGTTTTATATAATTATAATAATTTGATGACCTAACGTATTCCAATTCACAAAAATAAACTCTTCCCCGACCTCTCGCACAGCATGGACACGATACATGCATTGCATGGGAAATTGTTTGAAAATGCCGAAAAATGCATGACATTGCTCCACTTAAACTTAACTTGCTTATTGAAATTTCGAATGATTCAGTAATTATAAACATATTCAAGATACCCCGACGTCAGAAGACAATTTGGCTTTACCACAGTTGTAACATGTGAACCAGACATGCATTTTATGACACCTCAAAGAAAACAAGATAAAAGCAATTAGTTTTATAATTATAATAATTTTATGACCTAAAGTATTCCAATTCACAAAAATAAACTCTTCCCCGACCTCTCGCACAGCATGGACACGATACATGCATTGTATGGGAAATTGTTTGAAAATGCCGAAAAATGCAGGACAATGCTCCACTTAAACTTATCTTGCTTATTGAAATCTTGAATGATTCAGTAATTATAAACTTATTCAAGATACCCCGACGTCAGAGGTCAATTTGGCTTTACCTAATAGCCTCATTTTAAAAATTGGTAAGCCGGCCGATAAAAATATGTCAGAGAAAAATATGTCGCTTCGGGTATTTATTTCCATTGCGGGACCGCTGTGCGGCGCATGCTTAGCTGGAGTCTCAGTGTTTGTAAATAAATTCTTGTAAATCGTGAAAAGTAATTAAGCTTGTTATGAATTTCTGAAAATTAAATAAATTAAAATGAAAAAAATGAAGTGTGCGTATATGTACAAATACATATATGTATGCTTATACTTTGTCCAGCGGCGTTTCCGGACCTTCTCGTTCTGTAAATGCTTGTACCTGTAGTCGCTCAGGACAAGTGCTGCAGCGTTGTCGATATATTGACGGTACATGCTCCTGCTGACTATAACCAACCGGCGCACAGTGGGCCGTTGTATGGGAGAGTTGGAATTAAATCTGCAACTTTTGAACCCGTAGACTGATCTTGATAGTACTAGTTCAAAAATGGTTACTGTAGCTTACCGGGAAAAAACACTTTTTTTGTTTAAACGCATAAAATAATTATTTGTTATTGTCAATCACTCTAAATTGGGGCTTAAAACATAGTTGTAATCCATATTTATAATAATAGTGGAACATTTCTTCATTCCATAATACTTATACTCTTTTCTGAGGCTCCTCTGGCAGTGGTACATAGCACAACTTCATCTTGCTTATTGAAATCTCGAATGATTCAGCAATTATAAACTTATTCAAGATACCCCGACGTCAGAAGTCAATTTGGCTTTACCTAATAGCTTCATTTTAAAAATTGGTAAGCCGGCCGATAAAAATATGTCAGAGAAAAATATGTCGCTTCGGGTATTTATTTCCATTGCGGGACCGCTGTGTGGCGCGGCGCATGCTTAGCTGGAGTCTCAGTGTTTGTAAATAAATTCTTGTAAATCGTGAAAAGTAATTAAGCTTGTTATGAATTTCTGAAAATTAAATAAATTAAAATGAAAAAAATGAAGTGTGCGTGTATGTGCAAATACATATATGTATGCTTAAACTTTGTCCAGCGGCGTTTCCGGACCTTCTCGTTCTGTAAATGCTCGTACCTGTAGTCGCTCAGGACAAGTGCTGCAGCGTTGTCGATATATTGACGGTACATGCTCCTGCTGAATATAACCAACCGGCGCACAGTGGGCCGTTGTATGGGAGAATTGGAATTAAATCTGCAACTTTTGAATCCGTAGACCGATCTTAATAGTACTAGTTCAAAAATGGTTACTGTAGCTTACCGGGAAAAAACACTTTTTTTGTTTAAACGCATAAAATAATTATTTGTTGTTGTCAATCACTCTAAATTGGGGCTTAAAACATAGTTGTAATCCATATTTACAATAATAGTGGAACATTTCTTCATTCGATAATACTTATACTCTTTATTTCGACTTTTCTGAGGCTCCTCTGGCAGTGGTACATAGCACAACTTCATCTTGCTTATTGAAATCTCGAATGATTCAGTAATTATAAACTTATTCAAGATACCCCGACGTCAGAAGTCAATTTGGCTTTACCTAATAGCTTCATTTTAAAAATTGGTAAGCCGGCCGATAAAAATATGTCAGAGAAAAATATGTCGCTTCGGGTATTTATTTCCATTGCGGGACCGCTGTGTGGCGCGGCGCATGCTTAGCTGGAGTCTCAGTGTTTGTAAATAAATTCTTGTAAATCGTAAAAAGTAATTAAGCTTGTTATGAATTTCTGAAAATTAAATAAATTAAAATGAAAAAAATTAAGTGTGCGTATATGTGCAAATACATATATGTATGCTTAAACTTTGTCCAGCGGCGTTTCCGGACCTTCTCGTTCTGTAAATGCTCGTACCTGTAGTCGCTCAGGACAAGTGCTGCAGCGTTGTCGATATATTGACGGTACATGCTCATGCTGACTATAACCAACCGGCGCACAGTGGGCCGTTGTATGGGAGAGTTGGAATTAAATCTGCAACATTTGAACCCGTAGACCGATCTTAATAGTACTAGTTCAAAAATGGTTACTGTAGCTTACCGGGAAAAAACACTTTTTTTGTTTAAACGCATAAAATAATTATTTGTTATTGTCAATCACTCTAAATTGGGGCTTAAAACATAGTTGTAATCCATATTTATTATAATAGTGGAACATTTCTTCATTCGATAATACTTATACTCTTTATTTCGACTTTTCTGAGGCTCCTCTGGCAGTGGTACATAGCACAACTTCATCTCGCAAAGCATGGACACGATACATGCATTGCATGGGAAATTGTTTGAAAATGCCGAAAAATGCAGGACATCGCTCCACTTAAACTTATCTTGCTTATTGAAATCTTGAATGATTCAGTAATTATAAACTTATTCAAGATACCCCGACGTCAGAAGTCAATTTGGCTTTACCTAATAGCTTCATTTTAAAAATTTGTAAGCCGGCCGATAAAAATATGTCAGAGAAAAATATGTCGCTTCGGGTATTTATTTCCATTGCGGGACCGCTGAGCGGCGCGGCGCATGCTTAGCTGGAGTCTCAGTGTTTGTAAATAAATTCTTGTAAATCGTAAAAAGTAATTAAGCTTGTTATGAATTTCTGAAAATTAAATAAATTAAAATGAAAAAAATTAAGTGTGCGTATATGTGCAAATACATATATGTATGCTTAAACTTTGTCCAGCGGCGTTTCCGGACCTTCTCGTTCTGTAAATGCTCGTACCTGTAGTCGCTCAGGACAAGTGCTGCAGCGTTGTCGATATATTGACGGTACATGCTCATGCTGACTATAACCAACCGGCGCACAGTGGGCCGTTGTATGGGAGAGTTGGAATTAAATCTGCAACTTTTGAACCCGTAGACCGATCTTAATAGTACTAGTTCAAAAATGGTTACTGTATCTTACCGGGGAAAAACATTTTTTTTGTTTAAATGCATAAAATAATTATTTGTTATTGTCAATCACTCTAAATTGGGGCCTAAAACATAGTTGTAATCCATATTTATAATAATAGTGGACCATTTCTTCATTCCATAATACTTATACTCTTTTCTGAGGCTCCTCTGGCAGTGGTACATAGCACAACTTCATCTTGCTTATTGAAATCTCGAATAATTCAGTAATTATAAACTTATCCAAATACCCCGACGTCAGAATTCAATTTGTTTCGGCAACTTCGCCCTAATTGCGAAGTGTTACGCCAGTTGTAACATGTGAACCAGACATGCATTTTATGACACCTCAAAGAAAACAAGATAAAAGCAATTAGTTTTATATAATTATAATAATTTGATGACCTAACGTATTCCAATTCACAAAAATAAACTCTTCCCCGACCTCTCGCACAGCATGGACACGATACATGCATTGCATGGGAAATTGTTTGAAAATGCCGAAAAATGCATGACATTGCTCCACTTAAACTTAACTTGCTTATTGAAATTTCGAATGATTCAGTAATTATAAACATATTCAAGATACCCCGACGTCAGAAGACAATTTGGCTTTACCACAGTTGTAACATGTGAACCAGACATGCATTTTATGACACCTCAAAGAAAACAAGATAAAAGCAATTAGTTTTATAATTATAATAATTTTATGACCTAAAGTATTCCAATTCACAAAAATAAACTCTTCCCCGACCTCTCGCACAGCATGGACACGATACATGCATTGTATGGGAAATTGTTTGAAAATGCCGAAAAATGCAGGACAATGCTCCACTTAAACTTATCTTGCTTATTGAAATCTTGAATGATTCAGTAATTATAAACTTATTCAAGATACCCCGACGTCAGAGGTCAATTTGGCTTTACCTAATAGCCTCATTTTAAAAATTGGTAAGCCGGCCGATAAAAATATGTCAGAGAAAAATATGTCGCTTCGGGTATTTATTTCCATTGCGGGACCGCTGTGCGGCGCATGCTTAGCTGGAGTCTCAGTGTTTGTAAATAAATTCTTGTAAATCGTGAAAAGTAATTAAGCTTGTTATGAATTTCTGAAAATTAAATAAATTAAAATGAAAAAAATGAAGTGTGCGTATATGTACAAATACATATATGTATGCTTATACTTTGTCCAGCGGCGTTTCCGGACCTTCTCGTTCTGTAAATGCTTGTACCTGTAGTCGCTCAGGACAAGTGCTGCAGCGTTGTCGATATATTGACGGTACATGCTCCTGCTGACTATAACCAACCGGCGCACAGTGGGCCGTTGTATGGGAGAGTTGGAATTAAATCTGCAACTTTTGAACCCGTAGACTGATCTTGATAGTACTAGTTCAAAAATGGTTACTGTAGCTTACCGGGAAAAAACACTTTTTTTGTTTAAACGCATAAAATAATTATTTGTTATTGTCAATCACTCTAAATTGGGGCTTAAAACATAGTTGTAATCCATATTTATAATAATAGTGGAACATTTCTTCATTCCATAATACTTATACTCTTTTCTGAGGCTCCTCTGGCAGTGGTACATAGCACAACTTCATCTTGCTTATTGAAATCTCGAATGATTCAGCAATTATAAACTTATTCAAGATACCCCGACGTCAGAAGTCAATTTGGCTTTACCTAATAGCTTCATTTTAAAAATTGGTAAGCCGGCCGATAAAAATATGTCAGAGAAAAATATGTCGCTTCGGGTATTTATTTCCATTGCGGGACCGCTGTGTGGCGCGGCGCATGCTTAGCTGGAGTCTCAGTGTTTGTAAATAAATTCTTGTAAATCGTGAAAAGTAATTAAGCTTGTTATGAATTTCTGAAAATTAAATAAATTAAAATGAAAAAAATGAAGTGTGCGTGTATGTGCAAATACATATATGTATGCTTAAACTTTGTCCAGCGGCGTTTCCGGACCTTCTCGTTCTGTAAATGCTCGTACCTGTAGTCGCTCAGGACAAGTGCTGCAGCGTTGTCGATATATTGACGGTACATGCTCCTGCTGAATATAACCAACCGGCGCACAGTGGGCCGTTGTATGGGAGAATTGGAATTAAATCTGCAACTTTTGAATCCGTAGACCGATCTTAATAGTACTAGTTCAAAAATGGTTACTGTAGCTTACCGGGAAAAAACACTTTTTTTGTTTAAACGCATAAAATAATTATTTGTTGTTGTCAATCACTCTAAATTGGGGCTTAAAACATAGTTGTAATCCATATTTACAATAATAGTGGAACATTTCTTCATTCGATAATACTTATACTCTTTATTTCGACTTTTCTGAGGCTCCTCTGGCAGTGGTACATAGCACAACTTCATCTTGCTTATTGAAATCTCGAATGATTCAGTAATTATAAACTTATTCAAGATACCCCGACGTCAGAAGTCAATTTGGCTTTACCTAATAGCTTCATTTTAAAAATTGGTAAGCCGGCCGATAAAAATATGTCAGAGAAAAATATGTCGCTTCGGGTATTTATTTCCATTGCGGGACCGCTGTGTGGCGCGGCGCATGCTTAGCTGGAGTCTCAGTGTTTGTAAATAAATTCTTGTAAATCGTAAAAAGTAATTAAGCTTGTTATGAATTTCTGAAAATTAAATAAATTAAAATGAAAAAAATTAAGTGTGCGTATATGTGCAAATACATATATGTATGCTTAAACTTTGTCCAGCGGCGTTTCCGGACCTTCTCGTTCTGTAAATGCTCGTACCTGTAGTCGCTCAGGACAAGTGCTGCAGCGTTGTCGATATATTGACGGTACATGCTCATGCTGACTATAACCAACCGGCGCACAGTGGGCCGTTGTATGGGAGAGTTGGAATTAAATCTGCAACTTTTGAACCCGTAGACCGATCTTAATAGTACTAGTTCAAAAATGGTTACTGTATCTTACAGGGGAAAAACATTTTTTTTGTTTAAATGCATAAAATAATTATTTGTTATTGTCAATCACTCTAAATTGGGGCCTAAAACATAGTTGTAATCCATATTTATAATAATAGTGGACCATTTCTTCATTCCATAATACTTATACTCTTTTCTGAGGCTCCTCTGGCAGTGGTACATAGCACAACTTCATCTTGCTTATTGAAATCTCGAATAATTCAGTAATTATAAACTTATCCAAATACCCCGACGTCAGAATTCAATTTGTTTCGGCAACTTCGCCCTAATTGCGAAGTGTTACGCCAGTTGTAACATGTGAACCAGACATGCATTTTATGACACCTCAAAGAAAACAAGATAAAAGCAATTAGTTTTATATAATTATAATAATTTGATGACCTAACGTATTCCAATTCACAAAAATAAACTCTTCCCCGACCTCTCGCACAGCATGGACACGATACATGCATTGCATGGGAAATTGTTTGAAAATGCCGAAAAATGCATGACATTGCTCCACTTAAACTTAACTTGCTTATTGAAATTTCGAATGATTCAGTAATTATAAACATATTCAAGATACCCCGACGTCAGAAGACAATTTGGCTTTACCACAGTTGTAACATGTGAACCAGACATGCATTTTATGACACCTCAAAGAAAACAAGACAAAAGCAATTAGTTTTATAATTATAATAATTTTATGACCTAAAGTATTCCAATTCACAAAAATAAACTCTTCCCCGACCTCTCGCACAGCATGGACACGATACATGCATTGTATGGGAAATTGTTTGAAAATGCCGAAAAATGCAGGACAATGCTCCACTTAAACTTATCTTGCTTATTGAAATCTTGAATGATTCAGTAATTATAAACTTATTCAAGATACCCCGACGTCAGAGGTCAATTTGGCTTTACCTAATAGCCTCATTTTAAAAATTGGTAAGCCGGCCGATAAAAATATGTCAGAGAAAAATATGTCGCTTCGGGTATTTATTTCCATTGCGGGACCGCTGTGCGGCGCATGCTTAGCTGGAGTCTCAGTGTTTGTAAATAAATTCTTGTAAATCGTGAAAAGTAATTAAGCTTGTTATGAATTTCTGAAAATTAAATAAATTAAAATGAAAAAAATGAAGTGTGCGTATATGTACAAATACATATATGTATGCTTATACTTTGTCCAGCGGCGTTTCCGGACCTTCTCGTTCTGTAAATGCTTGTACCTGTAGTCGCTCAGGACAAGTGCTGCAGCGTTGTCGATATATTGACGGTACATGCTCCTGCTGACTATAACCAACCGGCGCACAGTGGGCCGTTGTATGGGAGAGTTGGAATTAAATCTGCAACTTTTGAACCCGTAGACTGATCTTGATAGTACTAGTTCAAAAATGGTTACTGTAGCTTACCGGGAAAAAACACTTTTTTTGTTTAAACGCATAAAATAATTATTTGTTATTGTCAATCACTCTAAATTGGGGCTTAAAACATAGTTGTAATCCATATTTATAATAATAGTGGAACATTTCTTCATTCCATAATACTTATACTCTTTTCTGAGGCTCCTCTGGCAGTGGTACATAGCACAACTTCATCTTGCTTATTGAAATCTCGAATGATTCAGCAATTATAAACTTATTCAAGATACCCCGACGTCAGAAGTCAATTTGGCTTTACCTAATAGCTTCATTTTAAAAATTGGTAAGCCGGCCGATAAAAATATGTCAGAGAAAAATATGTCGCTTCGGGTATTTATTTCCATTGCGGGACCGCTGTGTGGCGCGGCGCATGCTTAGCTGGAGTCTCAGTGTTTGTAAATAAATTCTTGTAAATCGTGAAAAGTAATTAAGCTTGTTATGAATTTCTGAAAATTAAATAAATTAAAATGAAAAAAATGAAGTGTGCGTGTATGTGCAAATACATATATGTATGCTTAAACTTTGTCCAGCGGCGTTTCCGGACCTTCTCGTTCTCTAAATGCTCGTACCTGTAGTCGCTCAGGACAAGTGCTGCAGCGTTGTCGATATATTGACGGTACATGCTCCTGCTGAATATAACCAACCGGCGCACAGTGGGCCGTTGTATGGGAGAATTGGAATTAAATCTGCAACTTTTGAATCCGTAGACCGATCTTAATAGTACTAGTTCAAAAATGGTTACTGTAGCTTACCGGGAAAAAACACTTTTTTTGTTTAAACGCATAAAATAATTATTTGTTGTTGTCAATCACTCTAAATTGGGGCTTAAAACATAGTTGTAATCCATATTTACAATAATAGTGGAACATTTCTTCATTCGATAATACTTATACTCTTTATTTCGACTTTTCTGAGGCTCCTCTGGCAGTGGTACATAGCACAACTTCATCTTGCTTATTGAAATCTCAAATGATTCAGTAATTATAAACTTATTCAAGATACCCCGACGTCAGAAGTCAATTTGGCTTTACCTAATAGCTTCATTTTAAAAATTGGTAAGCCGGCCGATAAAAATATGTCAGAGAAAAATATGTCGCTTCGGGTATTTATTTCCATTGCGGGACCGCTGTGTGGCGCGGCGCATGCTTAGCTGGAGTCTCAGTGTTTGTAAATAAATTCTTGTAAATCGTAAAAAGTAATTAAGCTTGTTATGAATTTCTGAAAATTAAATAAATTAAAATGAAAAAAATTAAGTGTGCGTATATGTGCAAATACATATATGTATGCTTAAACTTTGTCCAGCGGCGTTTCCGGACCTTCTCGTTCTGTAAATGCTCGTACCTGTAGTCGCTCAGGACAAGTGCTGCAGCGTTGTCGATATATTGACGGTACATGCTCATGCTGACTATAACCAACCGGCGCACAGTGGGCCGTTGTATGGGAGAGTTGGAATTAAATCTGCAACTTTTGAACCCGTAGACCGATCTTAATAGTACTAGTTCAAAAATGGTTACTGTATCTTACAGGGGAAAAACATTTTTTTTGTTTAAATGCATAAAATAATTATTTGTTATTGTCAATCACTCTAAATTGGGGCCTAAAACATAGTTGTAATCCATATTTATAATAATAGTGGACCATTTCTTCATTCCATAATACTTATACTCTTTTCTGAGGCTCCTCTGGCAGTGGTACATAGCACAACTTCATCTTGCTTATTGAAATCTCGAATAATTCAGTAATTATAAACTTATCCAAATACCCCGACGTCAGAATTCAATTTGTTTCGGCAACTTCGCCCTAATTGCGAAGTGTTACGCCAGTTGTAACATGTGAACCAGACATGCATTTTATGACACCTCAAAGAAAACAAGATAAAAGCAATTAGTTTTATATAATTATAATAATTTGATGACCTAACGTATTCCAATTCACAAAAATAAACTCTTCCCCGACCTCTCGCACAGCATGGACACGATACATGCATTGCATGGGAAATTGTTTGAAAATGCCGAAAAATGCATGACATTGCTCCACTTAAACTTAACTTGCTTATTGAAATTTCGAATGATTCAGTAATTATAAACATATTCAAGATACCCCGACGTCAGAAGACAATTTGGCTTTACCACAGTTGTAACATGTGAACCAGACATGCATTTTATGACACCTCAAAGAAAACAAGACAAAAGCAATTAGTTTTATAATTATAATAATTTTATGACCTAAAGTATTCCAATTCACAAAAATAAACTCTTCCCCGACCTCTCGCACAGCATGGACACGATACATGCATTGTATGGGAAATTGTTTGAAAATGCCGAAAAATGCAGGACAATGCTCCACTTAAACTTATCTTGCTTATTGAAATCTTGAATGATTCAGTAATTATAAACTTATTCAAGATACCCCGACGTCAGAGGTCAATTTGGCTTTACCTAATAGCCTCATTTTAAAAATTGGTAAGCCGGCCGATAAAAATATGTCAGAGAAAAATATGTCGCTTCGGGTATTTATTTCCATTGCGGGACCGCTGTGCGGCGCATGCTTAGCTGGAGTCTCAGTGTTTGTAAATAAATTCTTGTAAATCGTGAAAAGTAATTAAGCTTGTTATGAATTTCTGAAAATTAAATAAATTAAAATGAAAAAAATGAAGTGTGCGTATATGTACAAATACATATATGTATGCTTATACTTTGTCCAGCGGCGTTTCCGGACCTTCTCGTTCTGTAAATGCTTGTACCTGTAGTCGCTCAGGACAAGTGCTGCAGCGTTGTCGATATATTGACGGTACATGCTCCTGCTGACTATAACCAACCGGCGCACAGTGGGCCGTTGTATGGGAGAGTTGGAATTAAATCTGCAACTTTTGAACCCGTAGACTGATCTTGATAGTACTAGTTCAAAAATGGTTACTGTAGCTTACCGGGAAAAAACACTTTTTTTGTTTAAACGCATAAAATAATTATTTGTTATTGTCAATCACTCTAAATTGGGGCTTAAAACATAGTTGTAATCCATATTTATAATAATAGTGGAACATTTCTTCATTCCATAATACTTATACTCTTTTCTGAGGCTCCTCTGGCAGTGGTACATAGCACAACTTCATCTTGCTTATTGAAATCTCGAATGATTCAGCAATTATAAACTTATTCAAGATACCCCGACGTCAGAAGTCAATTTGTTTCGGCAACTTCGCCCTAATTGCGAAGTGTTACGCCAGTTGTAACATGTGAACCAGGCATGCATTTTATGACACCTCAAAGAAAACAAGATAAAAGCAATTAGTTTTATAATTATAATAATTTTATGACCTAAAGTATTCCAATTCACAAAAATTAACTCATCCCCGACCTCTCGCAAAGCATGGACACGATACATGCATTGCATGGGAAATTGCTTGAAAATGCCGAAAAATGCATGACATTGCTAAACTTAAACTTATCTTGCTTATTGAAATCTTGAATGATTCAGTAATTATAAACTTATTCAAGATACCCCGACGTCAGAAGTCAATTTGGCTTTATCTAATAGCTTCATTTTAAAAATTGGTAAGCCGGCCGATAAAAATATGTCAGAGAAAAATATGTCGCTTCGGGTATTTATTTCCATTGCGGGACCGCTGTGTGGCACGGCGCATGCTTAGCTGGAGTCGCAGTGTTTGTAAATAAATTCTTGTAAATCGTGAAAAGTAATTAAGCTTGTTATGAATTTCTGAAAATTAAATAAATTTAAATGAAAAACATTAAGTGTGCGTATATGTGCAAATACATATATGTATGCTTAAACTTTGTCCAGCGGCGTTTAAGGACCTTCTCGTTCTGTAAATGCTTGTACCTGTAGTCGCTCAGGACAAGTGCTGCAGCGTTGTCGATATATTGACGGTACATGCTCCTGCTGACTATAACCAACCGGCGCACAGTGGGCCGTTGTATGGGAGAGTTGGAATTAAATCTGCAACTTTTGAACCCGTAGACTGATCTTGATAGTACTAGTTCAAAAATGGTTACTGTAGCTTACCGGGAAAAAACACTTTTTTTGTTTAAACGCATAAAGTAATTATTTGTTATTGTCAATCACTCTAAATTGGGGCTTAAAACATAGTTGTAATCCATATTTATAATAATAGTGGAACATTTCTTCATTCCATAATACTTATACTCTTTTCTGAGGCTCCTCTGGCAGTGGTACATAGCACAACTTCATCTTGCTTATTGAAATCTCGAATAATTCAGTAATTATAAACTTATCCAAATACCCCGACGTCAGAAGTCAGTTTGTTTCGGCAACTTCGCCCTAATTGCGAAGTGTTACGCCAGTTGTAACATGTGAACCAGACATGCATTTTATGACACCTCAAAGAAAACAAGATAAAAGCAATTAGTTTTATATAATTATAATAATTTGATGACCTAAAGTATTCCAATTCACAAAAATAAACTCTTCCCCGACCTCTCGCACAGCATGGACACGATACATGCATTGCATGGGAAATTGTTTGAAAATGCCGAAAAATGCATGACATTGCTCGACTTAAACTTAACTTGCTTATTGAAATCTCGAATGATTCAGTAATTATAAACATATTCAAGATACCCCGACGTCAGAAGACAATTTGGCTTTACCACAGTTGTAACATGTGAACCAGACATGCATTTTATGACACCTCAAAGAAAACGAGATAAAAGCAATTAGTTTTATAATTATAATAATTTTATGACCTAAAGTATTCCAATTCACAAAAATAAACTCTTCCCCGACCTCTCGCACAGCATGGACACGATACATGCATTGTATGGGAAATTGTTTGAAAATGCCGAAAAATGCAGGACAATGCTCCACTTAAACTTATCTTGCTTATTGAAATCTTGAATGATTCAGTAATTATAAACTTATTCAAGATACCCCGACGTCAGAAGTCAATTTGGCTTTACCTAATAGCTTCATTTTAAAAATTGGTAAGCCGGCCGATAAAAATATGTCAGAGAAAAATATGTCGCTTCGGGTATTTATTTCCATTGCGGGACCGCTGTGTAGCGCGGCGCATGCTTAGCTGGAGTCTCAGTGTTTGTAAATAAATTCTTGTAAATCGTGAAAAGTAATTAAGCTTGTTATGAATTTCTGAAAATTAAATAAATTAAAATGAAAAAAAATGAAGTGTGCGTATATGTGCAAATAAATATATGTATGCTTATACTTTGTCCAGCGGCGTTTCCGGACCTTCTCGTTCTGTAAATGCTTGTACCTGTAGTCGCTCAGGACAAGTGCTGCAGCGTTGTCGATATATTGACGGTACATGCTCCTGCTGACTATAACCAACCGGCGCACAGTGGGCCGTTGTATGGGAGAGTTGGAATTAAATCTGCAACTTTTGAACCCGTAGACTGATCTTGATAGTACTAGTTCAAAAATGGTTACTGTAGCTTACCGGGAAAAAACACTTTTTTTGTTTAAACGCATAAAATAATTATTTGTTATTGTCAATCACTCTAAATTGGGGCTTAAAACATAGTTGTAATCCATATTTATAATAATAGTGGAACATTTCTTCATTCCATAATACTTATACTCTTTTCTGAGGCTCCTCTGGCAGTGGTACATAGCACAACTTCATCTTGCTTATTGAAATCTCGAATGATTCAGCAATTATAAACTTATTCAAGATACCCCGACGTCAGAAGTCAATTTGTTTCGGCAACTTCGCCCTAATTGCGAAGTGTTACGCCAGTTGTAACATGTGAACCAGGCATGCATTTTATGACACCTCAAAGAAAACAAGATAAAAGCAATATGACCTAAAGTATTCCAATTCACAAAAATTAACTCATCCCCGACCTCTCGCAAAGCATGGACACGATACATGCATTGCATGGGAAATTGCTTGAAAATGCCGAAAAATGCATGACATTGCTAAACTTAAACTTATCTTGCTTATTGAAATCTTGAATGATTCAGTAATTATAAACTTATTCAAGATACCCCGACGTCAGAAGTCAATTTGGCTTTATCTAATAGCTTCATTTTAAAAATTGGTAAGCCGGCCGATAAAAATATGTCAGAGAAAAATATGTCGCTTCGGGTATTTATTTCCATTGCGGGACCGCTGTGTGGCACGGCGCATGCTTAGCTGGAGTCGCAGTGTTTGTAAATAAATTCTTGTAAATCGTGAAAAGTAATTAAGCTTGTTATGAATTTCTGAAAATTAAATAAATTTAAATGAAAAACATTAAGTGTGCGTATATGTGCAAATACATATATGTATGCTTAAACTTTGTCCAGCGGCGTTTAAGGACCTTCTCGTTCTGTAAATGCTTGTACCTGTAGTCGCTCAGGACAAGTGCTGCAGCGTTGTCGATATATTGACGGTACATGCTCCTGCTGACTATAACCAACCGGCGCACAGTGGGCCGTTGTATGGGAGAGTTGGAATTAAATCTGCAACTTTTGAACCCGTAGACTGATCTTGATAGTACTAGTTCAAAAATGGTTACTGTAGCTTACCGGGAAAAAACACTTTTTTTGTTTAAACGCATAAAGTAATTATTTGTTATTGTCAATCACTCTAAATTGGGGCTTAAAACATAGTTGTAATCCATATTTATAATAATAGTGGAACATTTCTTCATTCCATAATACTTATACTCTTTTCTGAGGCTCCTCTGGCAGTGGTACATAGCACAACTTCATCTTGCTTATTGAAATCTCGAATAATTCAGTAATTATAAACTTATCCAAATACCCCGACGTCAGAAGTCAGTTTGCTTCGGCAACTTCGCCCTAATTGCGAAGTGTTACGCCAGTTGTAACATGTGAACCAGACATGCATTTTATGACACCTCAAAGAAAACAAGATAAAAGCAATTAGTTTTATATAATTATAATAATTTGATGACCTAAAGTATTCCAATTCACAAAAATAAACTCTTCCCCGACCTCTCGCACAGCATGGACACGATACATGCATTGCATGGGAAATTGTTTGAAAATGCCGAAAAATGCATGACATTGCTCGACTTAAACTTAACTTGCTTATTGAAATCTCGAATGATTCAGTAATTATAAACATATTCAAGATACCCCGACGTCAGAAGACAATTTGGCTTTACCACAGTTGTAACATGTGAACCAGACATGCATTTTATGACACCTCAAAGAAAACGAGATAAAAGCAAATAGTTTTATAATTATAATAATTTTATGACCTAAAGTATTCCAATTCACAAAAATAAACTCTTCCCCGACCTCTCGCACAGCATGGACACGATACATGCATTGTATGGGAAATTGTTTGAAAATGCCGAAAAATGCAGGACAATGCTCCACTTAAACTTATCTTGCTTATTGAAATCTTGAATGATTCAGTAATTATAAACTTATTCAAGATACCCCGACGTCAGAAGTCAATTTGGCTTTACCTAATAGCTTCATTTTAAAAATTGGTAAGCCGGCCGATAAAAATATGTCAGAGAAAAATATGTCGCTTCGGGTATTTATTTCCATTGCGGGACCGCTGTGTAGCGCGGCGCATGCTTAGCTGGAGTCTCAGTGTTTGTAAATAAATTCTTGTAAATCGTGAAAAGTAATTAAGCTTGTTATGAATTTCTGAAAATTAAATAAATTAAAATGAAAAAAAATGAAGTGTGCGTATATGTGCAAATAAATATATGTATGCTTATACTTTGTCCAGCGGCGTTTCCGGACCTTCTCGTTCTGTAAATGCTTGTACCTGTAGTCGCTCAGGACAAGTGCTGCAGCGTTGTCGATATATTGACGGTACATGCTCCTGCTGACTATAACCAACCGGCGCACAGTGGGCCGTTGTATGGGAGAGTTGGAATTAAATCTGCAACTTTTGAACCCGTAGACTGATCTTGATAGTACTAGTTCAAAAATGGTTACTGTAGCTTACCGGGAAAAAACACTTTTTTTGTTTAAACGCATAAAATAATTATTTGTTATTGTCAATCACTCTAAATTGGGGCTTAAAACATAGTTGTAATCCATATTTATAATAATAGTGGAACATTTCTTCATTCCATAATACTTATACTCTTTTCTGAGGCTCCTCTGGCAGTGGTACATAGCACAACTTCATCTTGCTTATTGAAATCTCGAATGATTCAGCAATTATAAACTTATTCAAGATACCCCGACGTCAGAAGTCAATTTGTTTCGGCAACTTCGCCCTAATTGCGAAGTGTTACGCCAGTTGTAACATGTGAACCAGGCATGCATTTTATGACACCTCAAAGAAAACAAGATAAAAGCAATATGACCTAAAGTATTCCAATTCACAAAAATTAACTCATCCCCGACCTCTCGCAAAGCATGGACACGATACATGCATTGCATGGGAAATTGCTTGAAAATGCCGAAAAATGCATGACATTGCTAAACTTAAACTTATCTTGCTTATTGAAATCTTGAATGATTCAGTAATTATAAACTTATTCAAGATACCCCGACGTCAGAAGTCAATTTGGCTTTATCTAATAGCTTCATTTTAAAAATTGGTAAGCCGGCCGATAAAAATATGTCAGAGAAAAATATGTCGCTTCGGGTATTTATTTCCATTGCGGGACCGCTGTGTGGCACGGCGCATGCTTAGCTGGAGTCGCAGTGTTTGTAAATAAATTCTTGTAAATCGTGAAAAGTAATTAAGCTTGTTATGAATTTCTGAAAATTAAATAAATTTAAATGAAAAATATTAAGTGTGCGTATATGTGCAAATACATATATGTATGCTTAAACTTTGTTCAGCGGTGTTTAAGGACCTTCTCGTTCTGTAAATGCTTGTACCTGTAGTCGCTCAGGACAAGTGCTGCAGCGTTGTCGATATATTGACGGTACATGCTTCTGCTGACTATAACCAACCGGCGCACAGTGGGCCGTTGTATGGGAGAGTTGGAATTAAATCTGCAACTTTTGAACCCGTAGACCGATCTTAATAGTACTAGTTCAAAAATGGTTACTGTATCTTACCGGGAAAAAACATTTTTTTTGTTTAAATGCATAAAATAATTATTTGTTATTGTCAATCACTCTAAATTGGGGCTTAAAACATAGTTGTAATCCATATTTATAATAATAGTGGAACATTTCTTCATTCCAGAATACTTATACTCTTTTCTGAGGCTCCTCTGGCAGTGGTACATAGCACAACTTCATCTTGCTTATTGAAATCTCGAATAATTCAGTAATTATAAACTTATCCAAATACCCCGACGTCAGAAGTCAGTTTGTTTCGGCAACTTCGCCCTAATTGCGAAGTGTTACGCCAGTTGTAACATGTGAACCAGACATGCATTTTATGACACCTCAAAGAAAACAAGATAAAAGCAATTAGTTTTATATAATTATAATAATTTGATGACCTAAAGTATTCCAATTCACAAAAATAAACTCTTCCCCGACCTCTCGCACAGCATGGACACGATACATGCATTGCATGGGAAATTGTTTGAAAATGCCGAAAAATGCATGACATTGCTAAACTTAAACTTAACTTGCTTATTGAAATCTCGAATGATTCAGTAATTATAAACATATTCAAGATACCCCGACGTCAGAAGACAATTTGGCTTTACCACAGTTGTAACATGTGAATCAGACATGCATTTTATGACACCTCAAAGAAAACAAGATAAAAGCAATTAGTTTTATAATTATAATAATTTTATGACCTAAAGTATTCCAATTCACAAAAATAAACTCTTCCCCGACCTCTCGCACAGCATGGACACGATACATGCATTGTATGGGAAATTGTTTGAAAATGTCGAAAAATGCAGGACAATGCTCCACTTAAACTTATCTTGCTTATTGAAATCTTGAATGATTCAGTAATTATAAACTTATTCAAGATACCCCGACGTCAGAAGTCAATTTGGCTTTACCTAATAGCCTCATTTTAAAAATTGGTAAGCCGGCCGATAAAAATATGTCAGAGAAAAATATGTCGCTTCGGGTATTTATTTCCATTGCGGGACCGCTGTGCGGCGCATGCTTAGCTGGAGTCTCAGTGTTTGTAAATAAATTCTTGTAAATCGTGAAAAGTAATTAAGCTTGTTATGAATTTCTGAAAATTAAATAAATTAAAATGAAAAAAAATGAAGTGTGCGTATATGTGCAAATAAATATATGTATGCTTATACTTTGTCCAGCGGCGTTTCCGGACCTTCTCGTTCTGTAAATGCTTGTACCTGTAGTCGCTCAGGACAAGTGCTGCAGCGCTGTCGATATATTGACGGTACATGCTCCTGCTGACTATAACCAACCGGCGCACAGTGGGCCGTTGTATGGGAGAGTTGGAATTAAATCTGCAACTTTTGAACCCGTAGACTGATCTTGATAGTACTAGTTCAAAAATGGTTACTGTAGCTTACCGGGAAAAAACACTTTTTTTGTTTAAACGCATAAAATAATTATTTGTTATTGTCAATCACTCTAAATTGGGGCTTAAAACATAGTTGTAATCCATATTTATAATAATAGTGGAACATTTCTTCATTCCATAATACTTATACTCTTTTCTGAGGCTCCTCTGGCAGTGGTACATAGCACAACTTCATCTTGCTTATTGAAATCTCGAATGATTCAGTAATTATAAACTTATTCAAGATACCCCGACGTCAGAAGTCAATTTCTTTCGGCAACTTCGCCCTAATTGCGAAGTGTTACGCCAGTTGTAACATGTAAACCAGACATGCATTTTATGACACCTCAAAGAAAACAAGATGAAAGCAATTAGTTTTATAATTATAATAATTTTATGACCTAAAGTATTCCAATTCACAAAAAAAAAACTCTTCCCCGACCTCTCGCACAGCATGAACACGATACATGCATTGCATGGGAAATTGTTTGAAAATGCCGAAAAATGCAGGACAATGCTCCACTTAAACTTATCTTGCTTATTGAAATCTTGAATGATTCAGTAATTATAAACTTATTCAAGATACCCCGACGTCAGAAGTCAATTTGGCTTTACCTAATAGCCTCATTTTAAAAATTGGTAAGCCGGCCGATAGAAATATGTCAGAGAAAAATATGTCGCTTCGGGTATTTATTTCCATTGCGGGACCGCTGTGCGGCGCATGCTTAGCTGGAGTCTCAGTGTTTGTAAATAAATTCTTGTAAATCGTGAAAAGTAATTAAGCTTGGTATAAATTTCTGAAAATTAAATAAATTAAAATGAAGTGTGCGTATATGTGCAAATACATATATGTATGCTTAAACTTTGTCCAGCGGCGTTTCCGGACCTTCTCGTTCTGTAAATGCTTGTACCTGTAATCGCTCAGGACAAGTGCTGCAGCGTTGTCGATATATTGACGGTACATGCTCCTGCTGACTATAACCAACCGGCGCACAGTGGGCCGTTGTATGGGAGAGTTGGAATTAAATCTGCAACTTGTGAACCCGTAGACCGATCCTAATAGTACTAGTTTAAAAATGGTTACTGTAGCTTACCGGGAAAAAACACTTTTTTTGTTTAAACGCATAAAATAATTATTTGTTATTGTCAATCACTCTAAATTGGGGCTTAAAACATAGTTGTAATCCATATTTATAATAATACTGGAACATTTCTTCATTCGATAATACTTATACTCTTTTCTGAGGCTCCTCTGGCAGTGGTACACAGCACAACTTCATCTTGCTTATTGAAATCTCGAATAATTCAGTAGTCATAAACTTATTCAAGATACCCCGACGTCAGAAGTCAATTTGTTTCGGCAACTTCGCCCTAATTGCGAAGTGTTACGCCAGTTGTAACATGTGAACCAGACATGCATTTTATGACACCTTAAAGAAAACAAGATAAAAGCAATTAGTTTTATAATTATAATAATTTTATGACCTAAAGTATTCCAATTCACAAACAAAAACTCTTCCCCGACCTCTCGCACAGCATGGACACGATACATGCATTGCATAGGAAATTGTTTGAAAATGCCGAAAAATGCAGGACAATGCTCCACTTAAACTTATCTTGCTTATTGAAATCTTGAATGATTCAGTAATTATAAACTTATTCAAGATACCCCGACGTCAGAAGTCAATTTGGCTTTACCTAATAGCCTCATTTTAAAAATTGGTAAGCCGGCCGATAAAAATATGTCAGAGAAAAATATGTCGCTTCGGGTATTTATTTCCATTGCGGGACCGCTGTGCGGCGCATGCTTAGCTGGAGTCTCAGTTTTTGTAAATAAATTCTTGTAAATCGTGAAAAGTAATTAAGCTTGTTATAAATTTCTGAAAATTAAATAAATTAAAATGAAAAAAATGAAGTGTGCGTATATGTGCAAATACATATATGTATGCTTAAACTTTGTCCAGCGGCGTTTCCGGACCTTCTCGTTCTGTAAATGCTTGTACCTGTAATCGCTCAGGACAAGTGCTGCAGCGTTGTCGATATATTGACGGTACATGCTCCTGCTGACTATAACCAACCGGCGCACAGTGGGCCGTTGTATGGGAGAGTTGGAATTAAATCTGCAACTTGTGAACCCGTAGACCGATCCTAATAGTACTAGTTTAAAAATGGTTACTGTAGCTTACCGGGAAAAAACACTTTTTTTGTTTAAACGCATAAAATAATTATTTGTTATTGTCAATCACTCTAAATTGGGGCTTAAAACATAGTTGTAATCCATATTTACAATAATAGTGGAACATTTCCTCATTCGATAATACTTATACTCTTTATTTCGACTTTTCTGAGGCTCCTCTGGCAGTGGTACATAGCACAACTTCATCTTGCTTATTGAAATCTCGAATGATTCAGTAATTATAAACTTATTCAAGATACCCCGACGTCAGAAGTCAATTTGGCTTTACCTAATAGCTTCATTTTAAAAATTGGTAAGCCGGCCGATAAAAATATGTCAGAGAAAAATATGTCGCTTCGGGTATTTATTTCCATTGCGGGACCGCTGTGTGGCGCGGCGCATGCTTAGCTGGAGTCTCAGTGTTTGTAAATAAATTCTTGTAAATCGTAAAAAGTAATTAAGCTTGTTATGAATTTCTGAAAATTAAATAAATTAAAATGAAAAAAATTAAGTGTGCGTATATGTGCAAATACATATATGTATGCTTAAACTTTGTCCAGCGGCGTTTCCGGTCCTTCTCTTTCTGTAAATGCTTGTACCTGTAGTCGCTCAGGACAAGTGCTGCAGCGTTGTCGATATATTGACGGTACATGTTCCTGCTGACTATAACCAACCGGCGCACAGTGGGCCGTTGTATGGGAGAGTTGGAATTAAATCTGCAACTTTTGAACCCGTAGACCGATCTTAATAGTACTAGTTCAAAAATGGTTACTGTATCTTACCGGGAAAAAACATTTTTTTTTTGTTTAAATGCATAAAATAATTATTTGTTATTGTCAATCACTCTAAATTGGGGCTTAAAACATAGTTGTAATCCATATTTATAATAATAGTGGAACATTTATTCATTCCATAATACTTATACTCTTTTCTGAGGCTCCTCTGGCAGTGGTACATAGCACAACTTCATCTTGCTTATTGAAATCTCGAATAATTCAGTAATTATAAACTTATCCAAATACCCCGACGTCAGAATTCAATTTGTTTCGGCAACTTCGCCCTAACTGCGAAGTGTTACGCCAGTTGTAACATGTGAACCAGACATGCATTTTATGACACCTCAAAGAAAACAAGATAAAAGCAATTAGTTTTATATAATTATAATAATTTGATGACCTAAAGTATTCCAATTCACAAAAATAAACTCTTCCCCGACCTCTCGCACAGCATGGACACGATACATGCATTGCATGGGAAATTGTTTGAAAATGCCGAAAAATGCATGACATTGCTCCACTTAAACTTAACTTGCTTATTGAAATCTCGAATGATTCAGTAATTATAAACATATTCAAGATACCCCGACGTCAGAAGACAATTTGGCTTTACCACAGTTGTAACATGTGAACCAGACATGCATTTTATGACACCTCAAAGAAAACAAGATAAAAGCAATTAGTTTTATAATTATAATAATTTTATGACCTAAAGTATTCCAATTCACAAAAATAAACTCTTCCCCGACCTCTCGCACAGCATGGACACGATACATGCATTGTATGGGAAATTGTTTGAAAATGCCGAAAAATGCAGGACAATGCTCCACTTAAACTTATCTTGCTTATTGAAATCTTGAATGATTCAGTAATTATAAACTTATTCAAGATACCCCGACGTCAGAAGTCAATTTGGCTTTACCTAATAGCTTCATTTTAAAAATTGGTAAGCCGGCCGATAAAAATATGTCAGAGAAAAATATGTCGCTTCGGGTATTTATTTCCATTGCGGGACCGCTGTGTGGCGCGGCGCATGCTTAGCTGGAGTCTCAGTGTTTGTAAATAAATTCTTGTAAATCGTGAAAAGTAATTAAGCTTGTTATGAATTTCTGAAAATTAAATAAATTAAAATGAAAAAAATGAAGTGTGCGTATATGTGCAAATACATATATGTATGCTTAAACTTTGTCCAGCGGCGTTTCCGGACCTTCTCGTTCTGTAAATGCTCGTACCTGTAGTCGCTCAGGACAAGTGCTGCAGCGTTGTCGATATATTGACGGTACATGCTCCTGCTGAATATAACCAACCGGCGCACAGTGGGCCGTTGTATGGGAGAGTTGGAATTAAATCTGCAACTTTTGAATCCGTAGACCGATCTTAATAGTACTAGTTCAAAAATGGTTACTGTAGCTTACCGGGAAAAAACACTTTTTTTGTTTAAACGCATAAAATAATTATTTGTTATTGTCAATCACTCTAAATTGGGGCTTAAAACATAGTTGTAATCCATATTTACAATAATAGTGGAACATTTCTTCATTCGATAATACTTATACTCTTTATTTCGACGTTTCTGAGGCTCCTCTGGCAGTGGTACATAGCACAACTTCATCTTGCTTATTGAAATCTCGAATGATTCAGTAATTATAAACTTATTCAAGATACCCCGACGTCAGAAGTCAATTTGGCTTTACCTAATAGCTTCATTTTAAAAATTGGTAAGCCGGCCGATAAAAATATGTCAGAGAAAAATATGTCGCTTCGGGTATTTATTTCCATTGCGGGACCGCTGTGTGGCGCGGCGCATGCTTAGCTGGAGTCTCAGTGTTTGTAAATAAATTCTTGTAAATCGTGAAAAGTAATTAAGCTTGTTATGAATTTCTGAAAATTAAATAAATTAAAATGAAAAAAATGAAGTGTGCGTATATGTGCAAATACATATATGTATGCTTAAACTTTGTCCAGCGGCGTTTAAGGACCTTCTCGTTCTGTAAATGCTTGTACCTGTAGTCGCTCAGGGCAAGTGCTGCAGCGTTGTCGATATATTGACGGTACATGCTGCTGCTGACTATAACCAACCGGTGCACAGTGGGCCGTTGTATGGGAGAGTTGGAATTAAATCTGCAACTTTTGAACCCGTAGACCGATCTTAATAGTACTAGTTCAAAAATGGTTACTGTAGCTTACCGGGAAAAACACTTTTTTTGTTTAAACGCATAAAATAATTATTTGTTATTGTCAATCACTCTAAATTGGGGCTTAAAACATAGTTGTAATCCATATTTACAATAATAGTGGAACATTTCTTCATTCGATAATACTTATACTCTTTATTTCGACTTTTCTGAGGCTCCTCTGGCAGTGGTACATAGCACAACTTCATCTTCCTTATTGAAATCTCGAATGATTCAGTAATTATAAACTTATTCAAGATACCCCGACGTCAGAAGCCAATTTGACGTCAGAAGTCAATTTGGCTTTACCTAATAGCTTCATTTTAAAAATTGGTAAGCCGGCCGATAAAAATATGTCAGAGAAAAATATGTCGCTTCGGGTATTTATTTCCATTGCGGGACCGCTGTGTGGCGCGGCGCATGCTTAGCTGGAGTCTCAGTGTTTGTAAATAAATTCTTGTAAATCGTGAAAAGTAATTAAGCTTGTTATGAATTTCTGAAAATTAAATAAATTAAAATGAAAAAAATTAAGTGTGCGTATATGTGCAAATACATATATGTATGCTTAAACTTTGTCCAGCGGCGTTTCCGGACCTTCTCGTTCTGTAAATGCTCGTACCTGTAGTCGCTCAGGACAAGTGCTGCAGCGTTGTCGATATATTGACGGTACATGCTCCTGCTGAATATAACCAACCGGCGCACAGTGGGCCGTTGTATGGGAGAATTGGAATTAAATCTGCAACTTTTGAATCCGTAGACCGATCTTAATAGTACTAGTTCAAAAATGGTTACTGTAGCTTACCGGGAAAAAACACTTTTTTTGTTTAAACGCATAAAATAATTATTTGTTATTGTCAATCACTCTAAATTGGGGCTTAAAACATAGTTGTAATCCATATTTACAATAATAGTGGAACATTTCCTCATTCGATAATACTTATACTCTTTATTTCGACTTTTCTGAGGCTCCTCTGGCAGTGGTACATAGCACAACTTCATCTTGCTTATTGAAATCTCGAATGATTCAGTAATTATAAACTTATTCAAGATACCCCGACGTCAGAAGTCAATTTGGCTTTACCTAATAGCTTCATTTTAAAAATTGGTAAGCCGGCCGATAAAAATATGTCAGAGAAAAATATGTCGCTTCGGGTATTTATTTCCATTGCGGGACCGATGTGTGGCGCGGCGCATGCTTAGCTGGAGTCTCAGTGTTTGTAAATAAATTCTTGTAAATCGTAAAAAGTAATTAAGCTTGTTATGAATTTCTGAAAATTAAATATATTAAAATGAAAAAAATTAAGTGTGCGTATATGTGCAAATACATATATGTATGCTTAAACTTTGTCCAGCGGCGTTTCCGGTCCTTCTCTTTCTGTAAATGCTTGTACCTGTAGTCGCTCAGGACAAGTGCTGCAGCGTTGTCGATATATTGACGGTACATGTTCCTGCTGACTATAACCAACCGGCGCACAGTGGGCCGTTGTATGGGAGAGTTGGAATTAAATCTGCAACTTTTGAACCCGTAGACCGATCTTAATAGTACTAGTTCAAAAATGGTTACTGTATCTTACCGGGAAAAAACATTTTTTTTTGTTTAAATGCATAAAATAATTATTTGTTATTGTCAATCACTCTAAATTGGGGCTTAAAACATAGTTGTAATCCATATTTATAATAATAGTGGAACATTTCTTCATTCCATAATACTTATACTCTTTTCTGAGGCTCCTCTGGCAGTGGTACATAGCACAACTTCATCTTGCTTATTGAAATCTCGAATAATTCAGTAATTATAAACTTATCCAAATACCCCGACGTCAGAATTCAATTTGTTTCGGCAACTTCGCCCTAACTGCGAAGTGTTACGCCAGTTGTAACATGTGAACCAGACATGCATTTTATGACACCTCAAAGAAAACAAGATAAAAGCAATTAGTTTTATATAATTATAATAATTTGATGACCTAAAGTATTCCAATTCACAAAAATAAACTCTTCCCCGACCTCTCGCACAGCATGGACACGATACATGCATTGCATGGGAAATTGTTTGAAAATGCCGAAAAATGCATGACATTGCTCCACTTAAACTTAACTTGCTTATTGAAATCTCGAATGATTCAGTAATTATAAACATATTCAAGATACCCCGACGTCAGAAGACAATTTGGCTTTACCACAGTTGTAACATGTGAACCAGACATGCATTTTATGACACCTCAAAGAAAACAAGATAAAAGCAATTAGTTTTATAATTATAATAATTTTATGACCTAAAGTATTCCAATTCACAAAAATAAACTCTTCCCCGACCTCTCGCACAGCATGGACACGATACATGCATTGTATGGGAAATTGTTTGAAAATGCCGAAAAATGCAGGACAATGCTCCACTTAAACTTATCTTGCTTATTGAAATCTTGAATGATTCAGTAATTATAAACTTATTCAAGATACCCCGACGTCAGAAGTCAATTTGGCTTTACCTAATAGCTTCATTTTAAAAATTGGTAAGCCGGCCGATAAAAATATGTCAGAGAAAAATATGTCGCTTCGGGTATTTATTTCCATTGCGGGACCGCTGTGTGGCGCGGCGCATGCTTAGCTGGAGTCTCAGTGTTTGTAAATAAATTCTTGTAAATCGTGAAAAGTAATTAAGCTTGTTATGAATTTCTGAAAATTAAATAAATTAAAATGAAAAAAATGAAGTGTGCGTATATGTGCAAATACATATATGTATGCTTAAACTTTGTCCAGCGGCGTTTCCGGACCTTCTCGTTCTGTAAATGCTCGTACCTGTAGTCGCTCAGGACAAGTGCTGCAGCGTTGTCGATATATTGACGGTACATGCTCCTGCTGAATATAACCAACCGGCGCACAGTGGGCCGTTGTATGGGAGAATTGGAATTAAATCTGCAACTTTTGAATCCGTAGACCGATCTTAATAGTACTAGTTCAAAAATGGTTACTGTAGCTTACCGGGAAAAAACACTTTTTTTGTTTAAACGCATAAAATAATTATTTGTTATTGTCAATCACTCTAAATTGGGGCTTAAAACATAGTTGTAATCCATATTTACAATAATAGTGGAACATTTCCTCATTCGATAATACTTATACTCTTTATTTCGACTTTTCTGAGGCTCCTCTGGCAGTGGTACATAGCACAACTTCATCTTGCTTATTGAAATCTCGAATGATTCAGTAATTATAAACTTATTCAAGATACCCCGACGTCAGAAGTCAATTTGGCTTTACCTAATAGCTTCATTTTAAAAATTGGTAAGCCGGCCGATAAAAATATGTCAGAGAAAAATATGTCGCTTCGGGTATTTATTTCCATTGCGGGACCGCTGTGTGGCGCGGCGCATGCTTAGCTGGAGTCTCAGTGTTTGTAAATAAATTCTTGTAAATCGTGAAAAGTAATTAAGCTTGTTATGAATTTCTGAAAATTAAATAAATTAAAATGAAAAAAATGAAGTGTGCGTATATGTGCAAATACATATATGTATGCTTAAACTTTGTCCAGCGGCGTTTAAGGACCTTCTCGTTCTGTAAATGCTTGTACCTGTAGTCGCTCAGGGCAAGTGCTGCAGCGTTGTCGATATATTGACGGTACATGCTGCTGCTGACTATAACCAACCGGTGCACAGTGGGCCGTTGTATGGGAGAGTTGGAATTAAATCTGCAACTTTTGAATCCGTAGACCGATCTTAATAGTACTAGTTCAAAAATGGTTACTGTAGCTTACCGGGAAAAAACACTTTTTTTGTTTAAATGCATAAAATAATTATTTGTTATTGTCAATCACTCTAAATTGGGGCTTAAAACATAGTTGTAATCCATATTTATAATAATAGTGGAACATTTCTTCATTCCATAATACTTATACTCTTTTCTGAGGCTCCTCTGGCAGTGGTACATAGCACAACTTCATCTTGCTTATTGAAATCTCGAATAATTCAGTAATTATAAACTTATCCAAATACCCCGACGTCAGAATTCAATTTGTTTCGGCAACTTCGCCCTAACTGCGAAGTGTTACGCCAGTTGTAACATGTGAACCAGACATGCATTTTATGACACCTCAAAGAAAACAAGATAAAAGCAATTAGTTTTATATAATTATAATAATTTGATGACCTAAAGTATTCCAATTCACAAAAATAAACTCTTCCCCGACCTCTCGCACAGCATGGACACGATACATGCATTGCATGGGAAATTGTTTGAAAATGCCGAAAAATGCATGACATTGCTCCACTTAAACTTAACTTGCTTATTGAAATCTCGAATGATTCAGTAATTATAAACATATTCAAGATACCCCGACGTCAGAAGACAATTTGGCTTTACCACAGTTGTAACATGTGAACCAGACATGCATTTTATGACACCTCAAAGAAAACAAGATAAAAGCAATTAGTTTTATATAATTATAATAATTTGATGACCTAACGTATTCCAATTCACAAAAATAAACTCTTCCCCGACCTCTCGCACAGCATGGACACGATACATGCATTGCATGGGAAATTGTTTGAAAATGCCGAAAAATGCATGACATTGCTCCACTTAAACTTAACTTGCTTATTGAAATCTCGAATGATTCAGTAATTATAAACTTATTCAAGATACCCCGACGTCAGAAGTCAATTTGGCTTTACCTAATAGCTTCATTTTAAAAATTGGTAAGCCGGCCGATAAAAATATGTCGCTTCGGGTATTTATTTCCATTGCGGGACCGCTGTGTGGCGCGGCGCATGCTTAGCTGGAGTCTCAGTGTTTGTAAATAAATTCTTGTAAATCGTGAAAAGTAATTAAGCTTGTTATGAATTTCTGAAAATTAAATAAATTAAAATGAAAAAAATGAAGTGTGCGTATATGTGCAAATACATATATGTATGCTTAAACTTTGTCCAGCGGCGTTTCCGGACCTTCTCGTTCTGTAAATGCTCGTACCTGTAGTCGCTCAGGACAAGTGCTGCAGCGTTGTCGATATATTGACGGTACATGCTCCTGCTGAATATAACCAACCGGCGCACAGTGGGCCGTTGTATGGGAGAATTGGAATTAAATCTGCAACTTTTGAATCCGTAGACCGATCTTAATAGTACTAGTTCAAAAATGGTTACTGTAGCTTACCGGGAAAAAACACTTTTTTTGTTTAAACGCATAAAATAATTATTTGTTATTGTCAATCACTCTAAATTGGGGCTTAAAACATAGTTGTAATCCATATTTACAATAATAGTGGAACATTTCTTCATTCGATAATACTTATACTCTTTATTTCGACTTTTCTGAGGCTCCTCTGGCAGTGGTACATAGCACAACTTCATCTTGCTTATTGAAATCTCGAATGATTCAGTAATTATAAACTTATTCAAGATACCCCGACGTCAGAAGTCAATTTGGCTTTACCTAATAGCTTCATTTTAAAAATTGGTAAGCCGGCCGATAAAAATATGTCAGAGAAAAATATGTCGCTTCGGGTATTTATTTCCATTGCGGGACCGCTGTGTGGCGCGGCGCATGCTTAGCTGGAGTCTCAGTGTTTGTAAATAAATTCTTGTAAATCGTAAAAAGTAATTAAGCTTGTTATGAATTTCTGAAAATTAAATAAATTAAAATGAAAAAAATTAAGTGTGCGTATATGTGCAAATACATATATGTATGCTTAAACTTTGTCCAGCGGCGTTTCCGGACCTTCTCGTTCTGTAAATGCTCGTACCTGTAGTCGCTCAGGACAAGTGCTGCAGCGTTGTCGATATATTGACGGTACATGCTCATGCTGACTATAACCAACCGGCGCACAGTGGGCCGTTGTATGGGAGAGTTGGAATTAAATCTGCAACTTTTGAACCCGTAGACCGATCTTGATAGTACTAGTTCAAAAATGGTTACTGTATCTTACCGGGGAAAAACATTTTTTTTGTTTAAATGCATAAAATAATTATTTGTTATTGTCAATCACTCTAAATTGGGGCCTAAAACATAGTTGTAGTCCATATTTATAATAATAGTGGACCATTTCTTCATTCCATAATACTTATACTCTTTTCTGAGGCTCCTCTGGCAGTGGTACATAGCACAACTTCATCTTGCTTATTGAAATCTCGAATAATTCAGTAATTATAAACTTATCCAAATACCCCGACGTCAGAATTCAATTTGTTTCGGCAACTTCGCCCTAATTGCGAAGTGTTAGGCCAGTTGTAACATGTGAACCAGACATGCATTTTATGACACCTCAAAGAAAACAAGATAAAAGCAATTAGTTTTATATAATTATAATAATTTGATGACCTAACGTATTCCAATTCACAAAAATAAACTCTTCCCCGACCTCTCGCACAGCATGGACACGATACATGCATTGCATGGGAAATTGTTTGAAAATGCCGAAAAATGCATGACATTGCTCCACTTAAACTTAACTTGCTTATTGAAATCTCGAATGATTCAGTAATTATAAACATATTCAAGATACCCCGACGTCAGAAGACAATTTGGCTTTACCACAGTTGTAACATGTGAACCAGACATGCATTTTATGACACCTCAAAGAAAACAAGATAAAAGCAATTAGTTTTATAATTATAATAATTTTATGACCTAAAGTATTCCAATTCACAAAAATAAACTCTTCAACGACCTCTCGCACAGCATGGACACGATACATGCATTGTATGGGAAATTGTTTGAAAATGCCGAAAAATGCAGGACAATGCTCCACTTAAACTTATCTTGCTTATTGAAATCTTGAACGATTCAGTAATTATAAACTTATTCAAGATACCCCGACGTCAGAAGTCAATTTGGCTTTACCTAATAGCTTCATTTTAAAAATTGGTAAGCCGGCCGATAAAAATATGTCAGAGAAAAATATGTCGCTTCGGGTATTTATTTCCATTGCGGGACCGCTGTGTGGCGCGGCGCATGCTTAGCTGGAGTCTCAGTGTTTGTAAATAAATTCTTGTAAATCGTGAAAAGTAATTAAGCTTGTTATGAATTTCTGAAAATTAAATAAATTAAAATGAAAAAAATGAAGTGTGCGTGTATGTGCAAATACATATATGTATGCTTAAACTTTGTCCAGCGGCGTTTCCGGACCTTCTCGTTCTGTAAATGCTCGTACCTGTAGTCGCTCAGGACAAGTGCTGCAGCGTTGTCGATATATTGACGGTACATGCTCCTGCTGAATATAACCAACCGGCGCACAGTGGGCCGTTGTATGGGAGAATTGGAATTAAATCTGCAACTTTTGAATCCGTAGACCGATCTTAATAGTACTAGTTCAAAAATGGTTACTGTAGCTTACCGGGAAAAAACACTTTTTTTGTTTAAACGCATAAAATAATTATTTGTTATTGTCAATCACTCTAAATTGGGGCTTAAAACATAGTTGTAATCCATATTTACAATAATAGTGGAACATTTCTTCATTCGATAATACTTATACTCTTTATTTCGACTTTTCTGAGGCTCCTCTGGCAGTGGTACATAGCACAACTTCATCTTGCTTATTGAAATCTCGAATGATTCAGTAATTATAAACTTATTCAAGATACCCCGACGTCAGAAGTCAATTTGGCTTTACCTAATAGCTTCATTTTAAAAATTGGTAAGCCGGCCGATGAAAATATGTCAGAGAAAAATATGTCGCTTCGGGTATTTATTTCCATTGCGGGACCGCTGTGTGGCGCGGCGCATGCTTAGCTGGAGTCTCAGTGTTTGTAAATAAATTCTTGTAAATCGTAAAAAGTAATTAAGCTTGTTATGAATTTCTGAAAATTAAATAAATTAAAATGAAAAAAATTAAGTGTGCGTATATGTGCAAATACATATATGTATGCTTAAACTTTGTCCAGCGGCGTTTCCGGACCTTCTCGTTCTGTAAATGCTCGTACCTGTAGTCGCTCAGGACAAGTGCTGCAGCGTTGTCGATATATTGACGGTACATGCTCATGCTGACTATAACCAACCGGCGCACAGTGGGCCGTTGTATGGGAGAGTTGGAATTAAATCTGCAACTTTTGAACCCGTAGACCGATCTTAATAGTACTAGTTCAAAAATGGTTACTGTATCTTACCGGGGAAAAACATTTTTTTTGTTTAAATGCATAAAATAATTATTTGTTATTGTCAATCACTCTAAATTGGGGCCTAAAACATAGTTGTAATCCATATTTATAATAATAGTGGACCATTTCTTCATTCCATAATACTTATACTCTTTTCTGAGGCTCCTCTGGCAGTGGTACATAGCACAACTTCATCTTGCTTATTGAAATCTCGAATAATTCAGTAATTATAAACTTATCCAAATACCCCGACGTCAGAATTCAATTTGTTTCGGCAACTTCGCCCTAATTGCGAAGTGTTACGCCAGTTGTAACATGTGAACCAGACATGCATTTTATGACACCTCAAAGAAAACAAGATAAAAGCAATTAGTTTTATATAATTATAATAATTTGATGACCTAACGTATTCCAATTCACAAAAATAAACTCTTCCCCGACCTCTCGCACAGCATGGACACGATACATGCATTGCATGGGAAATTGTTTGAAAATGCCGAAAAATGCATGACATTGCTCCACTTAAACTTAACTTGCTTATTGAAATTTCGAATGATTCAGTAATTATAAACATATTCAAGATACCCCGACGTCAGAAGACAATTTGGCTTTACCACAGTTGTAACATGTGAACCAGACATGCATTTTATGACACCTCAAAGAAAACAAGATAAAAGCAATTAGTTTTATAATTATAATAATTTTATGACCTAAAGTATTCCAATTCACAAAAATAAACTCTTCCCCGACCTCTCGCACAGCATGGACACGATACATGCATTGTATGGGAAATTGTTTGAAAATGCCGAAAAATGCAGGACAATGCTCCACTTAAACTTATCTTGCTTATTGAAATCTTGAATGATTCAGTAATTATAAACTTATTCAAGATACCCCGACGTCAGAGGTCAATTTGGCTTTACCTAATAGCCTCATTTTAAAAATTGGTAAGCCGGCCGATAAAAATATGTCAGAGAAAAATATGTCGCTTCGGGTATTTATTTCCATTGCGGGACCGCTGTGCGGCGCATGCTTAGCTGGAGTCTCAGTGTTTGTAAATAAATTCTTGTAAATCGTGAAAAGTAATTAAGCTTGTTATGAATTTCTGAAAATTAAATAAATTAAAATGAAAAAAATGAAGTGTGCGTATATGTACAAATACATATATGTATGCTTATACTTTGTCCAGCGGCGTTTCCGGACCTTCTCGTTCTGTAAATGCTTGTACCTGTAGTCGCTCAGGACAAGTGCTGCAGCGTTGTCGATATATTGACGGTACATGCTCCTGCTGACTATAACCAACCGGCGCACAGTGGGCCGTTGTATGGGAGAGTTGGAATTAAATCTGCAACTTTTGAACCCGTAGACTGATCTTGATAGTACTAGTTCAAAAATGGTTACTGTAGCTTACCGGGAAAAAACACTTTTTTTGTTTAAACGCATAAAATAATTATTTGTTATTGTCAATCACTCTAAATTGGGGCTTAAAACATAGTTGTAATCCATATTTATAATAATAGTGGACCATTTCTTCATTCCATAATACTTATACTCTTTTCTGAGGCTCCTCTGGCAGTGGTACATAGCACAACTTCATCTTGCTTATTGAAATCTCGAATGATTCAGCAATTATAAACTTATTCAAGATACCCCGACGTCAGAAGTCAATTTGTTTCGGCAACTTCGCCCTAATTGCGAAGTGTTACGCCAGTTGTAACATGTGAACCAGGCATGCATTTTATGACACCTCAAAGAAAACAAGATAAAAGCAATTAGTTTTATAATTATAATAATTTTATGACCTAAAGTATTCCAATTCACAAAAATTAACTCATCCCCGACCTCTCGCAAAGCATGGACACGATACATGCATTGCATGGGAAATTGCTTGAAAATGCCGAAAAATGCATGACATTGCTAAACTTAAACTTATCTTGCTTATTGAAATCTTGAATGATTCAGTAATTATAAACTTATTCAAGATACCCCGACGTCAGAAGTCAATTTGGCTTTATCTAATAGCTTCATTTTAAAAATTGGTAAGCCGGCCGATAAAAATATGTCAGAGAAAAATATGTCGCTTCGGGTATTTATTTCCATTGCGGGACCGCTGTGTGGCACGGCGCATGCTTAGCTGGAGTCGCAGTGTTTGTAAATAAATTCTTGTAAATCGTGAAAAGTAATTAAGCTTGTTATGAATTTCTGAAAATTAAATAAATTTAAATGAAAAACATTAAGTGTGCGTATATGTGCAAATACATATATGTATGCTTAAACTTTGTCCAGCGGCGTTTAAGGACCTTCTCGTTCTGTAAATGCTTGTACCTGTAGTCGCTCAGGACAAGTGCTGCAGCGTTGTCGATATATTGACGGTACATGCTCCTGCTGACTATAACCAACCGGCGCACAGTGGGCCGTTGTATGGGAGAGTTGGAATTAAATCTGCAACTTTTGAACCCGTAGACTGATCTTGATAGTACTAGTTCAAAAATGGTTACTGTAGCTTACCGGGAAAAAACACTTTTTTTGTTTAAACGCATAAAGTAATTATTTGTTATTGTCAATCACTCTAAATTGGGGCTTAAAACATAGTTGTAATCCATATTTATAATAATAGTGGAACATTTCTTCATTCCATAATACTTATACTCTTTTCTGAGGCTCCTCTGGCAGTGGTACATAGCACAACTTCATCTTGCTTATTGAAATCTCGAATAATTCAGTAATTATAAACTTATCCAAATACCCCGACGTCAGAAGTCAGTTTGTTTCGGCAACTTCGCCCTAATTGCGAAGTGTTACGCCAGTTGTAACATGTGAACCAGACATGCATTTTATGACACCTCAAAGAAAACAAGATAAAAGCAATTAGTTTTATATAATTATAATAATTTGATGACCTAAAGTATTCCAATTCACAAAAATAAACTCTTCCCCGACCTCTCGCACAGCATGGACACGATACATGCATTGCATGGGAAATTGTTTGAAAATGCCGAAAAATGCATGACATTGCTCGACTTAAACTTAACTTGCTTATTGAAATCTCGAATGATTCAGTAATTATAAACATATTCAAGATACCCCGACGTCAGAAGACAATTTGGCTTTACCACAGTTGTAACATGTGAACCAGACATGCATTTTATGACACCTCAAAGAAAACGAGATAAAAGCAATTAGTTTTATAATTATAATAATTTTATGACCTAAAGTATTCCAATTCACAAAAATAAACTCTTCCCCGACCTCTCGCACAGCATGGACACGATACATGCATTGTATGGGAAATTGTTTGAAAATGCCGAAAAATGCAGGACAATGCTCCACTTAAACTTATCTTGCTTATTGAAATCTTGAATGATTCAGTAATTATAAACTTATTCAAGATACCCCGACGTCAGAAGTCAATTTGGCTTTACCTAATAGCTTCATTTTAAAAATTGGTAAGCCGGCCGATAAAAATATGTCAGAGAAAAATATGTCGCTTCGGGTATTTATTTCCATTGCGGGACCGCTGTGTAGCGCGGCGCATGCTTAGCTGGAGTCTCAGTGTTTGTAAATAAATTCTTGTAAATCGTAAAAAGTAATTAAGCTTGTTATGAATTTCTGAAAATTAAATAAATTAAAATGAAAAAAATTAAGTGTGCGTATATGTGCAAATACATATATGTATGCTTAAACTTTGTCCAGCGGCGTTTCCGGTCCTTCTCTTTCTGTAAATGCTTGTACCTGTAGTCGCTCAGGACAAGTGCTGCAGCGTTGTCGATATATTGACGGTACATGTTCCTGCTGACTATAACCAACCGGCGCACAGTGGGCCGTTGTATGGGAGAGTTGGAATTAAATCTGCAACTTTTGAACCCGTAGACCGATCTTAATAGTACTAGTTCAAAAATGGTTACTGTATCTTACCGGGAAAAAACATTTTTTTTTTGTTTAAATGCATAAAATAATTATTTGTTATTGTCAATCACTCTAAATTGGGGCTTAAAACATAGTTGTAATCCATATTTATAATAATAGTGGAACATTTATTCATTCCATAATACTTATACTCTTTTCTGAGGCTCCTCTGGCAGTGGTACATAGCACAACTTCATCTTGCTTATTGAAATCTCGAATAATTCAGTAATTATAAACTTATCCAAATACCCCGACGTCAGAATTCAATTTGTTTCGGCAACTTCGCCCTAACTGCGAAGTGTTACGCCAGTTGTAACATGTGAACCAGACATGCATTTTATGACACCTCAAAGAAAACAAGATAAAAGCAATTAGTTTTATATAATTATAATAATTTGATGACCTAAAGTATTCCAATTCACAAAAATAAACTCTTCCCCGACCTCTCGCACAGCATGGACACGATACATGCATTGCATGGGAAATTGTTTGAAAATGCCGAAAAATGCATGACATTGCTCCACTTAAACTTAACTTGCTTATTGAAATCTCGAATGATTCAGTAATTATAAACATATTCAAGATACCCCGACGTCAGAAGACAATTTGGCTTTACCACAGTTGTAACATGTGAACCAGACATGCATTTTATGACACCTCAAAGAAAACAAGATAAAAGCAATTAGTTTTATAATTATAATAATTTTATGACCTAAAGTATTCCAATTCACAAAAATAAACTCTTCCCCGACCTCTCGCACAGCATGGACACGATACATGCATTGTATGGGAAATTGTTTGAAAATGCCGAAAAATGCAGGACAATGCTCCACTTAAACTTATCTTGCTTATTGAAATCTTGAATGATTCAGTAATTATAAACTTATTCAAGATACCCCGACGTCAGAAGTCAATTTGGCTTTACCTAATAGCTTCATTTTAAAAATTGGTAAGCCGGCCGATAAAAATATGTCAGAGAAAAATATGTCGCTTCGGGTATTTATTTCCATTGCGGGACCGCTGTGTGGCGCGGCGCATGCTTAGCTGGAGTCTCAGTGTTTGTAAATAAATTCTTGTAAATCGTGAAAAGTAATTAAGCTTGTTATGAATTTCTGAAAATTAAATAAATTAAAATGAAAAAAATGAAGTGTGCGTATATGTGCAAATACATATATGTATGCTTAAACTTTGTCCAGCGGCGTTTCCGGACCTTCTCGTTCTGTAAATGCTCGTACCTGTAGTCGCTCAGGACAAGTGCTGCAGCGTTGTCGATATATTGACGGTACATGCTCCTGCTGAATATAACCAACCGGCGCACAGTGGGCCGTTGTATGGGAGAGTTGGAATTAAATCTGCAACTTTTGAATCCGTAGACCGATCTTAATAGTACTAGTTCAAAAATGGTTACTGTAGCTTACCGGGAAAAAACACTTTTTTTGTTTAAACGCATAAAATAATTATTTGTTATTGTCAATCACTCTAAATTGGGGCTTAAAACATAGTTGTAATCCATATTTATAATAATAGTGGAACATTTCTTCATTCCATAATACTTATACTCTTTTCTGAGGCTCCTCTGGCAGTGGTACATAGCACAACTTCATCTTGCTTATTGAAATCTCGAATGATTCAGTAATTATAAACTTATTCAAGATACCCCGACGTCAGAAGTCAATTTGTTTCGGCAACTTCGCCCTAATTGCGAAGTGTTACGCCAGTTGTAACATGTGAACCAGGCATGCATTTTATGACACCTCAAAGAAAACAAGATAAAAGCAATTAGTTTTATAATTATAATAATTTTATGACCTAAAGTATTCCAATTCACAAAAATAAACTCTTCCCCGACCTCTCGCAAAGCATGGACACGATACATGCATTGCATGTGAAATTGCTTGAAAATGCCGAAAAATGCATGACATTGCTAAACTTAAACTTATCTTGCTTATTGAAATCTTGAATGATTCAGTAATTATAAACTTATTCAAGATACCCCGACGTCAGAAGTCAATTTGGCTTTACCTAATAGCCTCATTTTAAAAATTGGTAAGCCGGCCGATAAAAATATGTCAGAGAAAAATATGTCGCTTCGGGTATTTATTTCCATTGCGGGACCGCTGTGCGGCGCATGCTTAGCTGGAGTCTCAGTGTTTGTAAATAAATTCTTGTAAATCGTGAAAAGTAATTAAGCTTGTTATGAATTTCTGAAAATTAAATAAATTAAAATGAAAAAAAATGAAGTGTGCGTATATGTGCAAATAAATATATGTATGCTTATACTTTGTCCAGCGGCGTTTCCGGACCTTCTCGTTCTGTAAATGCTTGTACCTGTAGTCGCTCAGGACAAGTGCTGCAGCGTTGTCGATATATTGACGGTACATGCTCCTGCTGACTATAACCAACCGGCGCACAGTGGGCCGTTGTATGGGAGAGTTGGAATTAAATCTGCAACTTTTGAACCCGTAGACTGATCTTGATAGTACTAGTTCAAAAATGGTTACTGTAGCTTACCGGGAAAAAACACTTTTTTTGTTTAAACGCATAAAATAATTATTTGTTATTGTCAATCACTCTAAATTGGGGCTTAAAACATAGTTGTAATCCATATTTATAATAATAGTGGAACATTTCTTCATTCCATAATACTTATACTCTTTTCTGAGGCTCCTCTGGCAGTGGTACATAGCACAACTTCATCTTGCTTATTGAAATCTCGAATGATTCAGCAATTATAAACTTATTCAAGATACCCCGACGTCAGAAGTCAATTTGTTTCGGCAACTTCGCCCTAATTGCGAAGTGTTACGCCAGTTGTAACATGTGAACCAGGCATGCATTTTATGACACCTCAAAGAAAACAAGATAAAAGCAATATGACCTAAAGTATTCCAATTCACAAAAATTAACTCATCCCCGACATCTCGCAAAGCATGGACACGATACATGCATTGCATGGGAAATTGCTTGAAAATGCCGAAAAATGCATGACATTGCTAAACTTAAACTTATCTTGCTTATTGAAATCTTGAATGATTCAGTAATTATAAACTTATTCAAGATACCCCGACGTCAGAAGTCAATTTGGCTTTATCTAATAGCTTCATTTTAAAAATTGGTAAGCCGGCCGATAAAAATATGTCAGAGAAAAATATGTCGCTTCGGGTATTTATTTCCATTGCGGGACCGCTGTGTGGCACGGCGCATGCTTAGCTGGAGTCGCAGGGTTTGTAAATAAATTCTTGTAAATCGTGAAAAGTAATTAAGCTTGTTATGAATTTCTGAAAATTAAATAAATTTAAATGAAAAACATTAAGTGTGCGTATATGTGCAAATACATATATGTATGCTTAAACTTTGTCCAGCGGCGTTTAAGGACCTTCTCGTTCTGTAAATGCTTGTACCTGTAGTCGCTCAGGACAAGTGCTGCAGCGTTGTCGATATATTGACGGTACATGCTCCTGCTGACTATAACCAACCGGCGCACAGTGGGCCGTTGTATGGGAGAGTTGGAATTAAATCTGCAACTTTTGAACCCGTAGACTGATCTTGATAGTACTAGTTCAAAAATGGTTACTGTAGCTTACCGGGAAAAAACACTTTTTTTGTTTAAACGCATAAAGTAATTATTTGTTATTGTCAATCACTCTAAATTGGGGCTTAAAACATAGTTGTAATCCATATTTATAATAATAGTGGAACATTTCTTCATTCCATAATACTTATACTCTTTTCTGAGGCTCCTCTGGCAGTGGTACATAGCACAACTTCATCTTGCTTATTGAAATCTCGAATAATTCAGTAATTATAAACTTATCCAAATACCCCGACGTCAGAAGTCAGTTTGTTTCGGCAACTTCGCCCTAATTGCGAAGTGTTACGCCAGTTGTAACATGTGAACCAGACATGCATTTTATGACACCTCAAAGAAAACAAGATAAAAGCAATTAGTTTTATATAATTATAATAATTTGATGACCTAAAGTATTCCAATTCACAAAAATAAACTCTTCCCCGACCTCTCGCACAGCATGGACACGATACATGCATTGCATGGGAAATTGTTTGAAAATGCCGAAAAATGCATGACATTGCTCGACTTAAACTTAACTTGCTTATTGAAATCTCGAATGATTCAGTAATTATAAACATATTCAAGATACCCCGACGTCAGAAGACAATTTGGCTTTACCACAGTTGTAACATGTGAACCAGACATGCATTTTATGACACCTCAAAGAAAACGAGATAAAAGCAATTAGTTTTATAATTATAATAATTTTATGACCTAAAGTATTCCAATTCACAAAAATAAACTCTTCCCCGACCTCTCGCACAGCATGGACACGATACATGCATTGTATGGGAAATTGTTTGAAAATGCCGAAAAATGCAGGACAATGCTCCACTTAAACTTATCTTGCTTATTGAAATCTTGAATGATTCAGTAATTATAAACTTATTCAAGATACCCCGACGTCAGAAGTCAATTTGGCTTTACCTAATAGCTTCATTTTAAAAATTGGTAAGCCGGCCGATAAAAATATGTCAGAGAAAAATATGTCGCTTCGGGTATTTATTTCCATTGCGGGACCGCTGTGTAGCGCGGCGCATGCTTAGCTGGAGTCTCAGTGTTTGTAAATAAATTCTTGTAAATCGTGAAAAGTAATTAAGCTTGTTATGAATTTCTGAAAATTAAATAAATTAAAATGAAAAAAAATGAAGTGTGCGTATATGTGCAAATAAATATATGTATGCTTATACTTTGTCCAGCGGCGTTTCCGGACCTTCTCGTTCTGTAAATGCTTGTACCTGTAGTCGCTCAGGACAAGTGCTGCAGCGTTGTCGATATATTGACGGTACATGCTCCTGCTGACTATAACCAACCGGCGCACAGTGGGCCGTTGTATGGGAGAGTTGGAATTAAATCTGCAACTTTTGAACCCGTAGACTGATCTTGATAGTACTAGTTCAAAAATGGTTACTGTAGCTTACCGGGAAAAAACACTTTTTTTGTTTAAACGCATAAAATAATTATTTGTTATTGTCAATCACTCTAAATTGGGGCTTAAAACATAGTTGTAATCCATATTTATAATAATAGTGGAACATTTCTTCATTCCATAATACTTATACTCTTTTCTGAGGCTCCTCTGGCAGTGGTACATAGCACAACTTCATCTTGCTTATTGAAATCTCGAATGATTCAGCAATTATAAACTTATTCAAGATACCCCGACGTCAGAAGTCAATTTGTTTCGGCAACTTCGCCCTAATTGCGAAGTGTTACGCCAGTTGTAACATGTGAACCAGGCATGCATTTTATGACACCTCAAAGAAAACAAGATAAAAGCAATTAGTTTTATAATTATAATAATTTTATGACCTAAAGTATTCCAATTCACAAAAATAAACTCTTCCCCAACCTCTCGCAAAGCATGGACACGATACATGCATTGCATGGGAAATTGCTTGAAAATGCCGAAAAATGCATGACATTGCTAAACTTAAACTTATCTTGCTTATTGAAATCTTGAATGATTCAGTAATTATAAACTTATTCAAGATACCCCGACGTCAGAAGTCAATTTGGCTTTATCTAATAGCTTCATTTTAAAAATTGGTAAGCCGGCCGATAAAAATATGTCAGAGAAAAATATGTCGCTTCGGGTATTTATTTCCATTGCGGGACCGCTGTGCGGCGCATGCTTAGCTGGAGTCTCAGTGTTTGTAAATAAATTCTTGTAAATCGTGAAAAGTAATTAAGCTTGTTATGAATTTCTGAAAATTAAATAAATTTAAATGAAAAACATTAAGTGTGCGTATATGTGCAAATACATATATGTATGCTTAAACTTTGTTCAGCGGCGTTTAAGGACCTTCTCGTTCTGTAAATGCTTGTACCTGTAGTCGCTCAGGACAAGTGCTGCAGCGTTGTCGATATATTGACGGTACATGCTTCTGCTGACTATAACCAACCGGCGCACAGTGGGCCGTTGTATGGGAGAGTTGGAATTAAATCTGCAACTTTTGAACCCGTAGACCGATCTTAATAGTACTAGTTCAAAAATGGTTACTGTATCTTACCGGGAAAAAACATTTTTTTTGTTTAAATGCATAAAATAATTATTTGTTATTGTCAATCACTCTAAATTGGGGCTTAAAACATAGTTGTAATCCATATTTATAATAATAGTGGAACATTTCTTCATTCCAGAATACTTATACTCTTTTCTGAGGCTCCTCTGGCAGTGGTACATAGCACAACTTCATCTTGCTTATTGAAATCTCGAATAATTCAGTAATTATAAACTTATCCAAATACCCCGACGTCAGAAGTCAGTTTGTTTCGGCAACTTCGCCCTAATTGCGAAGTGTTACGCCAGTTGTAACATGTGAACCAGACATGCATTTTATGACACCTCAAAGAAAACAAGATAAAAGCAATTAGTTTTATATAATTATAATAATTTGATGACCTAAAGTATTCCAATTCACAAAAATAAACTCTTCCCCGACCTCTCGCACAGCATAGACACGATACATGCATTGCATGGGAAATTGTTTGAAAATGCCGAAAAATGCATGACATTGCTCGACTTAAACTTAACTTGCTTATTGAAATCTCGAATGATTCAGTAATTATAAACATATTCAAGATACCCCGACGTCAGAAGACAATTTGGCTTTACCACAGTTGTAACATGTGAATCAGACATGCATTTTATGACACCTCAAAGAAAACAAGATAAAAGCAATTAGTTTTATAATTATAATAATTTTATGACCTAAAGTATTCCAATTCACAAAAATAAACTCTTCCCCGACCTCTCGCACAGCATGGACACGATACATGCATTGTATGGGAAATTGTTTGAAAATGTCGAAAAATGCAGGACAATGCTCCACTTAAACTTATCTTGCTTATTGAAATCTTGAATGATTCAGTAATTATAAACTTATTCAAGATACCCCGACGTCAGAAGTCAATTTGGCTTTACCTAATAGCCTCATTTTAAAAATTGGTAAGCCGGCCGATAAAAATATGTCAGAGAAAAATATGTCGCTTCGGGTATTTATTTCCATTGCGGGACCGCTGTGCGGCGCATGCTTAGCTGGAGTCTCAGTGTTTGTAAATAAATTCTTGTAAATCGTGAAAAGTAATTAAGCTTGTTATGAATTTCTGAAAATTAAATAAATTAAAATGAAAAAAAATGAAGTGTGCGTATATGTGCAAATAAATATATGTATGCTTATACTTTGTCCAGCGGCGTTTCCGGACCTTCTCGTTCTGTAAATGCTTGTACCTGTAGTCGCTCAGGACAAGTGCTGCAGCGCTGTCGATATATTGACGGTACATGCTCCTGCTGACTATAACCAACCGGCGCACAGTGGGCCGTTGTATGGGAGAGTTGGAATTAAATCTGCAACTTTTGAACCCGTAGACTGATCTTGATAGTACTAGTTCAAAAATGGTTACTGTAGCTTACCGGGAAAAAACACTTTTTTTGTTTAAACGCATAAAATAATTATTTGTTATTGTCAATCACTCTAAATTGGGGCTTAAAACATAGTTGTAATCCATATTTATAATAATAGTGGAACATTTCTTCATTCCATAATACTTATACTCTTTTCTGAGGCTCCTCTGGCAGTGGTACATAGCACAACTTCATCTTGCTTATTGAAATCTCGAATGATTCAGTAATTATAAACTTATTCAAGATACCCCGACGTCAGAAGTCAATTTCTTTCGGCAACTTCGCCCTAATTGCGAAGTGTTACGCCAGTTGTAACATGTAAACCAGACATGCATTTTATGACACCTCAAAGAAAACAAGATGAAAGCAATTAGTTTTATAATTATAATAATTTTATGACCTAAAGTATTCCAATTCACAAAAAAAAAACTCTTCCCCGACCTCTCGCACAGCATGAACACGATACATGCATTGCATAGGAAATTGTTTGAAAATGCCGAAAAATGCAGGACAATGCTCCACTTAAACTTATCTTGCTTATTGAAATCTTGAATGATTCAGTAATTATAAACTTATTCAAGATACCCCGACGTCAGAAGTCAATTTGGCTTTACCTAATAGCCTCATTTTAAAAATTGGTAAGCCGGCCGATAGAAATATGTCAGAGAAAAATATGTCGCTTCGGGTATTTATTTCCATTGCGGGACCGCTGTGCGGCGCATGCTTAGCTGGAGTCTCAGTGTTTGTAAATAAATTCTTGTAAATCGTGAAAAGTAATTAAGCTTGGTATAAATTTCTGAAAATTAAATAAATTAAAATGAAGTGTGCGTATATGTGCAAATACATATATGTATGCTTAAACTTTGTCCAGCGGCGTTTCCGGACCTTCTCGTTCTGTAAATGCTTGTACCTGTAATCGCTCAGGACAAGTGCTGCAGCGTTGTCGATATATTGACGGTACATGCTCCTGCTGACTATAACCAACCGGCGCACAGTGGGCCGTTGTATGGGAGAGTTGGAATTAAATCTGCAACTTGTGAACCCGTAGACCGATCCTAATAGTACTAGTTTAAAAATGGTTACTGTAGCTTACCGGGAAAAAACACTTTTTTTGTTTAAACGCATAAAATAATTATTTGTTATTGTCAATCACTCTAAATTGGGGCTTAAAACATAGTTGTAATCCATATTTATAATAATACTGGAACATTTCTTCATTCGATAATACTTATACTCTTTTCTGAGGCTCCTCTGGCAGTGGTACACAGCACAACTTCATCTTGCTTATTGAAATCTCGAATAATTCAGTAGTCATAAACTTATTCAAGATACCCCGACGTCAGAAGTCAATTTGTTTCGGCAACTTCGCCCTAATTGCGAAGTGTTACGCCAGTTGTAACATGTGAACCAGACATGCATTTTATGACACCTTAAAGAAAACAAGATAAAAGCAATTAGTTTTATAATTATAATAATTTTATGACCTAAAGTATTCCAATTCACAAACAAAAACTCTTCCCCGACCTCTCGCACAGCATGGACACGATACATGCATTGCATAGGAAATTGTTTGAAAATGCCGAAAAATGCAGGACAATGCTCCACTTAAACTTATCTTGCTTATTGAAATCTTGAATGATTCAGTAATTATAAACTTATTCAAGATACCCCGACGTCAGAAGTCAATTTGGCTTTACCTAATAGCCTCATTTTAAAAATTGGTAAGCCGGCCGATAAAAATATGTCAGAGAAAAATATGTCGCTTCGGGTATTTATTTCCATTGCGGGACCGCTGTGCGGCGCATGCTTAGCTGGAGTCTCAGTTTTTGTAAATAAATTCTTGTAAATCGTGAAAAGTAATTAAGCTTGTTATAAATTTCTGAAAATTAAATAAATTAAAATGAAAAAAAATGAAGTGTGCGTATATGTGCAAATAAATATATGTATGCTTATACTTTGTCCAGCGGCGTTTCCGGACCTTCTCGTTCTGTAAATGCTTGTACCTGTAGTCGCTCAGGACAAGTGCTGCAGCGTTGTCGATATATTGACGGTACATGCTCCTGCTGACTATAACCAACCGGCGCACAGTGGGCCGTTGTATGGGAGAGTTGGAATTAAATCTGCAACTTTTGAACCCGTAGACTGATCTTGATAGTACTAGTTCAAAAATGGTTACTGTAGCTTACCGGGAAAAAACACTTTTTTTGTTTAAACGCATAAAATAATTATTTGTTATTGTCAATCACTCTAAATTGGGGCTTAAAACATAGTTGTAATCCATATTTATAATAATAGTGGAACATTTCTTCATTCCAGAATACTTATACTCTTTTCTGAGGCTCCTCTGGCAGTGGTACATAGCACAACTTCATCTTGCTTATTGAAATCTCGAATAATTCAGTAATTATAAACTTATCCAAATACCCCGACGTCAGAAGTCAGTTTGTTTCGGCAACTTCGCCCTAATTGCGAAGTGTTACGCCAGTTGTAACATGTGAACCAGACATGCATTTTATGACACCTCAAAGAAAACAAGATAAAAGCAATTAGTTTTATATAATTATAATAATTTGATGACCTAAAGTATTCCAATTCACAAAAAAAAAACTCTTCCCCGACCTCTCGCACAGCATGAACACGATACATGCATTGCATAGGAAATTGTTTGAAAATGCCGAAAAATGCAGGACAATGCTCCACTTAAACTTATCTTGCTTATTGAAATCTTGAATGATTCAGTAATTATAAACTTATTCAAGATACCCCGACGTCAGAAGTCAATTTGGCTTTACCTAATAGCCTCATTTTAAAAATTGGTAAGCCGGCCGATAGAAATATGTCAGAGAAAAATATGTCGCTTCGGGTATTTATTTCCATTGCGGGACCGCTGTGCGGCGCATGCTTAGCTGGAGTCTCAGTGTTTGTAAATAAATTCTTGTAAATCGTGAAAAGTAATTAAGCTTGGTATAAATTTCTGAAAATTAAATAAATTAAAATGAAGTGTGCGTATATGTGCAAATACATATATGTATGCTTAAACTTTGTCCAGCGGCGTTTCCGGACCTTCTCGTTCTGTAAATGCTTGTACCTGTAATCGCTCAGGACAAGTGCTGCAGCGTTGTCGATATATTGACGGTACATGCTCCTGCTGACTATAACCAACCGGCGCACAGTGGGCCGTTGTATGGGAGAGTTGGAATTAAATCTGCAACTTGTGAACCCGTAGACCGATCCTAATAGTACTAGTTTAAAAATGGTTACTGTAGCTTACCGGGAAAAAACACTTTTTTTGTTTAAACGCATAAAATAATTATTTGTTATTGTCAATCACTCTAAATTGGGGCTTAAAACATAGTTGTAATCCATATTTATAATAATACTGGAACATTTCTTCATTCGATAATACTTATACTCTTTTCTGAGGCTCCTCTGGCAGTGGTACACAGCACAACTTCATCTTGCTTATTGAAATCTCGAATAATTCAGTAGTCATAAACTTATTCAAGATACCCCGACGTCAGAAGTCAATTTGTTTCGGCAACTTCGCCCTAATTGCGAAGTGTTACGCCAGTTGTAACATGTGAACCAGACATGCATTTTATGACACCTTAAAGAAAACAAGATAAAAGCAATTAGTTTTATAATTATAATAATTTTATGACCTAAAGTATTCCAATTCACAAACAAAAACTCTTCCCCGACCTCTCGCACAGCATGGACACGATACATGCATTGCATAGGAAATTGTTTGAAAATGCCGAAAAATGCAGGACAATGCTCCACTTAAACTTATCTTGCTTATTGAAATCTTGAATGATTCAGTAATTATAAACTTATTCAAGATACCCCGACGTCAGAAGTCAATTTGGCTTTACCTAATAGCCTCATTTTAAAAATTGGTAAGCCGGCCGATAAAAATATGTCAGAGAAAAATATGTCGCTTCGGGTATTTATTTCCATTGCGGGACCGCTGTGCGGCGCATGCTTAGCTGGAGTCTCAGTTTTTGTAAATAAATTCTTGTAAATCGTGAAAAGTAATTAAGCTTGTTATAAATTTCTGAAAATTAAATAAATTAAAATGAAAAAAAATGAAGTGTGCGTATATGTGCAAATAAATATATGTATGCTTATACTTTGTCCAGCGGCGTTTCCGGACCTTCTCGTTCTGTAAATGCTTGTACCTGTAGTCGCTCAGGACAAGTGCTGCAGCGTTGTCGATATATTGACGGTACATGCTCCTGCTGACTATAACCAACCGGCGCACAGTGGGCCGTTGTATGGGAGAGTTGGAATTAAATCTGCAACTTTTGAACCCGTAGACTGATCTTGATAGTACTAGTTCAAAAATGGTTACTGTAGCTTACCGGGAAAAAACACTTTTTTTGTTTAAACGCATAAAATAATTATTTGTTATTGTCAATCACTCTAAATTGGGGCTTAAAACATAGTTGTAATCCATATTTATAATAATAGTGGAACATTTCTTCATTCCATAATACTTATACTCTTTTCTGAGGCTCCTCTGGCAGTGGTACATAGCACAACTTCATCTTGCTTATTGAAATCTCGAATGATTCAGCAATTATAAACTTATTCAAGATACCCCGACGTCAGAAGTCAATTTGTTTCGGCAACTTCGCCCTAATTGCGAAGTGTTACGCCAGTTGTAACATGTGAACCAGGCATGCATTTTATGACACCTCAAAGAAAACAAGATAAAAGCAATTAGTTTTATAATTATAATAATTTTATGACCTAAAGTATTCCAATTCACAAAAATAAACTCTTCCCCAACCTCTCGCAAAGCATGGACACGATACATGCATTGCATGGGAAATTGCTTGAAAATGCCGAAAAATGCATGACATTGCTAAACTTAAACTTATCTTGCTTATTGAAATCTTGAATGATTCAGTAATTATAAACTTATTCAAGATACCCCGACGTCAGAAGTCAATTTGGCTTTATCTAATAGCTTCATTTTAAAAATTGGTAAGCCGGCCGATAAAAATATGTCAGAGAAAAATATGTCGCTTCGGGTATTTATTTCCATTGCGGGACCGCTGTGTGGCACGGCGCATGCTTAGCTGGAGTCTCAGTGTTTGTAAATAAATTCTTGTAAATCGTGAAAAGTAATTAAGCTTGTTATGAATTTCTGAAAATTAAATAAATTTAAATGAAAAACATTAAGTGTGCGTATATGTGCAAATACATATATGTATGCTTAAACTTTGTTCAGCGGCGTTTAAGGACCTTCTCGTTCTGTAAATGCTTGTACCTGTAGTCGCTCAGGACAAGTGCTGCAGCGTTGTCGATATATTGACGGTACATGCTTCTGCTGACTATAACCAACCGGCGCACAGTGGGCCGTTGTATGGGAGAGTTGGAATTAAATCTGCAACTTTTGAACCCGTAGACCGATCTTAATAGTACTAGTTCAAAAATGGTTACTGTATCTTACCGGGAAAAAACATTTTTTTTGTTTAAATGCATAAAATAATTATTTGTTATTGTCAATCACTCTAAATTGGGGCTTAAAACATAGTTGTAATCCATATTTATAATAATAGTGGAACATTTCTTCATTCCAGAATACTTATACTCTTTTCTGAGGCTCCTCTGGCAGTGGTACATAGCACAACTTCATCTTGCTTATTGAAATCTCGAATAATTCAGTAATTATAAACTTATCCAAATACCCCGACGTCAGAAGTCAGTTTGTTTCGGCAACTTCGCCCTAATTGCGAAGTGTTACGCCAGTTGTAACATGTGAACCAGACATGCATTTTATGACACCTCAAAGAAAACAAGATAAAAGCAATTAGTTTTATATAATTATAATAATTTGATGACCTAAAGTATTCCAATTCACAAAAAAAAAACTCTTCCCCGACCTCTCGCACAGCATGAACACGATACGTGCATTGCATAGGAAATTGTTTGAAAATGCCGAAAAATGCAGGACAATGCTCCACTTAAACTTATCTTGCTTATTGAAATCTTGAATGATTCAGTAATTATAAACTTATTCAAGATACCCCGACGTCAGAAGTCAATTTGGCTTTACCTAATAGCCTCATTTTAAAAATTGGTAAGCCGGCCGATAGAAATATGTCAGAGAAAAATATGTCGCTTCGGGTATTTATTTCCATTGCGGGACCGCTGTGCGGCGCATGCTTAGCTGGAGTCTCAGTGTTTGTAAATAAATTCTTGTAAATCGTGAAAAGTAATTAAGCTTGGTATAAATTTCTGAAAATTAAATAAATTAAAATGAAGTGTGCGTATATGTGCAAATACATATATGTATGCTTAAACTTTGTCCAGCGGCGTTTCCGGACCTTCTCGTTCTGTAAATGCTTGTACCTGTAATCGCTCAGGACAAGTGCTGCAGCGTTGTCGATATATTGACGGTACATGCTCCTGCTGACTATAACCAACCGGCGCACAGTGGGCCGTTGTATGGGAGAGTTGGAATTAAATCTGCAACTTGTGAACCCGTAGACCGATCCTAATAGTACTAGTTTAAAAATGGTTACTGTAGCTTACCGGGAAAAAACACTTTTTTTGTTTAAACGCATAAAATAATTATTTGTTATTGTCAATCACTCTAAATTGGGGCTTAAAACATAGTTGTAATCCATATTTATAATAATACTGGAACATTTCTTCATTCGATAATACTTATACTCTTTTCTGAGGCTCCTCTGGCAGTGGTACACAGCACAACTTCATCTTGCTTATTGAAATCTCGAATAATTCAGTAGTCATAAACTTATTCAAGATACCCCGACGTCAGAAGTCAATTTGTTTCGGCAACTTCGCCCTAATTGCGAAGTGTTACGCCAGTTGTAACATGTGAACCAGACATGCATTTTATGACACCTCAAAGAAAACAAGATAAAAGCAATTAGTTTTATAATTATAATAATTTTATGACCTTAAGTATTCCAATTCACAAAAATAAACTCTTCCCCGACCTCACGCACAGCATGGACACGATACATGCATCGCATGGGAAATTGTTTGAAAATGCCGAAAAATGCAGGACAATGCTCCACTTAAACTTATCTTGCTTATTGAAATCTTGAATGATTCAGTAATTATAAACTTATTCAAGATACCCCGACGTCAGAAGTCAATTTGGCTTTACCTAATAGCTTCATTTTAAAAATTGGTAAGCCGGCCGATAAAAATATGTCAGAGAAAAATATGTCGCTTCAGGTATTTATTTCCATTGCGGGACCGCTGTGCGGCGCATGCTTAGCTGGAGTCTCAGTGTTTGTAAATAAATTCTTGTAAATCGTGAAAAGTAATTAAGCTTGTTATAAATTTCTGAAAATTAAATAAATTAAAATGAAAAAAAATGAAGTGTGCGTATATGTGCAAATACATATATGTATGCTTAAACTTTGTCCAGCGGCGTTTCCGGACCTTCTCGTTCTGTAAATGCTTGTACCTGTAATCGCTCAGGACAAGTGCTGCAGCGTTGTCGATATATTGACGGTACATGCTCCTGCTGACTATAACCAACCGGCGCACAGTGGGCCGTTGTATGGGAGAGTTGGAATTAAATCTGCAACTTTTGAACCCGTAGACCGATCTTAATAGTACTAGTTCAAAAATGGTTACTGTATCTTACCGGGAAAAAACACTTTTTTTTTGTTTAAACGCATAAAATAATTATTTGTTATTGTCAATCACTCTAAATTGGGGCTTAAACATAGTTGTAATCCATATTTAAAATAATAGTGGAATATTTCTTCATTCGATAATACTTATACTCTTTATTTCTGAGGCTCCTCTGGCAGTGGTACATAGCACAACTTCATCTTGCTTATTGAAATCTCGAATAATTCAGTAATTATAAACTTATCCAAATACCCCGACGTCAGAAGTCAATTTGTTTCGGCAACTTCGCCCTAATTGCGAATTGTTACGCCAGTTGTAACATGTGAACCAGACATGCATATTATGACACCTCAAAGAAAACAAGATAAAAGCAATTAGTTTTATAATTATAATAATTTTATGACCTAAAGTATTCCAATTCACAAAAATAAACTCTTCCCCGACCTCACGCACAGCATGGACACGATACATGCATTGCATGGGAAATTGTTTGAAAATGCCGAAAAATGCAGGACATTGCTTCACTTAAACTTATCTTGCTTATTGAAATCTTGAATGATTCAGTAATTATAAACTTATTCAAGATACCCCGACGTCAGAAGTCAATTTGGCTTTACCTAATAGCTTCATTTTAAAAATTGGTAAGCCGGCCGATAAAAATATGTCAGAGAAAAATATGTCGCTTCGGGTATTTATTTCCGTTGCGGGACCGCTGTGTGGCGCGGCGCATGCTTAGCTGGAGTCTCAGTGTTTGTAAATAAATTCTTGTAAATCGTGAAAAGTAATTAAGTTTTGTTATGAATTTCTGAAAATTAAATAAATTAATATGAAAAAAAAATGAAGTCTGCGTATATGTGCAAAGACATATATGTCCAGCGGCGTTTCCGGAGCTTCTCGTTCTGTAATTGCTTGTACCTGTAGTCGTTCAGGAAAAGTGCTGCAGCGTTGTCGATATATTGACGGTACATGCTCCTGCTGACTATAACCAACCGGCGCACAGTGGGCCGTTGTATGGGAGAGTTGGAATTAAATTTGCAACTTTTGAACCCGTAGACCGATCTTAATAGTACTAGTTCAAAATTTACTGTAGCTTACCGGGAAAAACACTTTTTTTGTTTAAACGTATAAAATATTGTCAATGACTCTAAATTGGGCTTAAAACATAGTTGTAATCCATATTTATAAAAATAAATTAAACTGTACAAGTACATACATACATTTTTTTTAATTTAGAATTAACGAAACTAAGCAATTTAGTATAATAAGGCTTGTGCTTCAGTACTAAATGGAAGCGAATCATTTGTTGTTGGTTCAGGCCTCAAATACACAATCCAGAGATCAGATGATACCAACATTTGATGATTAACATCTTCCTTTGTTGTCGAATCAGGAAATGTTCTACTAATAGTAGTGATAGATACCGAGATACCCCGACGTCAGAAGTCAATTTGATTCTTTAACTTCGCCCTAATGGCGAAGAGTTACACCAGTTGTAACATATGAACAAGACATGCATTTTATGACACCTCAAAGGAAACAAGATAAAAACAATTAGTTTCATAATTATAACAATTTTATGACCTAAAGTATTCCAATTCACAAAAATAAACTCGATATAATGGACCCGTATTAGTGGACAATTTAGTTAGACTGGACAATACGTAGAGTCGTTTCTGCTAAAGGTAACAATATCTTAAAACTTGAGTACATTTCTTTTACAAATGTATCTGCTCGTTGCAGAAATAGAACTGTCCTTTCTTAATCTAAATAGTTATAATAAAACCTTGGTTTTTGGTTGTTATCTCCAATGATGCTTCTTGCTATATGATGATTGTGCCGTTAAAGTGTTTCACTTGACCATTAGTTAAGTTATGGTTAGGCATGGTTTAATAGTGTTCTATGTTTCATCTTCTTAATAGATTTTCGAATTGGATTCGTCGTTGTCTGCGGTCAGTTTCTTCATATTCGAAAATACCGCATTAAGGTTAGAATTACCATTTCTTGTACGTATGCATATTTGCTAAATGCGTCAATGGCTGTAATGAATGTGCTGACTGGCATGGATTATCCGGAATTGGGACTTTACCTATTGGTAATTTGTTAGGTCTGTGGGAAAACATAATCTTTCTTCACATTTCAATTATTTGCAAATTCACGTAAGTCGTGCCTGATACTGGGCCAAAAGCAGGTATGATATATATGAGACATTCTACACCGTATTCTTGGCAAAGTTAACGAATCTGGCTATAATCTCGTCGCTACCTGGGAGGAGTAAACAGAGAACTGCAAAAAAATCTTGAAGTTACCATGGAGAAACCTTGGTAAGTGCTGCAATTCAAATCATGTAACAATTGTTTTACATTCTGGGTTCATTCACAACCAATAAAAGTGTTGATGTTTGCTGATGTTCCCCATTTAATAAAATTTATGAGAAACCACTTTGTTGACCATGGTTTTTTTATAAATGGTAAACAAGTAATGAAGGAAATCATTTTATTTTTTTTTTTATCACTCCTTGCCTTAACTTCGGAAGAGCTGTCAATCAGGCACAAAATAACAACAAGCTATCTTAACGTTGTAAGAGTCGAAAGGCTAAATGTTAGATGGCAAAGAAAGTGTTTTCCTACACAATTGCACAAGCTATAACAAAGCTGCAAGTTTAGGTCTCTTGAATGTTCCAAATTATTTAAAACTCTATTATTTCTTAAGAATATTTGCTTTAAAGCTTGAAACATTAAAATTTGTATTACTCTTCAGACCAATGACGATGTTATGAACTTTAGAGCCCCATATCCATATTCCAGAAGGCGAACTCATGAATACGTCTTAGCTTTGTATATCTAAGATCCACTCTAAAGCGACATGACCGAGCTCATGAAGAATATGAGGCTTTTCGGAAAGGAAAATTTGTTACTTTAATAGTATTTTACTCATTTTTTGAGTTCAGGCATAATTCAATCAAATAATGCAGTTAAAATGCTCCTGGACGAAATGAAGCATCGCTTTGGTTTGGACTAAGTTGTAAAATACATATCGTCTCAACCAAGATGTCTTGGAGAATTTCTTTGGCGTAATTCGCCGAAGAGGTAGCCCTCACGATCATTCTGACCGCCAAGAATTATAATACAGGCTGATGTCGTACATACTCGGGCACAACGAAGGAGTACTTTCCAAGAATGCAATGTTGCTGAGGATGAACCACCCGATCTGAGATTGGATTGTACCATGACAGATAATTCCCCCTTGCATTTGTTAAAATTCTACTAAATATTAATCTTTCTTCTCCTATTAGGTACAATTCTCAAAAACATATCCATAAATCCTGGGATCATGTCCACAGGCAGATGTAGAAGTAGATTCTATAGCAAACTACGGGCTGGAAAATCTAGCAGGTTATATTTTCCATAAGTTGATTCCAAAGATCCGGGTGGACCAACAAAGCGAGGATAATACCTTTACCTGGATAAATCACTTGAATGAGGGTGGCTTACCCAAGCTAAGGTCTGATCTGACGATGAAAATGGTTTACCTGGAGGACATTTTCATCAGGACACTGAACTCTACTGTAATAATTTTCCAACTCATCTGCACTGTAATAATTATTTAACTAAACTGACTCGTATCGACCACGGTGCCGATATTTGTACTCCCAGTATTGGTTTTATATCCTACTGTCGCCACGTGTCTATTGAACTTCCCCCCTGACGCTTGTATACATGATCCTTTGTAATCAATCCGTGTATAGGTAGCATTCTGGCAGCATGTACAACAATTTCGGGAATACTCTTCGGAGTTTATCGTTCTTCCAATTGCTTCCAATTGTGTTTGTAGCTTTCGTGGAAGTCCTTTGCTCCGTTGCGGGTTGTGAAGCAACGCCATCCGCCAATCATCAAAACCTTTAGAACTCTCTTTTTCGTCACTCCGTGGCTTTATGTCCTCAGTTCGAATCTTTGCACACCCTTTTATCTTTCGCTGAACATGACCCAGACGCTCTTCCTGAAACGATGGCACCTGTTTGGCTGCAAGCGTTGAGCTGCTGCATTTTTCAATAGCCTTCGGATTGTGTTCCCTTTACACAGATATCACTTGACTATATCGGCCACTAGGAACGTGTGTTCAACTGTCGTACCGCCTATTGTGATTGTCTCCCGTAGCAGTTCGTAGCCGTATCCCATACAACGGCTCCACCTCTTCCACCAAATCAAATCATTTTTTTGCCTGCTGTCCAATCTCGCTGTCCCGGGCTACGTCATATTAAAAAAATGGAAAATGTTTGTCATTTGTCTTTTATTTCTGAGCCCAAAATATGCTTGCGTAAAGCAAGCTTGGTCATCATTCTTCTTTAAACCTTGCGCCAAGTGAGCAGAAAGTAATATTTTGTTTATGAAGTTTTTCCTAATGGGTTCGCTTATCCCATTGAGGATAATTTCCTCTGCATAGATATAGCATTTTTTCGTTGGATACATATTTCTTTTTAGTGATTTGATTAAATCATTTGCGTCAGTGTAAGTTAGACGTGTTCTAGTAATGTCCGGGAAAGATGTTCTCTTCCAAATGATTAGGTGTATTCTCTTTCCTAATTATAATTTGGGTTTTATAGAAATTAACAGAAATCTGTGTCCTAAGACAATTTTTTATTGGGCTTTTTTATTGAATGTATGCTGCAGTAGTCGTCTTCGGTCGGAACGTTTTCTTCTATTAGAGCATGCCATCTCTTCATCTTAGCATTCGGGTTTCGTGTAGAAGCTGCGAATATTAACGATTATTTGTCTGTGTTTAAATTTCTAAGTTAGAAGTCCCGTATATATAATTTCTAAGAGTTTTTAAAGTCCATACTATTGCGTATGACTCTTTTTCATAGGTTGCAAAGTTTTTTCTGTGATGGTTAGAGTTTTTGATACACAAGTAATAGGTCTGCCTTCTTGCATAAGAGAAGCTCCTATTGCGTCATAACGTGCATCTGTAATTAATATAAAGGGTTTATCAGAGTTTAGTTGGGTTAGTGAAATGATCAAATGATCTACGTACTTCTTCATCCAATATTACGGTCACATTCTTAGACTGCCTTGCGGATACATTTCCGTTTTCTCCGTTGAATAAGGTAGTAAGGGGTCATGCGACTTTTGCATATTCCTTAAAGAATTTTCCGTAGTAACCGCTGATTCCTAAGAATCCTCTTACTTTAATTTTGTTTACTAAAAGTTAAACACAACTTTGGGAGTTTTTTCTTCGACGTTTGGATTTGCTTTCTTTAACTCAAATTGTTTTATTCAAATGTTTCATTCATTCAGCTTTCAAATTACAACCCATGAGTTTATTAACTCCGCATTTTCTCAACATATGGAAATAACTGAAGTTAAGGTATAAGGGGATCTTGCTCTTTCTCTCTCTCTCTCTCTCTCTGTCTCTCTCATCCGTCCATTTTCGCAGTTGCTTGCTCACGTCTGCATTCTGATTCTTTTTCATTTTTAACAGTAACTGCACTTGTAAATTGCGCAATTGGGCAACAGCACACTGACCAAACATCAATATTATTCGCTAAGATCAATTAAATATATTTATTCGAGTGGGCATTACAAATGTGAGTAGTCACTTGTACTGTTCTGCATGGTGGATAGAGATATGCAACCATTATCTCTGGTGAAAACGTTCGCTCTCAATTCTCCTTCCCATATCGCACACGAACAGCACACACCATAAATTCAATGTAGAAAATACATTGTATGTGTGATTTGTCAAAATATTTAATTTAATTTTAAATTTCAGACTGTGAACAAGATAGACAAAATCAATTTTCAAATCATCGAACGAGTTGAGATCAACCCTGAAGTTGATTAACTCACAGTTTTCCGGGAAGTTGAGCAATTATGAACAAAACGACTCTTAGTTGACGTGATGTCCTTGGTTCTGGGTGCTTTACTATGGTTTCTATCTCTTTTGGATCAGTTCTGATCATTCCGTTCCCTACTATATATCCCATTTCTTCTTTGGTTCAAGCAATACTTTACTTACTTTTATTGTTCTCAGATATTCGATGCGTTTTATATCGTCCATTGCTCTCTGGAATATTGAAAGTGCATTAGTTAGTCCAAAAGGCATTCGTATTTTCCATTGTTGACGGAAATCGAGATAGATCGTAGAGAACACTTTTGAGTTTCATAAATTAGTCTCAATTTTTGAGTACCGTTATCGTTTGTTCCCCTTTTATGTACCACCCATATGGGAGAATTATAACAGCTTTTACTTTTTCTAATTATACCTTCTTCGAGCATTTTTTCTATTTCTTTATTTACGAAGTTATTGGCGGAAAGAGGATATAGGTATTGTTTAATCCATACTCGGTCTTTTCCATTTGAACGTATTTCGGGTCTTACATCATCTGTTCTAAATGGTAGATTGGTGTGAATATTGTCGTGATTGTCAAACAGTTGTTCTACGTCTAGATCTTCTATGTCATTTAGTTTGAATACAGAAGGTCCTTCTTTCCGTGGAGCAAGTATAAGTTTCCCTTGCTTCAAACCTATTTTAGCGTTTAGCATTTGAAATAATGTGTGCCATATTTTCATACCATACTTACATATTTATAACATAAAATTTCAGGTCTAAGTCAAATATTTTGACTGGTTGTTGAACATCCCTGCTATTATTTCCAAATCGAAGACTTCAAACAACATTATATTCACACATATAAGTTAACGTGGGAAAATCTGCATCGAATGCATGCCCACTCGCAGTCACTTACAATCGTCTCATTTTCCAACGAGACACGCGCAATACTCCACCCTGCACACGCCCGGCAAACGACACCACACGCAGGACGATGAATGCTGACGCTGCGTCTACGCATTTCGCTGCGGTTGACTTGAGTATAAATAAGTTAGTTGTTAGGAAATTGGGTGCTTTTGTAATCAGTTTGTCAAGTGGAAAACAGAATTCTCCTCTTAAAATAAAAACATTTTTTTTAAGTTTAAAACTAATAACTATAAAAAAAAAATAATAAAGTGTAAAAAAAAGGGCACTCAAGTAGCACCAACGTTTCGGTCCAAAAATAATAAGAAGGTCCTCAAGTAGCACCAACGGTTCGGTTAAAGGAAAACGAAAAGGTCCTCAAGTAGTAATAATAATGTGAAGTCAAAAGTCCTCAAGTAGTACGGACTCCGTTTCGTGTCATCCGTTTCGTACCGAAATACAAATACCAAATACCCTGTGGCTCCCCCGCGATTGTGGTGAAAATAAAAATAACTTTGATAAAAGGGCTCCTGAGTAACCGGCAACGGACGAAAAGGGATCGTTGGACGATAGCCGCACCACCAGTTCGCAGAAAGTCAGGACGGACATGTTCCTGCAGTTGTTAGTATTGTAAGTGTAGAATAAAGTACATAATATTGTTCCAATCTTATCAAGTCAAACTAAATTCTGTGCAAAGTGTGTCTCAAATTAAGTATTAAGAATAGATATATATTTAAGATAAAGTGAACCAACCAATAATAATTGATAGATCTCTCTAAATAAAATGGCGAATCCAAATCATAATCCTGTAATCAGGACCGCTGTCTTAAACACGCCCAATCCAATCGTACTCAATCCAAACCTAGCCACATCCGCCTCCTCATCACTCCCTCATTACCTGCATCGTGAATCGCATCCATCAAACCGAGGGACGACAAATAGTACAATCTTTAATAAACCCCTTTTCTGATAATTTCATCGGAGTCGATAAAGCTATTAACGCAGAGTTTCGCCAAAACATCGGCGAACTAGACAAAATACCTGACGTGGTACGCAGTCTAAAGGATTTTACTGGTCAAGTAGGGGAGTTTAATTCCTGGAAGACGAGCGTTGATCGAATCCTACATCTTTACGATGGAATCACAGGAACTCCTAGATACTTTGGGATTCCAAGTGTGATAAGGAACAAAATTGTCGGCCAAGCTGACGTGGTGTTGGAATCTTACAACACTCCGTTAGATTGGAAATACATATCCCATTGTCTCACAATGCACTATGCGGACAAGCGTGACCTGTCAACATTAGAGTACCAAATGACATGCTTAGTCCAAGGGACTCGCTCCATACAGGAGTTCTACCAAGCTGTCTATTCTCACTTGTCGCTTATCCTAAATAAAATCGGTTGCATGGAGATTAGCGACGAGTCTCTATCGATTCTCACTCAAACATACCGTGACAAGGCCCTGGACACTTTTGTCAGAGGCTTACGAGGTGATCTGCCAAGACTTCTTTGTATTAGGGAACCAAATAACTTACCGCAAGCACTGCATCTAGAGAATCAGAACTATAGAACGCAATACGCCATCTATCACCAAGGCCCAGTCTGCTGATCTCATAACCAACCGCGAGCAGAGCCTATGGATATCAGTATCCAAACTAAGGCAGTGGATTATATGAACAGGCCTGATTTTAGTCGCTCCGCTCCGCAAAGAGTGTGGCACCTTCCACACAACAAGCACAAGTGTCAAATAAGTACCAGAGAAACTTCCACATTGAACCACAAGAACAAGAGACGTCAAGCTATCAACAGATCATGGACAGTAATGAGGATAATGTGAATGGAGAATCAATGACCCAATAAATGGAATCATATGGAGAACCAAGAGATACACAGGAAGAACCAGTCGATTTTACGGATATTAATTTTTTAGATTGAACAACTCTTCCCTACCATATTTGAAGGTAGAACGAAGAGCGGGGAAATGCTTAAAATACTCTTAGACACCGGTTCTAACAAGAACTATATTTGTGCTGAAATCGTCCCTAATCCAAAACCAAACTCACAATCCTTCTTCGCAAGTTCTATATGTGGTAATATTAAAATAAGCGAGCATACAATCGTAAACCTTGTCAGTCTTGAAGACAGCAACGTTAAATTCTTTCTCTTACCTTCACTCAAATCTTTCGATGCTATTCTAGGGCATGACAGCCTGAAGGAACTGTCTGCCATAATTCTTACCAGAGAAAATTACATGATTATAAAAGATAAAGTTAGAATCAAAATCAAACAGCCTACATGGCAGTAAATAAAATAGGAATAAATACGGAACACATCGATGGCAAACAAAGGGCTAAATTGAATTGCTTAATTCATCAATTTCCCAGTTTATTCACAGAGCCCAATGAGAAATTGACATTCACCACCAATGTCAAAGGCGAAGTTAGAACAACATCAGAAACGCCAGTATATTCCAAATTTTATCCCTACCCCATGACGCTAAGATCACAGGTAGAAAATCATCTGGGGAAAAAAGTATCGTCTTGTTATCGACTATAGGAAACTGAACACGATCACAGTTTCGGAGAATGATCCAATTGCCCAAATCAATGGCGTACTATCACAATTGGGTCAAAACAAACAGTTTTCTGTAATCGACCTCAAGAGTGGGTTCCATCAGATTCCGCTCAAGGAATCAGATGTCGAAAAGACAGCCATTTCCGTAAACAACGGAAAATACGAGTTCACAAGGCTGCCTTTCGGGTTGAAAAATGCAAACGCCATCTTCCAACGAGCTCTCGATGACTCTTGCGTGAGCATATTGGGGTAAGATGTTTCGTCTACATTGAGGATATTGTCATCTTCGGCAAAATGAGGAATCACATTTTGAAAACCTTGAAAAAGTCTTCCGAACGTTAGAGAATGCCAACTTAAAAGTCTAGCTCGATAAATGCTCGTTCTTTAAGAATGAGGTCGAGTTCCTGGGATTTATAATTTCTTCAAACGGCATTAAAACTATCCCAACCAAAGTCAAAGCGATAGTGGATTTCCCAAGCCCTAAAACATTGAAAGATCTCCGCTCGTTTCTCCGTCTTTCAGGGTACTATCGCCGTTTCACAAAAGAGTATGCACACCTGGCGAAGCCCCAGCTCTCTTTAGAGGGGGAAGCCGGCCGTATTTCCAAAAATATTTCAAACAAAACTCCTCTCTTGAAATGGCGAGGCAACCAAAGCTTTCAATAAAATCAAAAATTCTTTAGTATCCGGCGACCTACTGCTAGTTTATCCCGACTTTACCAATGAATTCCAACTGACAACCGATGCATCCAACTACGCCATCGGAGCGGTGTTAGCACAGAATGGCAGGCCAATAACATTTATATCCCGAACGTTGAATAAAAGAGAGGAGCATTATGCTACTAACGAACGGGAAATGCTCGCCATAATCTGGTCGTTGAATTCTTTGAGAAATTATCAGTATGGTACTGCTAAAGTTCAAATATTCACGGATCACAAACCCCTCACATACGCCTTGAGCAACAAGAATAATAACAGTAAGCTCAAACGCTGGAAGGCGATCCTCGAACAACACAACTACGAACTAATATAGCAGATGCCCCCCCCTAGACCACCGAAGACCCAAATTAACTCTTTAACAAGTACACAACATAGCTACCGAAGTCCACATAAATGTATTCAAAAATCAATTGATGATTAGAGAGTAGAAGAGTAGAAGACCTTATGAATGTTGTAAGACAAGATGAAGAAATTATAAAGGAGCATAGAGGAGCACACCGAAATGCTCGGGAAAACAGGATCCAGTTATTAGAGAAATTTTATTTTCCAAAAATTAATGCCAGAATAAATAACAATGTATCCGAATAACCCAGAACTGAAAGAAACACCTTTCCCTCAGTATCCCGGGGAAATCGTTCACATAGACATCTATTCCACTGAACGAAATTGCGTATTAACTGCATTGGACAAATTCTGTAAGTATGCGCAAGTTAAGATACTTAAGTCTAAGGCTATTGAAGACATTCGAGAACCCCTTCGCGAAATCCTTTTCTCATTTGGTGCCACAAGAATGATTGCAATCGACAACGAAAAATCTTTAAACTCCTCCTCAATAAATTTCATGGCAAAAGATCAACGCAAAATACAAATTTCAAAACCCCTCCGTACACCAGCACCGTCAACGGGCAAGTAGAGAGATTTCATTCCACCTTGTCCGAAATAATGCGTTGCATCAAAACAGATGGTGTACAAAGAACTTTTCCCGAACTTTTAGACAGAGCAGTCTATGAATACAATTATTCAGTACATTCGACAACAGGTAAGAAACCCTCGGCGTATTTTTCGGAAGGAACATTAGTATTGACCCCGATAACCATGAACAGGCTAGGCAAGATAATATAACCAGACTGAAAAAGAAACAAGAAGCTGATTTAAACTATTTCAACAAAAAAATGCAAGCAATAAAGGACTACACACCAGGAGAAACAATATTCGTTAGGATCGAAACTATCCCCTCGGTACAAAAAGGAGATAGTAAAATAAAATCATTCAAGAACAATAACAACTGAGTAAGGCATAATTGTCCACAGAGGCAACATTAAAAGTTAAATTCTCTTTTCAGATTAATTGCAGGCTTTTGCAGTGCCGAAGTACAGGTGCTAGACTACTTCAAATCCAAAATAAAAATATCACTTAGAACCGGTACTGCGAAAGTTCAAAGTGGAACATTGAAACTCGTCCATATCCTCGATATGAAGTCATACGAAGAAACAATCCAAAAACTAGAACAAAAAGTCATTCACGATGTAGACAATGGTCATCCTATGTATCCATTCCTAACCCATAAAATCTCCCAAATTCAACTTCTACTCAAGAGATTAAGTCCAAAAACTAAATTTCGAAGATCGCTAAATTTTCTTGGTAGCGCATTTAAATGGATAACTGGAAGTCCAGACCATGACGACTACGTTATAAATATTAAGATCTAAAGTTAATTGTTCAGAATTGCATGACAAAACAAGTACCATGTCATAATAATTTTGCTCACTACTGTATCACTCCGAAATCTATTTATTGTCTATTTACCATATGTAATTTTTTGACATCATGCGATCATATTTTTTACCATCACGCCATTCTTCATACCAACATTGGGAAAATTGTATTTTTTTTGTATGCACCGCTGCCCACACGCGGTCCCCTTTTTGCATTTGAAATAAAAATCAATGATCAGTCTTCTGGATCACTTCTAATCGAGAACATCGTCTCGCATTTTCGTTTTTAAATTTCATATGGTATATTTCGCAAATCAATCGCAGTTCTTGGCTCAAAAAGGCTTGAATCAACCATTTTGGCGACCGTGACAAGACTCGTAGTCCAATCAGTTTAATATAAAAGAAATTTCTTATCGCGTTTCGGTAATTTGACTTTTATTTGGAGTGCTGTGCGTGGAATTAACCTCGTACAATTTTGGGGAGCTGTTTTCAATTTTGCTTAGCGGGATTCTGCATTGCTGTACTTTGGATCTCGGATTGCTGTTATTAAACGCCGCTACTGATCGTGCAAAATAATTTGGATTTGCTTCCTATTACCCATCGATTATTGGAGCAAGCGGATAAGTACCATATACACACAAGATTATCATTCCTTTTTTTGATTATTATAAAATAAATTTCGAATTCAATATGATTGGAGAGGGACCTGAGCGCAGTACCGCAACTCTGCCGTCTTATAAAATTAAAAGGGCTTCAGTAAGTGGACAGCTTACAAGCTTAAGAAATTCGTCGATAGTGCTGGTGAAAGGTGTGCTTCTTTTCATGAATTATATGATAAGCTACGAGATTTGAGTGACTGCGTTAACTCCCAGCTAAGGGCGCTCAACACGCTGAGAACCAAGGAACAGATTTTAGATGGATTTCTCATTCATCTCGTCGTCAACAACTTGGAAGGGAGGAAGAATCTGCTGTCGACCTAATACCTAAATGGGATCAATCAACTTTCATCGAAAGGCAATGTCAAACGTTGGAAACCATGGACAACGCATCTGGTAGCAACACACAATTTGCAATCACATTCTGCAATTCGCTTAAGTCATTAAAACTAGTAGCCAATATAACTTTTGTTACATCAAAACCTTCTTCCGTTGCTTGCCGATATTGTAACTCAACCGACCGTGTGATGCATTTGTCAAACTCTCACCTGAAAAACGTTTTCGCGAAGCTAATGCTAGAAACCTGTATATAAATTGCCTCCGCTTCGGCCACTTGGCACGAAATTGCAATTCGCATCATTGTAAGCACTGCTCTCAACGCCACAGTACCTTACTACAGATGGGTTTCATTCCCAATCATTCCCCTCAACTATCGAACAATCAGCGACAATTAACTGAAGCCCACTCAAATACACATGTACCAAACACAACCCTTGCTTTCGAAATCAACAATAGAAAATGAAATCTATGGTTTTTCAACCAACGCTCGATCAACAATTCGTATCTTTAGGAACAGCTTTAGTACTAATCAAAGATGGCTACCATGTTGTTCCCTGCAGGGCTTTGTTAGATTCGTGTTCGCAAATGCACTTCGCCACAGACCGTCTAATTCAATCGCTCAATAAAAAACGTTTAAGTCCATCAATGCTATTGGTGGCATTGGGCAAACCACAACTAAATCGAAGTTCAAGCCGAATTTATCTTGAAGTTCACTGCCAGCCAGGGATTCAAATTCTATCGTCTATCACATGCCATCAACCCAAAAAAAAAACTGTGCAAATCGCTGATTTTAATCTACCTGCTAACGTGGAACTAGCAGATCCTTATTTTAACAAATCTCAGAGGATTTATCTGCTTATAGGCGCAGAGCTATTTTTTGACTTGTTATCCGTGGGTTAGACCCACTCGGACAGAATTTGCCTGTGCTACAAAAAACTCTGCTTGGATGGATCGTAGCAGGAAAAGTTAGTTCGGAGAACATAACGCGGTATAGTTTCACGACTTCGCTTCAGAATAATGTTGAGGAGCATCGTGGGCTAGAGGACATTCTAAGGTCGTTTTGGGAAGTTGAGTCACATGATCATATCTCGGAAGAATTTTCCAAACAGGAAATGGAATGTGAAACCTTATTTCTCAACACTCATCAAGGACTTCCAAATGGACAATTTGAAGTTCGCTTCCATTCAAATCCTGACCAAACGCTTTAGGTGATTCGTTTCAACTCGTTAAAAAACGCTTTTATAATTTGGAATCCAAGCTTCTTCGCAATCCACATTTAATATCTCAATATGTCGATTTTATAAACAAGTATATTAAACTAAACCACATGAGCAAGGTGGACACTAAAATTCTTAATGAAAAATATTTTTTCCTTCCGCACCATTGCGTGACAAAGGAAGACAGCACTACAACGAAGTTGCGAGTTGTCTTCGATGCTTCGGCCAAATCATCGTCAGGTGCTTCGCTAAATGACATTCTTATGGTAGGACCAACCATTCAGGATGATCTGCTCACTATTCTTATTCGCTTTCGGATGCATCGCCTCGTATCACTGCCGATATTTCGAAAATGTACAGGTGTGTACAAATTCAGCCACCTGATGATAATTTGCAGTTGATTCTTTGGAGAGAAAATCCCGAGGAGGACCTTAGTATTTTCAAATTAAAGACTGTTACATATGGAACGGCCTCAGCAGCTTTTCTCGCTGTTCGGTCAATGACCCAGCTTGCGTAAGATAGGCTTGAATAGTTTCCTATTGGTTCGCAAGCCATACAAAATTATTTTTACGTCGATGACCTACTTTCTGGGAAAATTCCCTAGAGGAAATTATTGAAATCAAGAATCAAACCACTAAGCTGCTAAGTGAAGTAGGATTTTATCTTCGCAAATAGTGCTCTAACAACATTTCGTTTTTAGAGGCGATTAAGGAAAAAGATAAGGAAACCTTTTTGGAAATCAATCAAAGTCAGGTGACAAAGACTCTCGGATTAATTTGGCAGCCAGCTTCTGATGAATTTTACTTCTGGTGCCCAATCAAATACCTGTCGAAATGCAACGAAGAGATCAAAACTGTCCAGCATTGCAAAGCTCTACGACCCACTTGGACTCATTGGTCCAATAGTAGTCAAAGCAAACATTTTCATGCAAGCGCCATGGAAGTTGCATTGGGATGAGTCATTGCCGCAGCATTTCTACTCAAGCTGGACGGAGTTTAGCACTCAGCTGCCAGAAATAGGCAACTTATTTTTCCACGCTACATTCTGTTACCAAACTCGAAAATTCAGCTTCATGATTATGCCGATGCTAGTCAGTAGGCATATGGAGTTTGCATATACCTGCGTTCTCAAGATTCACCTAATAATTATTATTATTTATTCAACGAATCCGGCTGATTTTAGAATTGGAAATCTCTCATATATTTTGCTGGAGTGATTCAACCATAGTCTCATGGATAAGTTCCGATGCTTGTAATTGGAGTACAATCGTTTTAAACATAATATCAAAAATTCAATGTCTTTCTGAAGATGTAATTTGGTTGCATGTACCCACGAGTTTCAATCCCGGTGATCTTCATTCGCGTGGGGTCTGCCCAAAAAATTTGCTACATCTCAATATTTGCCATTCAGGTCCTGATTTTTAGGTCGATGACGAGAGCAAGTGGCCCAAGTTAAATAATGCCGAAAAAAATCTTCCAGAGAGACGAAAGATCAAAACAGTAATTTTGCTGGCAGGCGCCAAAAGTGAGGATCTTACGCTAAATTGTAAATTAGCGTTTGTTTAAATCATGAAAACATTCGCATTATTCACCGATTTTGCTATAATGTGCGCTTAAAAGCTCATAGGCGAAAGAGCGGGCAGCTCAGTGTCCAAGAATTGGATTACGGAATAAATTATATATTTCGAACAGTACATGCCAATGAATTCCCAGATGAATATAAGAGACTTTCGAGGAATCAAGACTTGCATTCAACGAGGGAATTGAAGTCGTTAAGTCGTTTCTTGGACGCAAATGGTGTGTGGACGACTTCAAAATTCATCTTTACCTTTTTCGACTAAACATCCCATTATTCTTTCAAAGTCTCACCCTTTTACATCGACAGTTGCGAACCACTTTCACATTAAAAATATGCACGCGGGACCACAAGCCTTATTAGCAGCGTTGAGGATGAAATTTTGGATAATCGGAGGCAAGCATATCGTACGAAGCGTTGTCAATAAATGCATTCGTTGCTGCAGAGCTCATCCAGTTCTCATTAACCAGCTCGAAGAAAATTTGCCAGCAGAGAGAGTGAAACCATCTCGACCATTTACTACGACAGGAGTAGACTTTTGTGGGCCCTTTTACATATGGTCTGGAATTCGTGACCGAGCACCTAAATTTTGTTGGTGCGAACTCAGAATTGAAGGAGCTAAAGGCATTGTTTGATTCGCAAAAACACAATGATTTAGTTCATCAAACTTGTTTGAACGATGGTATTCAGTGGAAGTTCATAACAGCTCGTTCTCCTCATTTCGGAGGACTTTGGGAGTTCTCAATAAAAATCGCAAAGCATCATCTTCAACGTGTTGTTGACTACGCAACGTTGTCATCTGACGAGTTGCACACCTTGGTCTGCCAAATCGAGGCCAGTATCGACGTTCTCACCCCAGGCCATTTTTTGATTGGGGGCCCTCTTACTGCTGCATTGGAGCCGGACAACCAAGAGGTTAACGTCAGCCGACTAGCAAGATGGCAAATGGTTCGCTACCTGATGCAAACGATTTGGAGGAGATGGTCTCGAAAATATTTGACTGTCCTTCAACAACGACATAAATGCAGGCAAGAACAACCTAATGCTGCTGTTGGAAGCCTGAAGGATGACAATCTACCCCCATTGGAGTGGTCGCTGGGCAGAGTGACTAAGGTATACCCTGGAGCGGACGGCCTCGTCAGAGTTGTGAAAATCAAGACGCAGAACGGAGAGGTCAAAAGGTCTATCGCCAAGATTTGCTATCTACCCATAAACAACGATCAATATTCATTTTGATCGCAGAGCCTTCAAAGCAAGGTGTATGTTCAGAATTGCATGCCAAAACAAATACCATGTAATAATAATTTTGCTCACTACTGTATGAAATCTATTTATTGTCTATTAACCATATGTAATTTTTTTTGACATCATGCGATCATATTTTTTGCCATCACCCCATTCTTCATACCAACATTGGGAAAATTGTATTTTTTTTTGTGCTGCCCACACGCGGTGCCCTTTTCTGATTTTGTCTCTTCTGGATCATTTCTAATCGAGAACATCGTCTCGCATTTTCGTAATATATCGTATATTTCGCAAATCATTCGCAGTTCTTGGTTCAAAAAGGCTTGAGTCAACCATTAATGATGCACTAAAAAATGAGAATAATCAAGTTATAATTAATAAATCAACAATTGATAAAATAAACGAATTGACTAACGTAACGAATAATATTGTAAGAAATTTTCAAAATGATCAAGATATGAAAAGCAGAATTATAACAAATATTAAGTATACGTTAGATATTGTCAAAGAAGGGGTACTAAATGTAGAGTACGCCTTGCAATTGATATATACAGAACAATATCTTTTTAAATCCACAATAATAAAACCAGTAAAAAGAGGAAACATTGTAACTAAAATACCTTTCGAAAAGATATTAATATGTGAGAACAACATTTATGGAGTAAGAGAAACATGTAAATCTGATAATAAGTTAACAATATGTAATAGAGATCAAATATTAGATATAAGCGAAACAAACAACCAATCGAAGTCGCGCACATTCGTCTTATTTTCCAACGAGACACGCGCAATACTCCACCTTGCAAGCGCCCGGCAAACGACACCACACTCTGGACGACGAATGCTGACGCTGCGTCTACGCATTTCGCTGCAGTTGACTTGAGTATAAATAAATTAGTTGTTAAGAATTGGGTGCTTTCGGCACGTCATTTAATGACTTTGCAGCCTCCTGACATAAACAAAAAACAGCAGTGAACGAAACAATTAATTATTTCAAGTGATAGTTATATTTAGGTTATTAATAACAATAGTAATAAGTTAGGTTAGGTTATAGTGGCTGGCTGCAGAAGGCATTAAAAAACCAGCTCTGCCATTTCGTTACAAGACAGCCTACAATTAAGGAATGTATTCGAATTAAACATGACATTGTCCAAAAAGTCCCTGATTGCGGCCTGACTGTCCGAACAGATGGTTATATCTCTTTTGGATATTACGTTCAGGAATATAGCTATGGTTAGGTCTTAAGAATAGACACCAGCACCTACACCCTCGTCCGTTTTCCAGCCAGCGTCTGAATATCATATATCCAATCCAGTCTGGAGGGGATGCTAATGGAGAATTTCTTCTCGAGTGTTGGGGTAGTAGGCGGTCGGTGTCGTTGGGGAGAAAGTTGAATTCGTTTAGAATGGTTGAGTGGGCGAAGGAGAGTTCGGACCACAGACTGCACGTTTTGAGTCTCAGGGCTGTGCAGGCTGCCACCTGTTTCCTGGAGGTTTGCGGGGCTGAAAGATAGAGAAGTATATTGAGTGCATCCGCCGGAGTGATCTTCAGTGATACACATGCAGGCAGTCTTTGCACCCGCTTGAGTAGCGTGCAGTTGACAGCTGTGCTTAGTGCTGTCCACCAAACTGAGACTCCATACAGAAGTGTCGGTCTGACAACTGAGATGAAGATCCATGATGCGTGGTTGTAATCCCGATTTGCAGCATATGAGTTTTTTACAGCTGAACACAGCAGAAGAAGCCTTCTTGACCCCTGGATATTGAGCTTGAGACCCAGAAGCTTCGCACTGGCAGTTAGTTGTAAAGTGGTACCGCACAGGGTGGGGGGGGGGGGGGGGGGGGGGTGGGGGTAAAATTGAGGGATTTTGTAGTCTGGTGAATAGTACAAGATCCGTTTTCTGGGGGTTAACACTGAAGCCGCATGTTTGTATCCATGCTTCTAGCTTATTGAAGGCATTTTGCATTATGCATCTTAAGGTAGAGACTAATCATTTGTGACTACGGCAACATCGTCCGCATAGGCAACAACTTTACATCTAGCCTCTTCCGGTATTAGTAGCAGCTCATTAACCGCTGCGTTCCAAAGAAGGGGCGAGAGTACACAACCTTGTGGGGTTCTTCTATTAACTATAACTATAACAACATTTCGTTTTTAGAGGCGATTAAGGAAAAAGATAAGGAAACCTTTTTGGAAATCAATCAAAGTCAGGTGACAAAGACTCTCGGATTAATTTGGCAGCCAGCTTCTGATGAATTTTACTTCTGGTGCCCAATCAAATACCTGTCGAAATGCAACGAAGAGATCAAAACTGTCCAGCATTGCAAAGCTCTACGACCCACTTGGACTCATTGGTCCAATAGTAGTCAAAGCAAACATTTCCATGCAAGCGCCATGGAAGTTGCATTGGGATGAGTCATTGCCGCAGCATTTCTACTCAAGCTGGACGGAGTTAAGCACTCAGCTGCCAGAAATAGGCAACTTATTTTTCCACGCTACATTCTGTTACCAAACTCGAAAATTCAGCTTCATGATTATGCCGATGCTAGTCAGTAGGCATATGGAGTTTGCATATACCTGCGTTCTCAAATCAAGAAATTGCAATCAAGAAATTGCGTATTAACTGCATTGGACAAATTCTGTAAGTATGCGCAAGTTAAGATACTTAAGTCTAAGGCTATTGAAGACATTCGAGAACCCCTTCGCGAAATCCTTTTCTCATTTGGTGCCACAAGAATGATTGCAATCGACAACGAAAAATCTTTAAACTCCTCCTCAATAAATTTCATGGCAAAAGATCAACGCAAAATACAAATTTCAAAACCCCTCCGTACACCAGCACCGTCAACGGGCAAGTAGAGAGATTTCATTCCACCTTGTCCGAAATAATGCGTTGCATCAAAACAGATGGTGTACAAAGAACTTTTCCCGAACTTTTAGACAGAGCAGTCTATGAATACAATTATTCAGTACATTCGACAACAGGTAAGAAACCCTCGGCGTATTTTTCGGAAGGAACATTAGTATTGACCCCGATAACCATGAACAGGCTAGGCAAGATAATATAACCAGACTGAAAAAGAAACAAGAAGCTGATTTAAACTATTTCAACAAAAAAATGCAAGCAATAAAGGACTACACACCAGGAGAAACAATATTCGTTAGGATCGAAACTATCCCCTCGGTACAAAAAGGAGATAGTAAAATAAAATCATTCAAGAACAATAACAACTGAGTAAGGCATAATTGTCCACAGAGGCAACATTAAAAGTTAAATTCTCTTTTCAGATTAATTGCAGGCTTTTGCAGTGCCGAAGTACAGGTGCTAGACTACTTCAAATCCAAAATAAAAATATCACTTAGAACCGGTACTGCGAAAGTTCAAAGTGGAACATTGAAACTCGTCCATATCCTCGATATGAAGTCATACGAAGAAACAATCCAAAAACTAGAACAAAAAGTCATTCACGATGTAGACAATGGTCATCCTATGTATCCATTCCTAACCCATAAAATCTCCCAAATTCAACTTCTACTCAAGAGATTAAGTCCAAAAACTAAATTTCGAAGATCGCTAAATTTTCTTGGTAGCGCATTTAAATGGATAACTGGAAGTCCAGACCATGACGACTACGTTATAAATATTAAGATCTAAAGTTAATTGTTCAGAATTGCATGACAAAACAAGTACCATGTCATAATAATTTTGCTCACTACTGTATCACTCCGAAATCTATTTATTGTCTATTTACCATATGTAATTTTTTGACATCATGCGATCATATTTTTTACCATCACGCCATTCTTCATACCAACATTGGGAAAATTGTATTTTTTTTGTATGCACCGCTGCCCACACGCGGTCCCCTTTTTGCATTTGAAATAAAAATCAATGATCAGTCTTCTGGATCACTTCTAATCGAGAACATCGTCTCGCATTTTCGTTTTTAAATTTCATATGGTATATTTCGCAAATCAATCGCAGTTCTTGGCTCAAAAAGGCTTGAATCAACCATTTTGGCGACCGTGACAAGACTCGTAGTCCAATCAGTTTAATATAAAAGAAATTTCTTATCGCGTTTCGGTAATTTGACTTTTATTTGGAGTGCTGTGCGTGGAATTAACCTCGTACAATTTTGGGGAGCTGTTTTCAATTTTGCTTAGCGGGATTCTGCATTGCTGTACTTTGGATCTCGGATTGCTGTTATTAAACGCCGCTACTGATCGTGCAAAATAATTTGGATTTGCTTCCTATTACCCATCGATTATTGGAGCAAGCGGATAAGTACCATATACACACAAGATTATCATTCCTTTTTTTGATTATTATAAAATAAATTTCGAATTCAATATGATTGGAGAGGGACCTGAGCGCAGTACCGCAACTCTGCCGTCTTATAAAATTAAAAGGGCTTCAGTAAGTGGACAGCTTACAAGCTTAAGAAATTCGTCGATAGTGCTGGTGAAAGGTGTGCTTCTTTTCATGAATTATATGATAAGCTACGAGATTTGAGTGACTGCGTTAACTCCCAGCTAAGGGCGCTCAACACGCTGAGAACCAAGGAACAGATTTTAGATGGATTTCTCATTCATCTCGTCGTCAACAACTTGGAAGGGAGGAAGAATCTGCTGTCGACCTAATACCTAAATGGGATCAATCAACTTTCATCGAAAGGCAATGTCAAACGTTGGAAACCATGGACAACGCATCTGGTAGCAACACACAATTTGCAATCACATTCTGCAATTCGCTTAAGTCATTAAAACTAGTAGCCAATATAACTTTTGTTACATCAAAACCTTCTTCCGTTGCTTGCCGATATTGTAACTCAACCGACCGTGTGATGCATTTGTCAAACTCTCACCTGAAAAACGTTTTCGCGAAGCTAATGCTAGAAACCTGTATATAAATTGCCTCCGCTTCGGCCACTTGGCACGAAATTGCAATTCGCATCATTGTAAGCACTGCTCTCAACGCCACAGTACCTTACTACAGATGGGTTTCATTCCCAATCATTCCCCTCAACTATCGAACAATCAGCGACAATTAACTGAAGCCCACTCAAATACACATGTACCAAACACAACCCTTGCTTTCGAAATCAACAATAGAAAATGAAATCTATGGTTTTTCAACCAACGCTCGATCAACAATTCGTATCTTTAGGAACAGCTTTAGTACTAATCAAAGATGGCTACCATGTTGTTCCCTGCAGGGCTTTGTTAGATTCGTGTTCGCAAATGCACTTCGCCACAGACCGTCTAATTCAATCGCTCATTAAAAAACGTTTAAGTCCATCAATGCTATTGGTGGCATTGGGCAAACCACAACTAAATCGAAGTTCAAGCCGAATTTATCTTGAAGTTCACTGCCAGCCAGGGATTCAAATTCTATCGTCTATCACATGCCATCAACCCAAAAAAAAAACTGTGCAAATCGCTGATTTTAATCTACCTGCTAACGTGGAACTAGCAGATCCTTATTTTAACAAATCTCAGAGGATTTATCTGCTTATAGGCGCAGAGCTATTTTTTGACTTGTTATCCGTGGGTTAGACCCACTCGGACAGAATTTGCCTGTGCTACAAAAAACTCTGCTTGGATGGATCGTAGCAGGAAAAGTTAGTTCGGAGAACATAACGCGGTATAGTTTCACGACTTCGCTTCAGAATAATGTTGAGGAGCATCGTGGGCTAGAGGACATTCTAAGGTCGTTTTGGGAAGTTGAGTCACATGATCATATCTCGGAAGAATTTTCCAAACAGGAAATGGAATGTGAAACCTTATTTCTCAACACTCATCAAGGACTTCCAAATGGACAATTTGAAGTTCGCTTCCATTCAAATCCTGACCAAACGCTTTAGGTGATTCGTTTCAACTCGTTAAAAAACGCTTTTATAATTTGGAATCCAAGCTTCTTCGCAATCCACATTTAATATCTCAATATGTCGATTTTATAAACAAGTATATTAAACTAAACCACATGAGCAAGGTGGACACTAAAATTCTTAATGAAAAATATTTTTTCCTTCCGCACCATTGCGTGACAAAGGAAGACAGCACTACAACGAAGTTGCGAGTTGTCTTCGATGCTTCGGCCAAATCATCGTCAGGTGCTTCGCTAAATGACATTCTTATGGTAGGACCAACCATTCAGGATGATCTGCTCACTATTCTTATTCGCTTTCGGATGCATCGCCTCGTATCACTGCCGATATTTCGAAAATGTACAGGTGTGTACAAATTCAGCCACCTGATGATAATTTGCAGTTGATTCTTTGGAGAGAAAATCCCGAGGAGGACCTTAGTATTTTCAAATTAAAGACTGTTACATATGGAACGGCCTCAGCAGCTTTTCTCGCTGTTCGGTCAATGACCCAGCTTGCGTAAGATAGGCTTGAATAGTTTCCTATTGGTTCGCAAGCCATACAAAATTATTTTTACGTCGATGACCTACTTTCTGGGAAAATTCCCTAGAGGAAATTATTGAAATCAAGAATCAAACCACTAAGCTGCTAAGTGAAGTAGGATTTTATCTTCGCAAATAGTGCTCTAACAACATTTCGTTTTTAGAGGCGATTAAGGAAAAAGATAAGGAAACCTTTTTGGAAATCAATCAAAGTCAGGTGACAAAGACTCTCGGATTAATTTGGCAGCCAGCTTCTAATGAATTTTACTTCTGGTGCCCAATCAAATACCTGTCGAAATGCAACGAAGAGATCAAAACTGTCCAGCATTGCAAAGCTCTACGACCCACTTGGACTCATTGGTCCAATAGTAGTCAAAGCAAACATTTTCATGCAAGCGCCATGGAAGTTGCATTGGGATGAGTCATTGCCGCAGCATTTCTACTCAAGCTGGACGGAGTTTAGCACTCAGCTGCCAGAAATAGGCAACTTATTTTTCCACGCTACATTCTGTTACCAAACTCGAAAATTCAGCTTCATGATTATGCCGATGCTAGTCAGTAGGCATATGGAGTTTGCATATACCTGCGTTCTCAAGATTCACCTAATAATTATTATTATTTATTCAACGAATCCGGCTGATTTTAGAATTGGAAATCTCTCATATATTTTGCTGGAGTGATTCAACCATAGTCTCATGGATAAGTTCCGATGCTTGTAATTGGAGTACAATCGTTTTAAACATAATATCAAAAATTCAATGTCTTTCTGAAGATGTAATTTGGTTGCATGTACCCACGAGTTTCAATCCCGGTGATCTTCATTCGCGTGGGGTCTGCCCAAAAAATTTGCTACATCTCAATATTTGCCATTCAGGTCCTGATTTTTAGGTCGATGACGAGAGCAAGTGGCCCAAGTTAAATAATGCCGAAAAAAATCTTCCAGAGAGACGAAAGATCAAAACAGTAATTTTGCTGGCAGGCGCCAAAAGTGAGGATCTTACGCTAAATTGTAAATTAGCGTTTGTTTAAATCATGAAAACATTCGCATTATTCACCGATTTTGCTATAATGTGCGCTTAAAAGCTCATAGGCGAAAGAGCGGGCAGCTCAGTGTCCAAGAATTGGATTACGGAATAAATTATATATTTCGAACAGTACATGCCAATGAATTCCCAGATGAATATAAGAGACTTTCGAGGAATCAAGACTTGCATTCAACGAGGGAATTGAAGTCGTTAAGTCGTTTCTTGGACGCAAATGGTGTGTGGACGACTTCAAAATTCATCTTTACCTTTTTCGACTAAACATCCCATTATTCTTTCAAAGTCTCACCCTTTTACATCGACAGTTGCGAACCACTTTCACATTAAAAATATGCACGCGGGACCACAAGCCTTATTAGCAGCGTTGAGGATGAAATTTTGGATAATCGGAGGCAAGCATATCGTACGAAGCGTTGTCAATAAATGCATTCGTTGCTGCAGAGCTCATCCAGTTCTCATTAACCAGCTCGAAGAAAATTTGCCAGCAGAGAGAGTGAAACCATCTCGACCATTTACTACGACAGGAGTAGACTTTTGTGGGCCCTTTTACATATGGTCTGGAATTCGTGACCGAGCACCTAAATTTTGTTGGTGCGAACTCAGAATTGAAGGAGCTAAAGGCATTGTTTGATTCGCAAAAACACAATGATTTAGTTCATCAAACTTGTTTGCACGATGGTATTCAGTGGAAGTTCATAACAGCTCGTTCTCCTCATTTCGGAGGACTTTGGGAGTTCTCAATAAAAATCGCAAAGCATCATCTTCAACGTGTTGTTGACTACGCAACGTTGTCATCTGACGAGTTGCACACCTTGGTCTGCCAAATCGAGGCCAGTATCGACGTTCTCACCCCAGGCCATTTTTTGATTGGGGGCCCTCTTACTGCTGCATTGGAGCCGGACAACCAAGAGGTTAACGTCAGCCGACTAGCAAGATGGCAAATGGTTCGCTACCTGATGCAAACGATTTGGAGGAGATGGTCTCGAAAATATTTGACTGTCCTTCAACAACGACATAAATGCAGGCAAGAACAACCTAATGCTGCTGTTGGAAGCCTGAAGGATGACAATCTACCCCCATTGGAGTGGTCGCTGGGCAGAGTGACTAAGGTATACCCTGGAGCGGACGGCCTCGTCAGAGTTGTGAAAATCAAGACGCAGAACGGAGAGGTCAAAAGGTCTATCGCCAAGATTTGCTATCTACCCATAAACAACGATCAATATTCATTTTGATCGCAGAGCCTTCAAAGCAAGGTGTATGTTCAGAATTGCATGCCAAAACAAATACCATGTAATAATAATTTTGCTCACTACTGTATGAAATCTATTTATTGTCTATTAACCATATGTAATTTTTTTTGACATCATGCGATCATATTTTTTGCCTTCACGCCATTCTTCATACCAACATTGGGAAAATTGTATTTTTTTTGTGCTGCCCACACGCGGTGCCCTTTTCTGATTTTGTCTCTTCTGGATCATTTCTAATCGAGAACATCGTCTCGCATTTTCGTAATATATCGTATATTTCGCAAATCATTCGCAGTTCTTGGTTCAAAAAGGCTTGAGTCAACCATTAATGATGCACTAAAAAATGAGAATAATCAAGTTATAATTAATAAATCAACAATTGATAAAATAAACGAATTGACTAACGTAACGAATAATATTGTAAGAAATTTTCAAAATGATCAAGATATGAAAAGCAGAATTATAACAAATATTAAGTATACGTTAGATATTGTCAAAGAAGGGGTACTAAATGTAGAGTACGCCTTGCAATTGATATATACAGAACAATATCTTTTTAAATCCACAATAATAAAACCAGTAAAAAGAGGAAACATTGTAACTAAAATACCTTTCGAAAAGATATTAATATGTGAGAACAACATTTATGGAGTAAGAGAAACATGTAAATCTGATAATAAGTTAACAATATGTAATAGAGATCAAATATTAGATATAAGCGAAACAAACAACCAATCGCAGTCGCGCACATTCGTCTTATTTTCCAACGAGACACGCGCAATACTCCACCTTGCAAGCGCCCGGCAAACGACACCACACTCTGGACGACGAATGCTGACGCTGCGTCTACGCATTTCGCTGCAGTTGACTTGAGTATAAATAAATTAGTTGTTAAGAATTGGGTGCTTTCGGCACGTCATTTAATGACTTTGCAGCCTCCTGACATAAACAAAAAACAGCAGTGAACGAAACAATTAATTATTTCAAGTGATAGTTATATTTAGGTTATTAATAACAATAGTAATAAGTTAGGTTAGGTTATAGTGGCTGGCTGCAGAAGGCATTAAAAAACCAGCTCTGCCATTTCGTTACAAGACAGCCTACAATTAAGGAATGTATTCGAATTAAACATGACATTGTCCAAAAAGTCCCTGATTGCGGCCTGACTGTCCGAACAGATGGTTATATCTCTTTTGGATATTACGTTCAGGAATATAGCTATGGTTAGGTCTTAAGAATAGACACCAGCACCTACACCCTCGTCCGTTTTCCAGCCAGCGTCTGAATATCATATATCCAATCCAGTCTGGAGGGGATGCTAATGGAGAATTTCTTCTCGAGTGTTGGGGTAGTAGGCGGTCGGTGTCGTTGGGGAGAAAGTTGAATTCGTTTAGAATGGTTGAGTGGGCGAAGGAGAGTTCGGACCACAGACTGCACGTTTTGAGTCTCAGGGCTGTGCAGGCTGCCACCTGTTTCCTGGAGGTTTGCGGGGCTGAAAGATAGAGAAGTATATTGAGTGCATCCGCCGGAGTGATCTTCAGTGATACACATGCAGGCAGTCTTTGCACCCGCTTGAGTAGCGTGCAGTTGACAGCTGTGCTTAGTGCTGTCCACCAAACTGAGACTCCATACAGAAGTGTCGGTCTGACAACTGAGATGAAGATCCATGATGCGTGGTTGTAATCCCGATTTGCAGCATATGAGTTTTTTACAGCTGAACACAGCAGAAGAAGCCTTCTTGACCCCTGGATATTGAGCTTGAGACCCAGAAGCTTCGCACTGGCAGTTAGTTGTAAAGTGGAACCGCACAGGGTGGGGGGGGGGGGGGGGGGGGGGGGAAGGGGTAAAATTGAGGGATTTTGTAGTCTGGTGAATAGTACAAGATCCGTTTTCTGGGGGTTAACACTGAAGCCGCATGTTTGTATCCATGCTTCTAGCTTATTGAAGGCATTTTGCATTATGCATCTTAAGGTAGAGACTAATCATTTGTGACTACGGCAACATCGTCCGCATAGGCAACAACTTTACATCTAGCCTCTTCCGGTATTAGTAGCAGCTCATTAACCGCTGCGTTCCAAAGAAGGGGCGAGAGTACACAACCTTGTGGGGTTCTTCTATTAACTATAACTATAACAACATTTCGTTTTTAGAGGCGATTAAGGAAAAAGATAAGGAAACCTTTTTGGAAATCAATCAAAGTCAGGTGACAAAGACTCTCGGATTAATTTGGCAGCCAGCTTCTGATGAATTTTACTTCTGGTGCCCAATCAAATACCTGTCGAAATGCAACGAAGAGATCAAAACTGTCCAGCATTGCAAAGCTCTACGACCCACTTGGACTCATTGGTCCAATAGTAGTCAAAGCAAACATTTTCATGCAAGCGCCATGGAAGTTGCATTGGGATGAGTCATTGCCGCAGCATTTCTACTCAAGCTGGACGGAGTTAAGCACTCAGCTGCCAGAAATAGGCAACTTATTTTTCCACGCTACATTCTGTTACCAAACTCGAAAATTCAGCTTCATGATTATGCCGATGCTAGTCAGTAGGCATATGGAGTTTGCATATACCTGCGTTCTCAAGATTCACCTAATAATTATTATTATTTATTCAACGAATCCGGCTGATTTTAGAATTGGAAATCTCTCATATATTTTGCTGGAGTGATTCAACCATAGTCTCATGGATAAGTTCCGATGCTTGTAATTGGAGTACAATCGTTTTAAACAGAATATCAAAAATTCAATGTCTTTCTGAAGATGTAATTTGGTTGCATGTACCCACGAGTTTCAATCCCGGTGATCTTCATTCGCGTGGGGTCTGCCCAAAAAATTTGCTACATCTCAATATTTGCCATTCAGGTCCTGATTTTTTGGTCGATGACGAGAGCAAGTGGCCCAAGTTAAATAATGCCGAAAAAAATCTTCCAGAGAGACGAAAGATCAAAACAGTAATTTTGCTGGCAGGCGCCAAAAGTGAGGATCTTACGCTAAATTGTAAATTAGCGTTTGTTTAAATCATGAAAACATTCGCATTATTCACCGATTTTGCTATAATGTGCGCTTAAAAGCTCATAGGCGAAAGAGCGGGCAGCTCAGTGTCCAAGAATTGGATTACGGAATAAATTATATATTTCGAACAGTACATGCCAATGAATTCCCAGATGAATATAAGAGACTTTCGAGGAATCAAGACTTGCATTCAACGAGGGAATTGAAGTCGTTAAGTCGTTTCTTGGACGCAAATGGTGTGTGGACGACTTCAAAATTCATCTTTACCTTTTTCGACTAAACATCCCATTATTCTTTCAAAGTCTCACCCTTTTACATCGACAGTTGCGAACCACTTTCACATTAAAAATATGCACGCGGGACCACAAGCCTTATTAGCAGCGTTGAGGATGAAATTTTGGATAATCGGAGGCAAGCATATCGTACGAAGCGTTGTCAATAAATGCATTCGTTGCTACAGAGCTCATCCAGTTCTCATTAACCAGCTCGAAGAAAATTTGCCAGCAGAGAGAGTGAAACCATCTCGACCATTTACTACGACAGGAGTAGACTTTTGTGGGCCCTTTTACATATGGTCTGGAATTCGTGACCGAGCACCTAAATTTTGTTGGTGCGAACTCAGAATTGAAGGAGCTAAAGGCATTGTTTGATTCGCAAAAACACAATGATTTAGTTCATCAAACTTGTTTGAACGATGGTATTCAGTGGAAGTTCATAACAGCTCGTTCTCCTCATTTCGGAGGACTTTGGGAGTTCTCAATAAAAATCGCAAAGCATCATCTTCAACGTGTTGTTGACTACGCAACGTTGTCATCTGACGAGTTGCACACCTTGGTCTGCCAAATCGAGGCCAGTATCGACGTTCTCACCCCAGGCCATTTTTTGATTGGGGGCCCTCTTACTGCTGCATTGGAGCCGGACAACCAAGAGGTTAACGTCAGCCGACTAGCAAGATGGCAAATGGTTCGCTACCTGATGCAAACGATTTGGAGGAGATGGTCTCGAAAATATTTGACTGTCCTTCAACAACGACATAAATGCAGGCAAGAACAACCTAATGCTGCTGTTGGAAGCCTGAAGGATGACAATCTACCCCCATTGGAGTGGTCGCTGGGCAGAGTGACTAAGGTATACCCTGGAGCGGACGGCCTCGTCAGAGTTGTGAAAATCAAGACGCAGAACGGAGAGGTCAAAAGGTCTATCGCCAAGATTTGCTATCTACCCATAAACAACGATCAATATTCATTTTGATCGCAGAGCCTTCAAAGCAAGGTGTATGTTCAGAATTGCATGCCAAAACAAATACCATGTAATAATAATTTTGCTCACTACTGTATGAAATCTATTTATTGTCTATTAACCATATGTAATTTTTTTTGACATCATGCGATCATATTTTTTGCCTTCACGCCATTCTTCATACCAACATTGGGAAAATTGTATTTTTTTTGTGCTGCCCACACGCGGTGCCCTTTTCTGATTTTGTCTCTTCTGGATCATTTCTAATCGAGAACATCGTCTCGCATTTTCGTAATATATCGTATATTTCGCAAATCATTCGCAGTTCTTGGTTCAAAAAGGCTTGAATCAACCATTAATGATGCACTAAAAAATGAGAATAATCAAGTTATAATTAATAAATCAACAATTGATAAAATAAACGAATTGACTAACGTAACGAATAATATTGTAAGAAATTTTCAAAATGATCAAGATATGAAAAGCAGAATTATAACAAATATTAAGTATACGTTAGATATTGTCAAAGAAGGGGTACTAAATGTAGAGTACACCTTGCAATTGATATATACAGAACAATATCTTTTTAAATCCACAATAATAAAACCAGTAAAAAGAGGAAATGGAATAAGAGAAATCTGACAATAAGTTAACAATATGTAATAGAGATCAAATATTAGATATAAGCGAAATAAACAACCAATCGCAGTCGCGCACATTCGTCTTATTTTCCAACGAGACACGCGCAATACTCCACCTTGCAAGCGCCCGGCAAACGACACCACACTCTGGACGACGAATGCTGACGCTGCGTCTACGCATTTCGCTGCAGTTGACTTGAGTATAAATAAATTAGTTGTTAAGAATTGGGTGCTTTCGGCACGTCATTTAATGACTTTGCAGCCTCCTGACATAAACAAAAAACAGCAGTGAACGAAACAATTAATTACTTCAAGTGATAGTTATATTAAGGTTATTAATAACAATAGTAATAAGTTAGGTTAGGTTATAGTGGCTGGCTGCAGAAGGCATTAAAAAACCAGCTCAGCCATTTCGTTACAAGACAGCCTACAATTAAGGAATGTATTCGAATTAAACATGACATTGTCCAAAAAGTCCCTGATTGCGGCCTGACTGTCCGAACAGATGGTTATATCTCTTTTGGATATTACGTTCAGGAATATAGCTATGGTTAGGTCTTAAGAATAGACACCAGCACCTACACCCTCGTCCGTTTTCCAGCCAGCGTCTGAATATCATATATCCAATCCAGTCTGGAGGGGATGCTAATGGAGAATTTCTTCTCGAGTGTTGGGGTAGTAGGCGGTCGGTGTCGTTGGGGAGAAAGTTGAATTCGTTTAGAATGGTTGAGTGGGCGAAGGAGAGTTCGGACCACAGACTGCACGTTTTGAGTCTCAGGGCTGTGCAGGCTGCCACCTGTTTCCTGGAGGTTTGCGGGGCTGAAAGATAGAGAAGTATATTGAGTGCATCCGCCGGAGTGATCTTCAGTGATACACATGCAGGCAGTCTTTGCACCCGCTTGAGTAGCGTGCAGTTGACAGCTGTGCTTAGTGCTGTCCACCAAACTGAGACTTCATACAGAAGTGTCGGTCTGACAACTGAGATGAAGATCTCCATGATGCGTGGTTGTAATCCCGATTTGCAGCATATGGTTTTTTTACAGCTGAACAGAGCAGAAGAAGCCTTCTTGACCCTCTCCTGGATATTGAGCTTGTGACCCAGAAGCTTCGCACTGGCAGTTAGTTGTAAAGTGGAACCGCACAGGGTGGGGGGAAGGGGTAAAATTGAGGGATTTTGTAGTCTGGTGAATAGTACAAGATCCGTTTTCTGCGGGTTAACACTGAAGCCGCATGTTTGTATCCATGCTTCTAGCTTATTGAAGGCATTTTGCATTATGCATCTTAAGGTAGAGACTAATCATTTGTGACTACGGCAACATCGTCCGCATAGGCAACAACTTTACATCCAGCCTCTTCCGGTATTAGTAGCAGCTCACTAACCGCTGCGTTCCAAAGAAGGGGCGAGAGTACACAACCTTGTGGGGTTCTTCTATTAACTAAAACTATAACAACATTTCGTTTTTAGAGGCGATTAAGGAAAAAGATAAGGAAACCTTTTTGGAAATCAATCAAAGTCAGGTGACAAAGACTCTCGGATTAATTTGGCAGCCAGCTTCTGATGAATTTTACTTCTGGTGCCCAATCAAATACCTGTCGAAATGCAACGAAGAGATCAAAACTGTCCACTTATTAGCAGCGTTGAGGATGAAATTTTGGATAATCGGAGGCAAGCATATCGTACGAAGCGTTGTCAATAAATGCATTCGTTGCTACAAAGCTCTACGACCCACTTGGACTCATTGGTCCAATAGTAGTCAAAGCAAACATTTTCATGCAAGCGCCATGGAAGTTGCTTTGGGATGAGTCATTGCCGCAGCATTTCTACTCAAGCTGGACGGAGTTTAGCACTCAGCTGCCAGAAATAGGCAACTTATTTTTCCACGCTACATTCTGTTACCAAACTCGAAAAGTCAGCTTCATGATTATGCCGATGCTAGTCAGTAGGCATATGGAGTTTGCATATACCTGCGTTCTCAAGATTCATCTAATAATTATTATTATTTATTCAACGAATCCGGCTGATTTTAGAATTGGAAATCTCTCAAATATTTTGCTGGAGTGATTCAACCATAGTTCTCTCATGGATAAGTTCCGATGCTTGTAATTGGAGTACAATCGTTTTAAACAGAATATCAAAAATTCAATGTCTTTCTGAAGATGTAATTTGGTTGCATGTACCCACGAGTTTCAATCCCGGTGATCTTCATTCGCGTGGGGTCTGCCCAAAAAATTTGCTACATCTCAATATTTGCCATTCAGGTCCTGATTTTTAGATCGATGACGAGAGCAAGTGGCCCAAGTTAAATAATGCCGAAAAAAATCTTCCAGAGAGACGAAAGATCAAAACAGTAATTTTGCTGGCAGGCGCCAAAAGTGAGGATCTTACGCTAAATTGTAAATTAGCGTTTGTTTAAATCATGAAAACATTCGCATTATTCACCGATTTTGCTATAATGCGCGCTTAAAAGCTCATAGGCGAAAGAGTGGGCAGCTCAGTGTCCAAGAATTGGATTACGGAATAAATTATATATTTCGAACAGTACATGCCAATGAATTCCCAGATGAATATAAGAGACTTTCGAGGAATCAAGACTTGCATTCAACGAGGGAATTGAAGTCATTAACTCGTTTCTTGGACGCAAATGGTGTGTGGACGACTTCAAAATTCATCTTTACCTTTTTCGACTAAACATCCCATTATTCTTTCAAAGTCTCACCCTTTTACATCGACAGTTGCGAACCACTTTCACATTAAAAATATGCACGCGGGACCACAAGCCTTATTAGCAGCGTTGAGGATGAAATTTTGGATAATCGGAGGCAAGCATATCGTACGAAGCGTTGTCAATAAATGCATTCGTTGCTACAGAGCTCATCCAGTTCTCATTAACCAGCTCGAAGAAAATTTGCCAGCAGAGAGAGTGAAACCATCTCGACCATTTACTACGACAGGAGTAGACTTTTGTGGGCCCTTTTACATATGGTCTGGAATTCGTGACCGAGCATCTAAATTTTGTTGGTGCGAACTCAGAATTGAAGGAGCTAAAGGCATTGTTTGATTCGCAAAAACACAATGATTTAGTTCATCAAACTTGTTTGAACGATGGTATTCAGTGGAAGTTCATAACAGCTCGTTCTCCTCATTTCGGAGGACTTTGGGAGTTCTCAATAAAAATCGCAAAGCATCATCTTCAACGTGTTGTTGACTACGCAACGTTGTCATCTGACGAGTTGCACACCTTGGTCTGCCAAATCGAGGCCAGTATCGACGTTCTCACCCCAGGCCATTTTTTGATTGGGGGCCCTCTTACTGCTGCATTGGAGCCGGACAACCAAGAGGTTAACGTCAGCCGACTAGCAAGATGGCAAATGGTTCGCTACCTGATGCAAACGATTTGGAGGAGATGGTCTCGAAAATATTTGACTGTCCTTCAACAACGACATAAATGCAGGCAAGAACAACCTAATGCTGCTGTTGGAAGCCTGAAGGATGACAATCTACCCCCATTGGAGTGGTCGCTGGGCAGAGTGACTAAGGTATACCCTGGAGCGGACGGCCTCGTCAGAGTTGTGAAAATCAAGACGCAGAACGGAGAGGTCAAAAGGTCTATCGCCAAGATTTGCTATCTACCCATAAACAACGATCAATATTCATTTTGATCGCAGAGCCTTCAAAGCAAGGTGTATGTTCAGAATTGCATGTCAAAACAAATACCATGTAATAATAATTTTGCTCACTACTGTATGAAATCTATTTATTGTCTATTAACCATATGTAATTTTTTTTGACATCATGCGATCATATTTTTTGCCATCACCCCATTCTTCATACCAACATTGGGAAAATTGTATTTTTTTTGTGCTGCCCACACGCGGTGCCCTTTTCTGATTTTGAAATAAGAAACAAAGATCAGTCTTCTGGATCATTTCTAATCGAGAACAACGTCTCGCATTTTCGTAATATATCGTATATTTCGCAAATCATTCGCAGTTCTTGGTTCAAAAAGGCTTGAGTCAACCATTAATGATGCACTAAAAAATGAGAATAATCAAGTTATAATTAATAAATCAACAATTGATAAAATAAACGAATTGACTAACGTAACGAATAATATTGTAAGAAATTTTCAAAATGATCAAGATATGAAAAGCAGAATTATAACAAATATTAAGTATACGTTAGATATTGTCAAAGAAGGGGTACTAAATGTAGAGTACGCCTTGCAATTGATATATACAGAACAATATCTTTTTAAATCCACAATAATAAAACCAGTAAAAAGAGGAAACATTGTAACTAAAATACCTTTCGAAAAGATATTAATATGTGAGAACAACATTTATGGAATAAGAGAAACATGTAAATCTGATAATAAGTTAACAATATGTAATAGAGATCAAATATTAGATATAAGCGAAACAAACAACCAATCGCAGTCGCGCACATTCGTCTTATTTTCCAACGAGACACGCGCAATACTCCACCTTGCAAGCGCCCGGCAAACGACACTACACTCTGGACGACGAATGCTGACGCTGCGTCTACGCATTTCGCTGCAGTTGACTTGAGTATAAATAAATTAGTTGTTAAGAATTGGGTGCTTTCGGCACGTCATTTAATGACTTTGCAGCCTCCTGACATAAACAAAAAACAGCAGTGAACGAAACAATTAATTATTTCAAGTGATAGTTATATTAAGGTTATTAATAACAATAGTAATAAGTTAGGTTAGGTTATAGTGGCTGGCTGCAGAAGGCATTAAAAAACCAGCTCAGCCATTTCGTTACAAGACAGCCTACAATTAAGGAATGTATTCGAATTAAACATGACATTGTCCAAAAAGTCCCTGATTGCGGCCTGACTGTCCGAACAGATGGTTATATCTCTTTTGGATATTACGTTCAGGAATATAGCTATGGTTAGGTCTTAAGAATAGACACCAGCACCTACACCCTCGTCCGTTTTCCAGCCAGCGTCTGAATATCATATATCCAATCCAGTCTGGAGGGGATGCTAATGGAGAATTTCTTCTCGAGTGTTGGGGTAGTAGGCGGTCGGTGTCGTTGGGGAGAAAGTTGAATTCGTTTAGAATGGTTGAGTGGGCGAAGGAGAGTTCGGACCACAGACTGCACGTTTTGAGTCTCAGGGCTGTGCAGGCTGCCACCTGTTTCCTGGAGGTTTGCGGGGCTGAAAGATAGAGAAGTATATTGAGTGCATCCGCCGGAGTGATCTTCAGTGATACACATGCAGGCAGTCTTTGCACCCGCTTGAGTAGCGTGCAGTTGACAGCTGTGCTTAGTGCTGTCCACCAAACTGAGACTCCATACAGAAGTGTCGGTCTGACAACTGAGATGAAGATCCATGATGCGTGGTTGTAATCCCGATTTGCAGCATATGAGTTTTTTACAGCTGAACACAGCAGAAGAAGCCTTCTTGACCCCTGGATATTGAGCTTGAGACCCAGAAGCTTCGCACTGGCAGTTAGTTGTAAAGTGGTACCGCACAGGGTGGGGGGGGGGGGGGGGGGGGGGGGGGTAGGGGTAAAATTGAGGGATTTTGTAGTCTGGTGAATAGTACAAGATCCGTTTTCTGGGGGTTAACACTGAAGCCGCATGTTTGTATCCATGCTTCTAGCTTATTGAAGGCATTTTGCATTATGCATCTTAAGGTAGAGACTAATCATTTGTGACTACGGCAACATCGTCCGCATAGGCAACAACTTTACATCTAGCCTCTTCCGGTATTAGTAGCAGCTCATTAACCGCTGCGTTCCAAAGAAGGGGCGAGAGTACACAACCTTGTGGGGTTCTTCTATTAACTCATCTGCGGATCGTAGCATCTCCCAGATTCGAGTGGATTACTCTGCTGGTGAGTAGCCGACGGATGAAAGCCACTAAGTTTTTTTTGATCCCGAGGTTGTTAAGTGCGAGAGAGATTGCCTTTGGTTCGATGTTGTTGAATGCACCTTCATTGTCAAGAAATGCCACAAGGGTATATTCTTTGCAGTGGAGATATTTTTCAATTGTTCCTATTAAGGAATGTAGGGCTGTCTCTAGAGACTTGCCCTTATTTGAGGCATTCTGCGCAGGTTTTTTGCTTGATATATTGATCTATTAGTTTCTCCAAGGTCTTCAGGAGAAATGAAGAGAGACTGATAGGTCTAAGGTCCTTAGATCTGACATGAGAGCATTTCCCTCCTTTTGGGATGAAGACTACTTTTAGCCTCTTCTAAGAGTTCGGAACATGACCTAGTGGCATGCAGCCTCTGAAGATGTTATGAAACCATGGGGGGAACTAGAAGGAGACACGCCTTGATTATCTGCTCTGATAGAGTAGTTGCCTGGAAGTGCGCTTCAAAAGAGACTTAGGGCCTCCACACTAGATGTGGTCCAATTCCCGTCATTTTTCCCCCTCCTTCTTTTATACCTTTAAGGGATTCTTCCGACTTAACTAAGGGGCCCAGTGATTCCTTATAGATCACAATCACTACAGCTCTGGTTTCTCCTTTGAGCTCCTCCAACTTTACGACCCTGCATTTGTGCGCAGGAATGTCTGGGTTGCAAATCCTTATAAAGTGGAGGATTTTCTCCGGATCCGAGGGGTTTTTCGGAATGTATGTATGTACGAGTCCTAGGTCTACTGGGGTCTTGATCCCTCGTTACCACCTCGAGCCGCACATCCTTCTAAACCTCCCCCAGCTTGTTAATGGCTGATTTGAAAAGGTCAGCTGACCTTTCGCTTGTGAAGGACAATAGCGTGATGTGTCCCTGGTGCCATACAGCGCCGCGTGTGACAGGAGTAATCGGTGAGTGAGCACCGGTCTCATTTTTTGTTTGCTGTTTTTATTTTGTTTTGTTTTGGTATTATCCATGTTAGGTCCCACGAGTAGCACCATACGCAGGCCCAAGAGAACGAGCGTTCTCCTGAGCAAGCTCAAGATGTTCGAGCAAATATTTCGCTGTAGCTGTCGTTGCCCGGTGATCAAATGCCCGGAATCGTAGGGTCCGGACCTTATCACCGTGCTTAAATCCATCATTAAATTAATATAACTAGTTAAAGTGTAGTATAATCAGAAATGAAGTACTATAGAGATGCCCAACTTCACGGCTTATTGCCCCCTAGTCAATCGACGAATTTGATAGCCTTGTTGACAGTTATTGATGCATTTTTGACGGTTATTCACGAAATAACGTAAATGCCGTTCTCTGATTGGTCAATCTGGCTTTAGAAAACAATATAAGAAATGGTTGTAAAAAATGTTAAGGGGTAAGAGAGGTACAAGTTGGGCATATCTATCATAATAGTCGCACATCATCAACATTACATACGTGTATATTTACATATGTACAAAGAAAATTAACCAATTTCAAAACTAGTGGCACTAATGCCACAACCAGAAATGAAGAGATATGCAACTTCTACGTCTCTTCAAAATTGGTTTCATTTGACAGCACTTTTTACACACTTTATCAGGCAGTCGACTGTGAATACGTGTGAGCTAATCACTCCCGTCCAACAATATTGTTCTATACTCCTACCAAGCGCTCGAGTTTCGTTCCCACACTTCACAAAACCGAAGTTTGAAGTAAATGTTGATTCGGTGCCTTACACAAACTGTGGCAGACCTGAAGCCATCAATTTTGTGGAAAATCTACACCGATCGCGACTCAGTCTGGCCGCGAAAATAAACTCAGTGTGTGAAAGACCATATAACCATCATAATTGACCATCATAATTGACAACTTTTACTTCAAGCTTCGTACGGAACGGTTCACTTCTCCTAAGAGAATCTAAATAAAAAGTATTTCTTAAGAATATCGGTCATTTTAATTTCAATTTAAATTAAATAGTGAAATGAAATAATATCTTCTAATTGTCACCGGAACAGGCCCACAACCATTTCCGCCACATGAAGCATTTCAACGGCAAACACGATTTTAAATTAATGGAATTCGTCAAATCTGCTAGCAAAGCAATAGCACTCTGCAACAGCGAGCCACTGAAACAATACTCTATCAGCATTATACTAAATGAAAAAATCCAGGGGGAGGCTAAACGCTTCGTTCAACGTCTTGAAGATGATCGTACTTGGGAAGCAGCACAACAGGAACTAAAACTACACTTCAGACCTCGGAAGGACTATGCTGAGCTGATAAATTAATGCCGCAACATTAAGGTAGTAACCTCTTATTTGATATGGTTAGGTCAGTCCTGTTATATATACGCCTGAATATAATGATAGGTACCTTGTATGCATTAGTAGCGAAAAATTATATAATTTAGTCTGTGGCAATTAAGGAAAAAATTACTTACTGATTCAAACGTATAATAGGTTTGCTGATTTAAAATTTGCTAGATGATGAAAAAGCACTACCAAGAGCTCTTTTACAAAGAGGGTGACAAATTGACTTGTTCACATGAAGTAGAACACGAAATCATCACCACAGTTAGTAATCCCATCTTTTCGAATATATGCCGTTATCCCCAGGCACATGAAAAAGAAGTAGATAAACAAACAACAGAAATGCTTTCCCAAGGAATCATTAAGGAAAGCAGTTCCCCTTACAATTCCTCTCTTTGGATTGTTCCAAAGAAATCGGATAATTCGGGACAAAAAAATATGGTTATCGAATAGTTATCGACTATCGTAGACTCAATACGATAGACGTAATTCAAAACTTAAAAATTCTTAAAACTCAGAAACAAATTAAATCATTTCTAGGAATAACGGGCTACTGTCGGAAATTTATACGAAATTATGCAGCAATTGCCCATCCCTTAACCAAATACCTCATAAAGAATGTCCGAGTGAACACAAACGATCCAAATTTTATCGCTGGTTTAGAAAAATCAAAACAGCTGATTACCAATCATCCGATCCTTAGGTATCCTGACTTTTCTAAGCAATTCAAGCTTATTACTGATGCCAGCAATGTTGGAGTTGGTGCAGTTTTAACCCAGGACGGTCGCCTCCAGAACTTTAAACAATCACGAGCAAAACTACTCAACGATTGATAAAGAATTACTGGCTATAGTATGGGGTGTTAGATATTTTAGACCGTACCTTTTCGGAAAGGAATTTGAATTACAAACGGATCATCAGATCATCCAATAAAATGGTTGCAATCACAATATACGGGAAAAGACATCAATCCCCGACTTCAGAGGAGAATATAATATTAAGATAGACTGCTGTTTAGGAACAAACAAATTTGAATTGAAGGCGTACAATCGATTTTATTTTAAGAAAAAATAATATAATATAAAAAAAATGGTTCGACGTGTCTTAACTTGTTGATTTGCTCTACTCCATGTGAGAGTAATCTACATACAGGTATACAGTGAGACACAGAATTTACAATTCAAAAAAAAACATATTTTTAAGTATATGACTTAATAATAGGAAGAAATTGCAAGGAATTCAAACAAACGAAATAATTCACATAAATTCTAGGTTTTCTGACCAATGATCACAAACATCCCGCCCTCCCTGGAATGAATTTCAGGACGTGGGCAACAGCGCCAGTTTCGTTACTGATCGGATTAACTATCCCACAGCTGTTCTAACAGTGGCAAGTCGTACTCGTTGATCTGCAACAGGTGAAACTTCTTCAATTCGACCAAGAATCCACTTTGTAGAAGGCAGGTTGGGTTCCTTTATTATTACCAGGTCTCCAGGTTTAAGGCTTGGGTTGGTTTGTTGCCATTTAGGTCGCTCTTGCAATGTCGTGATGTACTCGATATGCCATCTTTTCCAAAAGCCTTGAACCATACTTTGGATCTAGTTCCAGTATGATAGTCGGTTGATTGCAGTCTGCATATGGATCAGTTACGTCAGCGGTTCCCCTACAAGAAAATGATCTGGCGTTAGTGGGTTTAAATCAGTATCAGATACAGCACATAGAGGACGAGAATTCAGAATTGCCTCAATTTGGGTAAGAACTGTACAAAGCTCATCGAACGTAAGGCTAGTGGAGCCAATTACCCCACGCAAATGTAGCTTGACCGACTTGACACCAGCCTCCCAAAGGCCACCAAAGTGTGGGGCAGAGTGAGGAATGAAGTGCCAAGTAATCCCATCATGCGCGAGAGTAGAAGCAATGACGTTGTTGTGAGATTGGCTCATTGTAAGTTTGTTCATCTCAGTCAAACAGCGACGAGCCCCCTGAAAATTTGTACCGTTGTCGGTGTATATGTTAATACACTTTCCCCGGCGAGACACAAATCTTCGTAGAACCGCGATAAATGCATCTGTGGTCAGGTCCGTTACTGCTTCGAGGTGTATAGCGTTCGTTGACATACACACAAACAGTGCAATGTACGCCTTTGACAAACTTGGCTTACGACTGCGAAATGATTTAATGGTCAGCGGACCAGCATAATCGCAACCGGTGTTTTATTTACTGGCTTGTAAGTTTTCGCTGCATAAAGCACTGTTTGCATTTGTGAATGATAGTCCTTATCAGATTTCGTCTACCCAGTATATAAAACTGCTGTCTGACGATTGCGAACGTTTCTGATACACCAGTGTGGCAACATTAGTATATTTTGGGATTATGACAGCTGCGTGTTTTATACGATCTCCGACCCGAAGTAGTCCATCGATGTCCAAAAATGCATTATATCTCATGAGCTTTGATTTAGATTGGGGCTGTTTGTTGGTTTTGAGATAGTTAATATCGTCCTGATGATGTATGTTCAGATGATGTTGTTTTGTATGTTCAGATGTATTTGAGCTACAATTTGTAATAAAACGGCGGCAATATGCTACAATTCTTTGTAACCGACTCAAAGATGAAATTTCGTCAATCAAAATTTTAATGACATGTCCATCCCACGACGTTGCAAGCACCTGTTGTGTATATGGTCTCTCTTCGAGGTTTACGAACCCAGAATTCACGGGATCTGACAGCAAATTTGACTTGGGCCAATAATCATCCGATAACGACAACCACAATGGACCGCTCCACCAGAGACAACGTCCTGAAAGATCGGAAGGCATGACTCCATGCGTAGCACAATCTGCGGGGTGTGATTTCGACTGCCAGGAATATCTCGGCATGTTTTCCAGGATAGCAGCAGTTCGGTTTGCTACGAATGTGGTCCAGCGGCGAGGTGGTGACAAAAGCCAATTCAGGAGGATTTCAGAATCGCACCAAGCGTAAGTTTTGGAGATATTGACATTAAGTGATGATCTCACTGAGGTTAATAACCGAGTTCGCAATACCGCACCACATAGTTCTAAACGTGGGATAGAAACCAGTTTAATAGGAGCCACTTTAGTCTTTTGCAGCAACAGTAGCTGTCTTGAATCCACCCGCACTTGTCTTACACCGAGCGTAGACTACCGGCACGTAAGCCACCGACGAGGCATCGTAGAAACCATGTAGTTCGACGAAGTCTTCGGAAGAAAACATATTTCGCGGAACCTTAAGTTGTTCGAAACAAGGAAGCTGGTTGCGGTATGTCGTCCATTTTTCCGGGAGGTCAGAGGGTAGAGGATCATTCCCACCAAGTTTAAACTCGGACGACCAGAGCTTCTGAAACAGAATTTTAAAAAGTATGGTTGATGGAGTCATGAAGCCTAGTGGATCAAAAATTCTTGATATCTCAGAGAGCAACAGCGTGACTAACTCTGACTGCAAATCCAGCAGTGTTTCTATGGAGTTGGCTTTAGAACGCGCACTGACAAGAAGGGAGGAGAAGCAGTACCATATATTACTGTTTCTTTTTTTTTAATTCATAACAGCTTACATACTAGACAAAAATGCTTAAAACTAGTTGAACGAACATTGTTACTTCTAACTTACTGGCCCTCGTCGGGCACTCTAAGAGGGCCAGTAAGTATATATTATATATACATATATTGCTGTTTTCAGTTGATAATGCTTAATTTCTTCACTAGGATTTGCTCGCCACACAATGCGTTGGTAATCTATGTCTTGTTCACAAACCCAAATTTTTCGAAACATCTTAACGATATCGTCGGTGATAACATACCGATGCTGCCGAAAACGTCAGCCCACGCCCATAATATCGCGTTGAATTGGAGGAACGATTAATAGCTGGCTATTTAACGATTGTCCACGAGAATCCTTTATCGAACCATCGAACACGACGCACAATTTTGTTGTGGAACAGTCGAGCTTTAAGACCGCGTAATGAGAGAGACAAAAATATTGCCCGCATGGTCTACGAATTTTGTCGATAGCAATGAGTCGCATATGACCAAGTTCTTAATACTCTTTCATAAATGAACGATATAGTCTGTGCAAATTCGACGTTCCATCGAATGTAAACGCGAGATCGCTAGCTGTAGAGTGTCTTTGAAGATTGGACAAAGAACTTTTAATTGAAGTGAAACCACGTATTTCCTGTCTGCAGAACGGAAGAACGTTTTTTGAAAATGTTCCTCAGCTGGATAATTTACAATGCTGTTGGCTCTATTTGCGGGAACATCTTCTAGTTCCCAAAACCGCTGCAAGAGAACGTCGAGATCAGCAACTAAATGAAACGAAGTAACAACCCAACCGAAATGTCAGCACCCAAATGTCTCTTGAAATTATCAATAAAATCAATAATTTCAAGTGACAATTACAATATATTAGGCCTTATAGTATGTTCCCACAAGACGAAATTGAGTAATTTCGGCAGTTTTACTCGAAATTAGGATCGAAGTTGCGCAATCAATTACGCCAATTTCAATGATATTGTGAATTATAACAGATTACCCCGTTTCAGTGCAGTAATAACAAACAAAACCAGAAGATGTTTCACAATTATGCCAGTTAATTATAAAATTTTCCATACAATGTCGGCGTGAAGACATTTCGCTGTCACACCAAATTTGTTGAATCGTACACTTTGGGAAATTTTGAAATTGCGTTGCCGAAATGTGCGTAATTTCGCGTCTAGTGGGATTAAACTATTAAATTCATCTCTAAGTAAATATAGCTACCTAAAAAGGTTCCAGCACTTCTGATTTCCAATTAATCAATTGTATTACTAGCTGTCACTGGAAATGTTGAAGTTACAGTGGTAACGCAAAGCTACATTTTATAAAAGTAAACGTACTATAAGACAGAGATAATTGTGGATCTGGATGGAGGATCTCTGCTATAATATGCATTATAAATTTTACAACCTTTTTCGAATGCGATTAGTATGCTGTATTAAAAATATGGTAGAACTCTGGCTTGGACCGATATGAAGTACATATTATAGAGACACACAAGCATTAAAATCTTCGACAACCGGTTTTTATAGTTTTCTCGAACTAAATAGACCAATCAGTGAACCGCATTTGCATTATATTTTGAAAAATTTGTTAAGAACTGTCGAAAAGAGGTAGATTTTCAACGAGTCAATCAGCTGTGGAGTTGGAATCTCTATAATACTTAATTTCTGCTGATTACTTCCGACTAATACCCAGAAATTAAGTATTATAAGTGATGACAGCCAACTTCTACGTCTTGACCAGAAATTAAAATTTTTGACAACCATTTTCTTTACCCTGTTCTGAAGCAAAATTAACCAATCAGAGAACGGCATTCACATTATTTAGTGAATAACCGTCACAAATTCATAGACAACACGTAACCTCACCTATCGATTTTCGATTTCAGCAATCCCTGGTAGCAAATTTCAAAGCTCTTTGTATGGGAATTTGAAATTCGGTGCAGAAAAGTGTAAAATGTGATTTCGAATGTAATTAATGGTGGAATATCGGAAATTTGTAATAAGTGCCTGTGAAGTCCTCCGAAGTGATGGTATACTTAGTATCGTTATAAAAATGTAAACAAACCACTTATGCAAGAGTAACTGTTTTTCGTGCATCTTATCATAATGTGAATATTGAACAATATAAAGTGTTGTCTTCTTGTTTTTTTATTGTATTATATTAAAACAATGATTGAATTACTCAATTGCAGCTGAAATTCGCACATTCATACATAGCATATCCTACTAATGACTTCGTCGCATACTGCAACTGAAGCGTTTATAGAAATTGGTTTTGTTTACAATCAATACATTGATTATATATTATAAACAATTACTTATAATTAAATGAATCGATAGGCAACCAACGCAACAAACATAATGCATTCTTCTTTCATTTTGCACAAAGCAAACGAAATAGTTTGCATAGCATAAGCCGAAAGACATAGTACACATTATGATTAGAATAGAGTACCCGTATAAGGTCAGTAGGTTAGATGTGAGAGCATTTGTTAAGTTAGTTAAGTTAATTAAGTTTTAAGCATTTTTGTAAGTAAATGGATTGCAAATAAAACAAAAATGAAAAGAAAAAAAAAATATAGTTTGCTATATTAGAGGGTACCAACATACATATGTATGAATGTGTGGTTTTCCTTTTGGATAGAGAGAATCTGTTCCTTGGCCATCCTTTTCTCATCTAGCAGCGTTAGTCAACAAATTCGTTTGTTAGGACCTCCTCCATAAGCTTTTGCAAGACTGTCGTCCACTTGGTTTTTTATCGGTACTTCAAACATCATCTCAAACGGGGTTTTGTTGGTACTACGGCTCACAGAACCATTGAGCATTTGTTAAAGTTTCGATACGTGCTTGTACTATTTCTTTGGATCCTCAATTGACAATTTCGTCAGCACTTCGATGATTGTTTTGTTAATGAGCTAGACCTGGCCATTGCCTCGTGGTACGCCTGTAGTAGTGAGGACGTGCTGTATCTTGCGACAAAACTGACGAAAAATGTACGAAGTGAATATCGTTACCCTTGCAGAGACAATACAGAACAGGTCTCTAAAAATCTCTGCCTGAAGTTCCACCTTTTTAACGACTTCCTCAGCACCAGTTGACTTCACAGGGTACACCCAAATGAATTTAGAGAAAGCATCGACAACAACATTGGGCCCAAATGATCGACATGATAATTGTCCAAAGGAGCTTCACCATTATCGATGGAGAAATCTCTCCCGTTTCCCCGGCTTTTTTGTGGTGAGGATTCATACAATGTTTAATAATTGGAGATAACGGATTCAGCTTTCTTCAGTATTTTTGGAATAAAATACTCCTGCTTCCTCTTACCGTGCATTGAAATGTCCTTGCTCGTGAATACTTCGCAGTACCTCTTTCTGCAGCCCTTTCGGTTCAACTATTAAATGGCATCCTTCAATAAATTTGTAGAGCATACCACGACGCATCTCGAAATCTGTATACACTCCGTATTTAATAACACTCATAACTAACTGGTAATACTCGTCGGCTCTTCAATTCGGCGAACAACTGGAAATCTGCTAAGTACATTAACATGACAAATTGACGTTCCTGACCGGCGAAGTACAACGCTGTCAAACTCCTGCAGCATTAAGACCCATTTTGTCACTCGCGGATATAACTCCCTTTTACTCATGATGACGACATCATCAAGGTAAACCAACAGAAAGTCCTTCCGTATCAGGTCCCGAGAAACAGTGTTTACAAATCTTTGGAAACAGATGGGGAGGTGCACAAACCGAACGGTACTTTTAAAAACTCAAACTGCCCATCCGGCGTTACAAAAGATGTGAACTTGCGGCTGGCCTCGGCGATGTCAACGTGGAAAAATCCATTTTTCAGATCCAAAGTTGCATATACTTTAGCAGCGTCCAGCTTCTCCAAAATATCCTCCATAACTGGTAGAGGATATCTGTCCTTGATGACCTTGGAATTAAGCTTACGATAGTCAACACAGAGCCTATTGCTGCCATCTTTCTTCTTCACTATGACTATAGGGCTTGCGACAGCTTCCTTTTCCGATTGTGCTGACGCCGATGACGCTCATCCTCCAGCACAATACATCATCTCAATGCAAGATTTCTTCACTATATTTGAGGTATAATTCTCAGTCAGCTTAAGCAGTTACCCCTTTATAACATTATCTTCAACTTTATGAACTAAATCATGAGTACTGTTCTCGACTGTATTAACAAACATGATGTTATCTACAACATTTTCTGAACATTTGTTCTCTATCGGTTTGCATATCTTGACTTCCCCATTCTCAATCAAAAGTGAAACCTTCTCTAAAAAATGCTTGCCCAAGATAATGTAGTCAGACAACCATTTGTCCGGAACCCCCTGGAAGCGAACCGAATACTTCTCACGCCGAATCTCCAGGTCCACCATCAAACCCGGTGGCTTACGAAGTTCATTCGCACCAAACCCTGCTAATAGAACTAATTCCGGATAGTAATTGACCAGTCCGAAAACGATCCACAATTGGCACACCTTCGATTTTCACTTATAGGAAGATTTGATTGCCTTTGAACTGGCTTCGATTTAGAAAAACTTCCCATCGCCCGTTGCATGTTCTGGTAAACAGCAAATTTCTTTTTTAGCTCATTTAACGTAATCGCTTCATACAGAACTGTCTTGCTCATTACATCGCCCTGTATACCCTCCTCTACATACGATACCAATGACTGGTCGTCGATGGTTCCCTCATTTTTGTTGCATAGTATAAAAGTAATCCACAAACTCTCTGTTGAACGTTTTTTACGAGACTTAAGCGTACGGCGAATGTCGATGCTTGGGCGAGATTCTTGGAATTCAGCCAAGAATGTAGTTTTAATTTTATCTTAGCTATTAATTTTACCTGCAAATTAATTTCAATCGCTGCAACACGTAATAAACGCCTGGCATACAAATATTTTTGGACTTCTTTCTTCATGCAATCGAACATAGCTTTAATTCATGCGTTTTATTTCAACTCTCATGCTATTATTAAGAAAGTGTATGAGTATATGAAAAACGGAAAGATCTCACCGATTCTGTTAACTTGCCGTTCATCCACTTTTCGACTGTTCTTGATGATGATTCTTAACACTTTTCTGTTATTTTTTTTGTGTCACTATTACTAGCAAATTATTTCACTTCATTTTCTCATTTCTTTTCATTTTACTGTCACTTTAGCTAAATCTTATCTTTTAATTTTCACTTAAATCTCACATTTTTTGATTCTTATTTCTATTCTTTATTTCACTTAACTTAATCCCACTTCTGACACCATGACGGATGGGAGAGGGCAAGGAAAGGGTTGTCTTTAATTTTAAACACTTGGATTTTAGTTCTTGATAGTGAACAACAGTTTATTGAGAATTAATAAATTCATCGAAGGTAAATTAAATTGTTCGAATCGAGATTAGTAGCTTCGCGACCGTAGCTCGTAACCGTCTCCGCTAGACTGCCCGCTCAAACCTTCTCGCTCCTGGATTCTCCTGGATCCCGAAAGCTTTTTTTTCGGTCGTACGAAAAACAGGGTGAGCCTACATTTATATTATAAATAATTACACTTGTTTTCCAGTGGTGTTCTCTCTATAGCCGCCAGAAACAGATGGTTCTTGTTAGTCAACCAATTCTCCAAAAAAAATGCTGAGAGAATCCACTGAACTATTGGATGACATTTCACTACTTTTAGTAATGCCAATCTTAATGATACCAATTAGTAACAAATTCATTACAATACGGCCCTCCTGACGATTCAATCGTCCCCGATTGAGCTACTTAACCTAAAAAAAAAACTCCAGGATCCAAACCCTCAACTGCAATTTCCTCCCTGGGTGCAACCCACCTTTTCATCCTACTCGAATCTAGTACACCATGATATGTCAGCTGCGTCACTTGACATCCTTCGATGCCTTCTATTATATAAAAATCATTACCTAGCTTCTTTTTCCCGACTTATGGGCCGCGGTACTTCGGTATTAACTTCTTATTAGTTCCGACTGAAGTGTTTACATTCTCTACAACCACGTATTCACCAACGTCAAACTGTTTTGCCATTGTATGTTGGTCATCGAAAGCTTCATCTCTTAACCTTGCTAAATCTATTTTTTCTCTCAGCATACATTTCATTTACATTTCATCGACTCCAAACAATAGTCTACTGGCAGTTATTTTCGAGCTAGTGTGATTTAGTTTGGTGTTTAGCATTATTCATTGCATATTCGACCTTACTCAATTTCCCCTTCCAATCGCTTTGCTAGGGCGACTTAACTTCGACTAACTTCGCTAACATTGATTGCAGGACCCGGTTCACGCGTTCAACCTGTTTTTTGACTGCAGGGATCCTTCACATGCTTGGTATTAAACTTCCTCAAAAAATCACCAAACTCCCGTGACGTAAAACTACTACCGCGGTCGCTAATTGTTGTAGTAGAATGTACAAGCACTGAGCTATCTATACCAAATAGTTTGTACCATTATAAATGCCATTCAATAAAACATTCTTCCATACTTCCTTTTTTATAAAGAGAACTAGTTGTGTTGTATCTTTTTCTCTGGTGAAACTAAAAAAACCCTTTCCACTGAGTTTAATTCAACAGGTTATGGGCCCAGAAGCTCTAAAAGGATCGTTTTTTGGCTTGAAATATTTTGAAGAATATTTACCACCGAATATTTTTTTGTTTTCCCCGTGGATTCCCTTGATTTCGACTGATTACGATGGCAAACAATCTACCACCCATCGAAAAGCTAAAAGGGCTAGATAACTATGACACGTGCCGCAGTCAAAGCCTACTTGGAACATGAGGACTTGTGTTGCAACCAAATACCAAAATAATCACCATGGTAAGGTCGAAGATCATCCTGCTCATTGAACCCATTAATCACGTTCACGTCCAAAATACGAAGACTGCTAAAGAGTGTTGGGACAAGTTACAAGAAGTTTTCCAGGACAACGGATTGTCTCGCAGGGTTGTATTACTCGGTAAGCTCATCAATACCAAATTAGATGAATGTTCTTCCTTGGAGCAGTATGTAAACGAAATTATTTCAACTGCTCACAAGCTGAGCGGCGTTGGACTAATAGTTACCGAGGAGTGGATAGGCACTTTGTTGTTGGCCGGTTGAAGTGATCATTATAAGCCTATGATAATGCGCATGTGGGTATGGTCTGTGGTATGGTCATTAGTGGTGACTCAGTAAAAACAAAAACCCTCCAGGATGTCAAGATGGAAGATTCAAACGCTGTGGCATTTTTGGTCATGGTAGCAAGCGGCGGCTCCAAACGGTGGGTCCAGTGTTAGTGTTGGTTGCGGTTTTAGAGGCGTGCTGTTAGCGGTAGCAGTAGTGGTGGCAGTGGACCAAGATGTTATCAATGCAACAATTATGGACATTTTGCTCGAAATTGTCCTTCGAAGCAAAACAGCAAACAGACGCACAAACATGCGAGTTTATATACATCGTTTGCGGTTTCATCTGTTAAACGAGGGATATGGTATATTGACTCTATCCACCAGGTCTCTGCGCCAATTTACTCTCTGTGAGTCAGATCGTACGCAAACGGAACAAAGTGATATTCGACTCAGTAGGATGTAGGACATATGACCCAAACACAAATCATTTGGCAACGGCTACAATTTGTGGCACAGAAGAATGGGACATATAAATTACACAAGCCTCAGCAACATAAGGAAAAGTCTTGGAATTTCGGATAAATACCCATTTCAGCAAAATACGAATTGTGAAGTTTGTGCAAAAGGGAACAGTGTCGCAAAACGTTCAAGCAGACATCTGCAAGGGCCAATGAAGTGTTACAAGTAATACACTCAGACTTGTGTGAGCCAATCAATATTACAACCGTGGGTGGTGCTCCTTACATTTTGCTTTTTGTGGATGATTATACGAAGAAGATCTTTGTATATTTTGTATGTGCTAAGTCAGAGGCATTGAATCGATTTAAAGAATTCAAAGCTCCTGTTGAAAATGAATGTGGAAAAACTATAAAGTCATTAAGAACAGACAATGGTGCGGAATACTGTGGCAAGGTTTTTAATAAACAGATCTCCGAGTAGTTCATCGACGGTTCCAGAAGAGGCCTGCACTGGCGTTGTTCCTGACATGAGTTTCTTGCGCAATCTCGGTTGTAAGGCGATGGTTCACATTCCGAAAAGAAGAAGGAAATTAGACGGAAGATCATCATATTTCGAACGTCATCAGTGAAGTCGGTGATATGGAATCTGCAGAATTTTCTGACAGTACAGGTGAAGCTAGTATCGTCGAGGAGCAAGTTACGGATAGCAACATCAAAGAAGCAGCTGGAAATCAGAATCATATGACAACAAATAAGAACAACTCAACTGAATTGACAATGAGGAAGCCTTCTCGCCTGTGGTACGATACAGCACAATACGGTTCTTACTCTCATTGGCAGCTCAATTCGATCTTGAAATAGATCAGATGGATGCTGTGATAGCATTTTTGCAATGAGATCTGTCAGAAATAATTTACATACTACAACCAAAAGGTTTCTTTGACAAAACTTGCAAAGTATGTCGTCTAAAAAAAGCCAGTAGACTTTGGAATTAAAAGTTAGATACTGCATTGCTAGATTTCGGCTTGGAAAAATCAAAAGTTGATCCGTGTGTATATTACACTCGTAATAACTCAAGTTTAGTCATTGAAGCAATTTATGTTGATGACATTTTATTATTTGCAAAAGATCTTGAGGCTAAAAATAAACTTAAAATCTACCTACATACTGTTTTCCAAATGAAGGATATGGGAGAGGCCCGATATGTAATAGGAATACAAATAACAATAGATCGAAAAAAGGGTTCTGTTAGTATTGATCAAGAACAACATATAAGAGAAATAATCGCCCGCTTTAATTTGTCACACTGCAATCCTGTTAATACACCAATGGATCATAACCAGAAACTAACAAACCTTATGTCCGGAGGAACTTATGATCGGATGCTTCTGTGCCATCCTCCCAGGCGTGCCCTTGTCTCTGTCGGTGCATTACGGGTAAAAAACGTAGACTCCCCGAACCCGCCGCCAAAAATAACGTCGTGAGTGCCCGACAAGGAAAAAACCAAAGCAAAGTGCAGTGTAGTGAAGTGTTTCGGTGTCGAGTGCGATCGGTCCGCTCCCTGTCGTCCCTCTCCTTCCAAAGCCACTGCTGCGCATTCTCGGTCGCAACTCTCGCTTGATTTTATCAGGCGGGTTGAGGCATGACTGAGAGTGCGTAGCATCTGACGTAGCGGATTTTGAGAGGTGTAGAGGTGTTTTTTCTGATATCTCCGTTTGGTATTTTATTGCAAGTTTTAGGGTTGACGTGAGCAATGTGCCTGGGCTTAGTGTGAATCTCCTCGTTGTGTATGTCCAACTATACCGCTATAAACCAGCTGTCCCAAAGCAAACGCATGGTCTGACTCGAGCTGTAAAGAGGTTGAATTTGAGAAAGTTGAATTTCCGGATATACAAAGCAAACCCTACTGAGGAAAACCGGAATAAGTTTAAACGGGCCAGAAATGACTGTAATGCAATTATAAGGCGTGTGAAATTCTCGCATGAGCAAAAGTTGAGGCAAAAAGTGCTACAATATCCCAAGGGTAGCAAAAACTTTTGGTCAACATACCAGCTGTCAGCTCTATAGACAAAGCGAATCTGCTTGCGGCGCATTTTGCAGCTAGCTCAACACTGCCAGATTCCAATATGTCGCCACCTGTAATTGAGAGCGTTGATTTCACCATGGGACAAATCCACTTCCGCACTCGTACAGTTGCAAGAGTACTTAAAGATCTCGACGTGCACAAATCCGCTGGCCCGGATGATATTCCCCTATTCTTCTGAAGAGGTCTTTTTCTGCGCTTGCAAAACCACTGCGTAAGCTTTTTTATCGATCCTACTTTGTAAGTCTCCTTCCGAGCAGATGGAAAACAGCATTTTTCCAGCCCGTCCCTAAAAAGGGCGAATCTTCGTCACCCACCTAGTACCGACCCGTAGCACTTACGTCCCTTCTTTCTAAGGTCATGGAAACGCTGATAAATTGTCAGCTTATGAAATATCTCGAATCGCGGAAGCTTCTTAATGACCGGCAGTATGGTTTTCGCAGCAACAGGTCCACTGGTGATCTGATAGCTTATCTCACCGAATAGTGGACCCAATCTTTGCACAATCCAGGCGAAAACAAGATCGTTGCGCTTGATATTTCTAAGGCATTTGACAGAGTTTGGCATCAAGCTCTCTTGTCGAAAATGCGTGCTTATGGTGTCGATGAATCCCTACTTCAATGGATTAGAAATTACTTTCGGACCGTTCAATTTAAGTTGTTTTGGATGGGTTCAAGTCTGATATTCACCAAATAAATGCTAGTGTTCCCCAAGGCTCTGTTCTGTCTCCGACACTCTTTCTCATTTTTATAAATGATCTCCTGTCTGCTACTTCAAATCCAATCCATTTGTTCGCTGATGACAGCACCCTCAGCTTTTCATATTCGTTCCAAGACTCACGACCCCGCCCTTCGGCCGTAGAATTGGAACAGCAGCATATGTTAAGAAAATTGAATTCCTATCTTGACAGCATAATTAACTGGGACATGAACAATCGAGTGGAATTCAGTGCTTCAAAAACTCAATGCTGCCTGCTGTCACTCAAGCGAACGCTTTTTAATCACCCATTATCCATGAATGGCACCTGTGTCGATGAAACCGGAAAGCTTTCCATACTTGGTATGTGTATGAACACAACACTTAGTTGGAACGATCACATATTTGAGGTCGCCAAAAATGCTGCGAATTGTTTAGGTTTCCTCAATCGATGCAAGAAATACTTCACCCCTTTTGATTTGGCTTTCATTTATAAGGCATATATACGCCCCAAACTTAAGTAGAACGCTCATATCTGGTTTGGTGCCCCCAAAACCACTCTGCACCTACCAGATAGACTCCAAAAGCGAGCGATAAAACTGATAGAAGACAACAATATTGCAGAGTCATTAGACTTGCTCGAACATCGACGTACAGCCTTGTATTTCTCTGTCCGTATTTTATTGCTATTTTAGTGAGCTTGCCAACTGCATTCCTCCTCTCCATGAATTCACCCGCAATACCCGTCTCGCCAGGAATGCTCATCAGTTTACCCTTAAGCCTACTTTAGGACGCACAGTTAAATTAAGAGACTCGTTCATCAGCGGCACGACACGAATATGGAATGCTCTTCCCAGCCTAATATTTCCACCAGAATACAATCCGCAGATATTTAAAACCAATGTGCACAGGTACCTCCTCCTTCTTTCTCCCTCTACACCTTCGGCCCGTGCTGTGTCTTGAACCCGGACACTTAAGGGTATTAACAATCACTTGTGCGCAAATTATAAAACAAAAAATGTGTCCTCATTCGGAAGAAGAGAAAAGAGAATATATTGAATTGAATATACCATACCAAGAAGCGGTTAGATGTTTAATGTTTGCTGCAAGATCCGACATCAGTTTCGCCGTTAGCAACGTTTCTCGTTTCAACAACCATTTTGGAAGACCTCATTGGACCGCTGTGAAAAGGAATTTTTCGCTATTTAAAGGGAACAGCTGATAATAAATTAGAATTTTTTAAATCTAATGATTCTGACATATATGGGTTTTGTATTGCTGATTGGGCGAATACAACAATGACGGTGGATCAAGTACTGGCTTTGGAGAAGGAACAGTTTCGTGGAATACAAAGAAGCAACCCACAGTCGCACTATCTTCAACAAAAGCTGAATATATGGCAGTATCATCAGCAGTACACGAAGCCATGTGGCTACAGAGTTTGTAAAATTAACTCCTTCTAAATTCAACATTATCAGCAGTAATTTGTTGCGACAACAAAGGTGCGATTAGTTTGGGGATGACAAATGTGATAAGCATTAGCCTCGGACTAAGTACATTGATGTGAGACATCATTTCCTTGGGGAAGAAATAAATCTTGGACAAATTATGCTTAGGTACGTCACTTTAGACATTTTTGAATACAGCAGTGAACTATAAAAAACATATGTTTTGTTCGGCTATTGGACTCAAATAGATACATGACTGTTATTGTACATTCAGTGGGGGTGTTGTAGTAGAATATACAAGCACTGAACTATCTATACCAAATTGTTTGTACCATTAATCATACCATTATAAATGACATTCAATAAAGTATTCTTCCTTACTTCCTTTTTTATAAAGAGAACTGGTTGTGTCGTTTCTTTTCTCTAGTGAAACTAAAAAACCTTTTCTACTGAGTTTATTTCAACACTAATTAGCATTTAAGAAGCATCTTTCCAGCGCACAAATTGTTCTCTAGACCCGGGTGTATTCACAGTATATAGTTTCATTATTCCAACAAGGTTGTATTTACTTCACGGACTAATAACGGGAAGCGGACTGAAGTGGTGTACGTGTATTGTGTTAAAAGTTTCCGCACATTTCTCTATACTATACAAGATGCGCACTTTTCGATATAAAGATATCCACATTTCTCATGGGTCACTCGCATGACGCTCTCTTCAAGTTCCGTGACCCCACACGGAAAACCGAACTATTTTCTAACACATACCCGGGGACTTCCTGTCCTTTGCTTGTGCAGACTAAATACGTTTATCTAACTCTCCGATACTGCAGCGGCAACATGCACTCCGACCAGACGAATTTTGGTCGGAGTGTCAGCGGGGCAGGCATACACGAAAATCCGGGGATGAAACGGGCAAAGGATATGCTCGAATGGCATCAATATGATCATTATTAGGGCGGATTCCCTCTTCACTTACACAATGACCTAGATAATCAATCCTTTCGTAAGCAGACTTACATATTTTTAAATTCAACTCTAGCCCAGTCTCTCTTAATAATGTAAGGAGCTCAATCAGAATGTTATTATGCGTATCTAAATCAGCAGTAGCCATGATATATGTAGTCCAAATAAACAATTATCAATCCTTTGTCAATCAGCAAAATTGAAAGAAGGCGGGAGCGTTCTTCAGACAAATACATATTTGAACTGGCCGAAAGGGGCGACAAAGGCGGTGTAGTTAATGGCTTCTTCGCAAAAAAATGTTGATATGATGAAATCTCTCTTTCTAAACAATCTTTGATCAGCGGCAATGGAAAATTATCCCTCACCGAATGTTTATTTAAAGCTCGATAGTTTACACACATACGCACATCAACATTTTTCTTCCTGACTAGCGCTAAGGCCGAAGCAAAAGGCGAATCACTGCGTCTGGCTGTTTCCTTCTCTAATAACCATTCAACTACGAGTATATATTGAACCTCTGTTCTTTCATAGTATGAAAGCCTGCGGGGCGAACAGTACATCGGTAAGTCTTTAGTTAGTCTAATCGTCTGGTATAGTTATTCGGTTTCACGCTGACCTCGGATTTTAAGTAATATACATCTATTGCTGCCCTGGCGGCATCTGCAGGAAATGCACAAAAAGTCTTTCATACATCTATGGCAAAAAAAAAAAATGCTGCATTTACTAAACGGACTAAATCGGAAAAGTGCATTGACTCTTTCTTATCACCGGTTTCTATTACTTCCTTGAGGAGACTTACATACCGTATCTCGGATTCTCTTTCTTTCGACCTAGTTACTTTAGATAATTCATGTACACAGATTGAATCCGAAACAAGTAACACTTCTTCAGTCAGAACTTTACAGTTAATAGCAACTATCTTATTTTCACTATCGGCGCTCCCATTTACATCACTTTTACAATAGTCGGCTAACATAATGTTTCTTTTGCCGAAAGAATTAATAATATTCGCTTCGCCGACGAGATTTATGTATAAATCACGAAGTGGTTGTTCGAATCTCGCCAGGTGAAGAAAGTGATGTCGTTTTGTCGATGACACGTCTGGCTTTCAAGTCGATGACTAATCCTTAGTGTGCGAGCAGATCTGCACCAATTACAGCTGTTTTTACGTCTGCTATAATGAACGGCCAGATGCTCGCTCGCCAAAGACCAAGGTTGAGCCTTAGTGTTTTTTTGCCATAAGTGTGTATCGGCGAATTGTTTCAGGCTAATAGCGTCATCTCGCCTCTGTTGTTGGTCTAGTTTGCAACACGCATATGGTTAAGCCGGAGTCCAACAAGAATGTTGTCATGTGTGTCTCCTTGTCAAAGACGTAAAGGAGGCATTATCGGTTGAAGTTCGAACTGTTGTCACCCGTTAGGTAATAACGGACTTACGGGTTTTTTGTTGTTAGTTGCACGGCTTCTTACAGTTTCGAGCTTCTTCACCAAACTTTCTGTGAAAGTAGCACATTGGTGAAAAACGCTCCTGAGAAGTGGTATACCTTGTCCTAGGCCTGGTCTGTGAATGGATCTACTGGAACTTCGGCTTACTGACCGTTTTTTGTACGATAGATGTCAGATTTAACAGTACAGACTCCATCGGCTGCGCAAACACTGCTAGAAATCATGCTGTCCATGATTTTGTCTGAGATTTCTGACAGCGTAAGATCGACGTTGTGTTTAGCAGAAAGAGTTACACGTATGTTGGTTGGAAGTCGGGTTATACAAATTGTGGAAAGCATGTCGTCTGGCACATTTTCTCCTGCTAGCCACCTAGTTGCGTTAAGACGCAGAAGGCCGGAATAAAACACTTATGAATTTAAAATATTGGACGTACGTCGGGGTCACCAATTTTGCAGTTGAGTTGCAAAAAATGTTCACCGAACTCGCCTCTCAATAAGTCCATTGTTGCGCGTACTGTGTGGCATGTGGCGCCGTCTTGTTGAAACCACATGTCATGCAAGTCAAGCTATTGGATTTTGGGTAAAAATAAGTTGGATATCATCTCACGGTAGCGGTCACCATTCACAGTTACGTTACGATTCGCATCATCTTTGAAGAAGTACGTCACCAGCCCATAGCAGAAGATGCCACCAGCCCATAGCAAGTACCAAACTGTGACTTTTTCTGGATGCATTGGTAGCTCTTGCAATGCTTCTGGCTGATGAGCTTCGTGTCTGAACACAATTTTTTGACCATGAAATGGAAGAAATGCGTGATCAACTTTCTTAACAGAGCACGCATTTTGATAATAAAATTCAATAATTTGCAAGCGTTGTTCGTTTGTAAGACGATTCATGGTTAAATTATAGACCAAACTGAAGATGTTTGACAGTGAAACAAAACACGAAACGTGCGTCAGCTGTTTAACTAAAAAAGATAATAGCTAAAAAATCACCCGTTACAAGCATATATTTATTCACAAAAATGCGTTTTAATATTTCACAATTGAATTACTAAGAACTGGAAACGTTTTCGTGAGCCGAGAATTATAGCACCAATGTCGACAAAGTTGGGCTTCGGGATCGCCGTTGCAGAACTTTCAAGAAAGTCTTTTTGTAGTGTTGTTTGGTAAACAAATTCAGTGCTGATCTTTCTGGAGAAAATTCACACATTCAACATATACATGTAATATATATATATGTAATATAACATGATTATAGTTGTTGGTTCCATTTATTGCTTTAATTAATTATAAGATGCCTTCCGAAAGTCCGCCATGTTTGCCACCTATCTGTAAATTTTTTGGTAACGCAGGCCGAGACGAGCTGATACTCACTTTTATATACATCAAATTCAGCTTGAAATATCTCTCTCTCTATTTTTTAATATATTAAAACGAAATAAATTGCATATGAAACTGCAGTTTAATACGGTTTCAGTAATCCAAACACATTTATTGTAAATTTTTTTAATTTTAGCAACTAAAAGTTTTAATCAAATATAGCGCAAATTCATTGACCAAAAAAAAAAAAAAAAAACTGGGACAATTACAAAAAACTAAAAATATTTTTTTTTTTTTAATATTTTGTGTTTTGTCCTTTTGCTTTTATAACTTCCTGCAATCTTCTGTTCATCGGTCCGACCAGGTTTTTTGTTACAGCCGATCGAATTTTTTGCCATTCTCCATACAATGCTGTCTTTAACTCTTCTCTGGTACAAATTGTTCTATTTCGAACTTCCTTTTCTAAAACAGTCCAAATGTGCTCTATGGGATTATGATCCATTATCATGCAACAACATTACACCCGGCGGTAGTCCCAATTTTTCTTTGGTTTCGGGGGAACAACATTCTAGGATATCAACGTATTCAAACTTTGTTAAATTTCCTTCACTTACATGAAGAGAACCAACTCCATTTGTTGCCATTGAACTCCAAACCATTATGTTCCCACCACCGTGCTTAACTGTAGAAGTGACGTTTTTGGGATCCAAAGCAGTTCCGTCCCTCCTCCACACAAAGCGTCGACCATCACTACCGAAAATGTTAAATTTTGTTTCGTCACAAAAAACTACTTGATTCCAGAACTCATCCGTCTTCTGCACGTACTCCTTGGCATACTCCAATCGCTTTTTTATGTTTCTTTCTGATAAGGCTGGCTTTTTGCGAGGTGTGCGGGCGCACTGTTTGCGAATGAACTTCTGCAATTTTTTCTTTCTTCAAAGTTTTGGCAATTTCCATGTTGATTCCATGTTGATTTAGGTTTGTTAACCACTGAAGAAATTTCGCGAATACTATAATTTTGTTCGTAATAATCAATTATTAAAGCTTTCATATCACGGGACGTCTGCTTACTTTGGTAAGCACTAATGAAAATCTGAATTGCAAACATTTAACAATTGATTACATTTTAGGTTTATTCACAACGAAAAGAAAGTTTTTGTGTTTTCTGATGTTCCCCATTTAATAAAACGTATGAGAAACCACTTTGTTGACCATGGGGTTTCAATAAATGGCAAAGAAGTAAGGAAAGACATCATTTTTTCACTCCTTTCCTTAACTGCGGGAGAACTCTCAGTAACACATAAAATTACTCCAGGCTATCTTAATATTGTTGGAGCCGAAAGGCAAAAGGTTAAGATCCCAACAAAAGTGTTCTCCCACACTATTGCACATGCTCTAACAAGAGCTGCAACTGTAGGCCACCTATATGATCAGAATTGGCAAGAATGTTCCAAATTATTTAAAACTGTAATATTTATTAAGTAAATTTGCTTATATAAGTTGAAACACTAAACTTTTCTACTACTTTTCAGAGCAATGACTGGTTTGATGTTATGATAGATGTTTGATGTTACAATAGAGCACCATATACAGATTCCAGAAAGCGAACTCATGGATACGGTAGTTTTGGATGTCCAAGATCAAATTTTAAATGACATCTGTGGTGGAACGAGTATTTTGGCAAATATTATTATAGCCGGGGATTTGAACGCCAAGCATTGAGAATGGGGCAATACAGTGCATAATGACAGGCCAACCAGTTATACAAAGGCGTCCCAGAAGCGGGTCCTATTTGGATCTGTTGCTGATAGACAGACGACTGACTGTACTAGGCGTGGAAAGACGCACGCGGAACTGTTTAAATGCGGTTGAGCTCGAGAGTGATCACTGCGGGCTCTTCGCGGCTATTCAGCTCCCGAACGAGGTGGAAGAACTGGAGGAGTATGTCCAGAGGCACCCTTATGATTATAATAAGGCCCGCTGGCCACGCTTCGCCAGAACAACGTTCGAGAGGGATCAATTCTCCGACAAACAGAAACCTAACTAACGCGGAGGTTGACAGGTAACTCATACAAATGGACGACGTAATTAACGAACCATGGAGAAAACCATTCCGAAGGTAGTACAAATCGATGACAGCGATGTTTATCGAAATGCTACCATCGATGCACTTCACGTGCATAAAAGTAGGCTGCTGTCAAGACTTAAGCTTAAGCGGTTTACAGATGTACAAAACACGGAAGTCAGGGCATTGAGCTTGCACTGGGGCAATAAAATCCGGGATGTACGATCTAACAACCCGGGTATGTTCCCGCAAGTAAATAGAATTTTTCGAAGGAAAGATCAAAACGACATTCAGGCCGTTAGACTTCCCAGGACGATAAACAACGAACATTTACTGACATCAATTAGCATCGATCCAAATGGGGCAGTGCTAGACAATGACTTCTTCGTGGTTGAAGATCCCCAGGAGAAGTTGGCAGCTATTGGTGCTGTATTCCAGCAAGTGTACACGGTGAACGAAGTAAGTAGGCCGAACCATGACCGGAGAACGAAGCCTTGCTGAACCACACTAATCTTCGTAATGAAATAATTCAATGGCGATCCGAGAATCCCAGTTTCACCTGGTTCTGTGACGATAATTTGGTACATAGTGCCGTCGCCAATAATGGGTATGAGGAAAATAAAATCATACCGGACAACCTGTTCGGTTTCAGGGCGGGGCACGAAACCATACATGCCGCACTGGTGTCCGACATTCAATGGAATAAAGGCAAAAAACAATGCACGGGTGCCTGCCTGTTTGACTTGGAGAAAGCGTTCACGGGAAGTTCGCCTAAACTGGCGCAAGTTCGGCATAGTTGAGCCGCAGGCGCGACCGTAAACTGTGAAAGTGTGGTTGGATATCTTGCATTTGGCTGGATCAATATCTGTATTTTGACAAACATATAGATATTGCTCTGACAAAAGCCAGAAAGGTCTTTGCTGCGCAAGGGGGTTGTTTTTTAGTAGCCAACTTGGCTGCTAACATGCTACATGGCTCTTATCAGGCCAATCATGGCGTACGATTGTCCGTTGTGGTTCAACGTGAGTCCTTCCCAGATGGAAAAGATGAGGTTGTTCGAGAGACAGTGTCTTCGGACTTGTTTCCGGTTGTATCGTACACCCGAGTAGAAGAAGTACTATCCTAACGAGGTCTTGTACAATGAGGCAAACGTGAACAGGATAGATAATTTTATTGGCCTAATACAGGATACAGACGGATGCCCTGTGATCTTCCATGTCGTACGCCGAACAGTGGACAGACGACTTCATTACGAACCGGATGTCGCTCGCACCCACTAGCATCTCCTTCGGTTCAGTCGAGCGATCCCCGCAGTCTGCCAAAGAGCGGCAATTTTACTGGTGGTTACACCAAAACCAGTCTCCGCCACCGCTGGCCTTTTTAAACAACCCGGTAGTTGACCATGGTGGCCAGCTTACATAGGTTTTAAGGTAGTTATTTAAAAAAATTCCAAAAAAATTATAAAACAAAAAATCGAAAAAAAAAAAAATAAAAAAAAAATCCAAAAAAAAAGGTGTACGACGGGGTATAAATTATATATGTTTGCATATACGTAACATATACGCCTTGGTGCATGCGTCCTTGCTGTTATGGACATACTTAAGATAGTCCTAAGTTTCATGTTAGGGTAAGTTAGTTAAGTTAAGTTTAGTCAATTTTTTTATAAGTTTTCTTGGTACATACAAAATTAATGAAGTTTGTCAGGAAAGACTAAACACAAAAAAACACGTAGATTAAGTCGAAATTCACATTAATAATGTATTAGAGTAGCTTAGAGTACCCACATAGGATCAGTAGGTTAGCTTTAAGAACAATTGAGTATTGTCAAGTTAGTTAAGCTAGTTGTAAGTTATATTGTCTAGCATGTAAGTGTGCTTTTATGTTCTGAAAACAGTTTTGTACATCTTGATGAAATAAGAACATAATATAAAGTGCCAAAATAATTTTTTTTTCTATATAATTTTGTTTTTATTGTATTGAATAATAATGTATTGACTTGTATGTATTGAATAATAAAAACAAAATTATATAGAAAAAAAAAAAATTATTTTGGCATTTTATATTATGTTCTTATTTCATCAAGATGTACAAAACTGTTTTCAGAACATAAAAGCACGGAAATCGTAATCGTGCCTGAACTGGGATTGACTGAAGGTTTTCCACTGGAAAGACGAATATCTCTGGTGGAAGAAATGTGCCACTTCTACGTTTCTTGCTCCTCAGATTCAAACGACAGCGGTTTTTATAATCTTTCACAGACAGGCGTCTGTGAATATGTGTGAGCTACGCGAAGCTGATTACTCCCGACTAACACCATTGCGTTGCTCTATACTCCTAACAAGTGTTAGTGAAAAGTATAGTATATAGTACGAGTGACTTAAGAACACAACCGTCAGATTCTGTGGTTGACTGGGGGTTTTCCACTGGAAAGACGAATATATTTTCCTCCTTTATCTCTGATTATTACGTGGGTTGTGTTTGTGATCATCGGCGTTTGTTGTTTATTGTGGTATATTGGAGGAATTTTTCGAATGAGGAATACTTGCCCTGGACTATATTGTGGGAGAACTTCTGCCCCAAATGGATCACTAAGTGATTGTGGTGCTTGCCCAAGAGGATTTAGGGTCAATGAAATGCGCGAATGTGTGGAATGCCTGAATGAGCCATCTGTGTATGATGTTCTTTTTCTTGGCTTTATGTTTATGCTACCATTAATAATGCATTGCTATTTTATCATGATTTACTGTCAGAACGTAAAGTAATATATTGACAACACAGTTGCAAGTGGTTTACAATTTTAAAAGTCTTACATCTTGCAGGCATCAGGTGGTCCTTCTATGCTCAGCAATTGCAGAACTAATTCTGTCTGCAATAATATCTATACTTCTAATGGAGCCAGTGGGTACATTTCGGTTACATACCTGTGGAGTAAAACAGTTTTCAGATTGGTACACCCTTTTCTACAATCCATATCCAAATTACCAATTAAGACTGCACTGTACACAAGAGGCAGTTTATCCTTTGTAATATAAAGAACATACTATTTTTATAAAGTTATTTATCTCATTTCTTGCAGACAAACCGTCGTTCTAATTTTTTATTTTGTGTCGCTTCTTAAAATGTTGATTATACGAACGTTTTTGAATAATGTTGCAGGAATTGAAAAGTGCCATGCGGTCTATTCTGCTCTCTACTTCTTTCCTCTCCTGATGCTCCTTCATACACTGACGTGCGGTTTTATATGTAAGTAGAAATACCTAAAATTATACCTTTTTAAAGTATAGTTGGAAAATGTATATCGACGCTGTAATATAAAGAACTTAAATCAGATTTACCCGGTGGTAAATGGTTCTTGCAATTTGGCTGAAGGATCTTTAAAGTAGACTTTGGGAAGAATCATAAATATCAATGTCTAAATAACAACAATAGTTACTATGAAGTAAACAATTTCTTATTTTTAGTCACCGACTAGCTCTCGCCCCCATAACATCGTATGTCTGGGTTGTCTTCTCTGTCACGTTTTTCCCCGGTCCCATTTGTCCCATTATGTTTAGAAATCCAAACCACAAGCTAAAAAACGTTATTTCTCAGCGTCTGTTTCACAATAAGGACAAAGCTAAGAAAAGGATAATGGGTGAATCGCAACAGGGCGTCTCGCGCGGTCTATGCGTTGCTAAGACGCGTAGCAAACGCGAGATTATAGCGGCAGGCTCAGTTTTATGAAATTAACGTGAGAATGGGAAAACCGTTCCAAAAATTTAACAATGTTTAATTTTGATTAAATCGATTTTTATTGAATTACCTTTAAAAGTACACATTCGGTCTTACACAAAATACAATTTGATAGTGTGTGTGTGATGAGTGTTCCGTTCACCGAACATTCGTCCAGCCAGCATTGCTTGTTATTCATTTCAGTATTCGAACATTGGACCACTGCTTACCTTAGGTTAGGAAAGGTTGAAGTGGCTGACTGCTGCGCAGAAGCAGAGGTCCATTATGTTGCCACGCCTAAGGGTACCTATTCCGCTAACCAATTTGTACTTTAAAGAAAGCGAAGAAAAAGAGTGATTCTAATGTTACTCGGCCAGGTTATTCCAGATTATCAAAGAAGTGGGCCCTCAGAAGTCTGAATCTATGCCATGAGAGCACTGCAACTGCATAGGAAGTGTTCAATGGTTTATCCTTTTGCAAATGTTTTATAAAGGGTGGTTAAATTTTAAGGGTCGATGTTGATTTTGAATAAAACACAAATTATTTAGGTAATTATTGTCATTTCTTTTTATTATGATAATAATAAGCATAATTGAGGTTCTATGCCGTTAATGTGCCGAATTATCTCATCCTTTAGCTCTTGAATTGTTGCTGGCTTATCGACGTACACCTTTTCTTTTAAATAACCCCAAAGAAAAAATCCAACGGTGTCAAACATGATCTTGGCGGCCAATTGACATCGCCACCACGTGAGATAACACGGCCATTGAATTCATTATCTGTGTGGCAAGTGGCACCGTCCTGTTGAAACCACATATAGTCCACATTCATTTCTTCCAATTCGGGCATAAAAAGTTCGTTATCATTTCGCGATAGCGAACACCATTCACAGTAACTGCCTGACCGGCCACATTTTGGAAAAAATACGGCCCGATGATGCCGCCAGCCCATAAACCGCACCAAACAGTCACTCTTTGTGAGTGCATTGGTTTTTCGACAATCACTCTTGGATTATCATTCGCCCAAATGCGGCATTCTACTTATTGGCGAATCCACTGAGGTGAAAATGTGTCTCATCACTGAAGATGAGGATGATGAGATGATGCACGATATGCATTTTGATTTGAACGCCCATTTTCATAATAAGCCTGAATAACTTTAACGCGTTGCTCGATTGTGTGTCTTGTATGTTCAGATCCTTGGAATAGGCACCAGGCCCCACACCTGCATCCATCTTCGGTCCATTTTTAAAAATTCGCTGTTGACTCTCCATTTTATTGTGATCAGCCTCCCAGTAAGATCTGGTTGGTATACTGGTTGAGAAATTTCTCGAAGGGGAATTTAGGTATAGTGAGGTCTGTATCCATGGGTATACAGCTATACCTGGGCAGGATCGTTGAATAAGTTCTTTCCAGCTATTCAGCGATCTTAATCTCATCGCCGTACTAGCTGCTGTCTGCCAATTAGTTCTATCGGTGGCAGGTTAAGGAGTATGTTTGGTGCTTCGGAGGAGGTAATCTTTAACGGTCCGTTAATGTATACGGACGCTACCCTCTGCACTCTAGCGAGTGGCATGAGGTTGGTTGTCTTTTCGAGTGCGGTCCAACAAATATCGACGCCGTACTTCAGTATGGGTTTGACTACTGATATAAATAGCCAGTTTTCGGGGCTGTAGTCTCCATTTGCACCCAATGGCCTTTTTGCAACTGTAAAGACCCGTAGATGCCTTCTTGAAAAGTTCCTGGATATTGCAGCTTAACTTTGTCTCTAGTATAAAACCTAAGAAGTTTTGCACTGTCATTTAGCATTAAGGGGGTTCCACATAGTGTGGGAGGGTCGAAGATAGGGATTTTGTACTTCCTAGTAAAGAGGACTAGATCCGTTTTTTGGCACCTAGACCACATTCGCTAGTTCATTTAACTTCCTTGGAAAGAGCAGATTGCATATTATCAATCATCGTAAATATATATTTTCCAGATACTGCTTTATTGGGAATTCGCGCACACAAGTCAGTTCAGATTTTCAAGCACAGAGCTCATCCGATTTGGTCCACACAGTTCAGATTTCGATTAAATTGCTTATCCGAATTCGCGCACATGAGCCTGTTCAGATTTTCAACCAACGGCCTTATCCGAATTCGCGCACATAAGCCTGTTCAGATCTTCAACCAACGGCCTTATCCGAATTCGCGCACATAAGCCTGTTCAGATCTTCAAGCAGAGAGCTCATCCAATTTCGACCGCGCAGTTCAGATTTTCAAACTCTTCCATCGGTAGAGGGTACAATTTACCTACAGCCCGTTTGAATTCCCCGTTCTGTGTTTTTACTTGTGCTACGCGATGGACACCGTCTCTTCCAGGAAATGTTGCCGTGACGCGACCGTGATAGGGCGGTAGATTATCACCCTGCAGAAGAACGAGTGTGCCTAATGCTATGTTGCTGCCCTTGCTGGAGCAAGTGTAGATAGTCGGTTGACCATCTTTTCCAAAATACCTGTTGAAGGTTTTGTAGTCATCGAAATCTGGATAGTCGGTTTATTGGAATCTCGGATATGTCGGGTTCAGGAAATGAAGTCAATGGTGCGCCAACCAAAAAATGGCCAGGGATTAGAGCGTTGATGTAGCTCGGGTCCGAAGACAATGGTGTTATAGGTCTGAAGATAAGTATGGCCTCTATTTGAGCCGTCAATGTAGTTAACACTTCTAACGTCAATACTGTCTGAGCAACCACTCGATGAAGATGATAATTTGCCTCCAAAGTGGTGTGATCTATCTATGCAATCCCTTTGACACAGTTCGTGGATTGCTGTCTTGTGAGACGCCTTATGGAATAGCTGATAAAGCTCGGAAAGGTTGTTTTTAGCACCAACAAAATTCGTTGCAAAATATCGTTGAGCAGAGGTCCCTTCTGGCGATGAAACGTTGTAGTGCAGCTTTAAATGCTCCAGTAGACAGGTCACTGGCTACCTGTATGTGAACTGCCTTCGTAGTAAAACATACGAATAGACACAGATACGCCTTAATAGGAGCCCGTCCTCGTATCTTGGAGCTGATGTAAATTGGTTCACAGAAGTGAACCTTGGCTAAATATATCCCTTGGTTATTGCGCAAGATCCCTGTAAGTGCTGCATCGAGCTCAGTAATAGTTAAAGGTCCGTAAGACCGCGTGGATTCAGAGTACCTTGCGTTGTCTGTAGCAATATGCGAAAATGCGTTAAAGTCTTTGCAGTGATCGTCTATGAAGAACCGATGAGAATAGATCGACTAATTGATTGTTAGCCGAAAGAAATGTAGATTTTATATGTCGTTGATCCGGTATTTCGGCAATGTCTAATGTGGCTGACTGTTGTGGCCAACGCTCCGATGGAAGCTTCAAAAAGGCAGGGCCGTTGATCCATAGTTCTGATTGTAGTAGGGTAACATTCCTCGTTGTGTTAAATCAGCTGGATTTTTCTTCGGGTTTTTATCTTCTTGAATTTTGCCAACAGGGTTATCTGCAAAGGTTTGCCAGGTATATGAAGGCCTCGAGATCCAGGCTAGCGTTACCTTGGAGTCGCTGTAAAAAATCTTCTGGCAATCTTTATCGGTAAAATCAGAAGAATTCGTTCAACTAATTCAGACATAAGGTGCGCAGCACACAACGCCAGACGTTGATGTGTAATAAACTTAGTTGAGGCTACTGTTCACTTCGAGCAAATCAACTGCATTGTAACGTTTTCATTACTATCCTCGCTGCGTAGGTAACAACAGGCTCCATATGATGATTCGCTGATATCAGAGAATGAATGGATTTCTGTGGTTTTTGGTTCTGAATCAGAGAGTATATGGCGATGAATCTTGAAGTCGCTGAGTAAGTGTAACTGTTGGACATAATTTAGGCATTTCTGTTGTTAGGTTTCAGGGAGTACGTCATCCCAAGGATATTTACCTTACCAAGTACAACCACTGGGATGACCAAACCCAGAGGATCAAATATTTTGACAAGATCTGATAGGACAGTACAGGGTTTTCACAATGTCGTTTTGACGAATCTTAAGACAGGGTTCCCTGTGTTCCCCTGGGATTTTATTAAGTAACGATGGTTCATTGGAGCAGAACTTCCGAAGTTCAAAGTGAGATTTATTTAGCATTTGTATTAAGTCTTCTTGAAGCTTGATCGCATCGTTAAGATTATGAGCGCCCGTCATGATATCATCGACGTATGTCTCATGTTGAACTGCAGATGATGCCTTTGCAACTAGCTAAATATTGTGCAGCTCATGTGCCATATGTAACCGTGTTAAGCTCATAATAACCCATGTTTTGAAATGAAATTACTTGAACCTGGCTTCGACACCTTGCGCATATGATTCAGAGCTTCATACTCGTCCATAAATTTGATATATTGTTCTTGAAGCTCCGGGTTCCTGCTAAAGTGTCTCTGTAACGATAGCAGTCGTTTTTTTTTGCTGCTTCGAGCGAATTTCCGACCATCATTACTTCATTGAAAAGTTTCCATGCAATGAGACTCGCAAAGTTTTTCTTCTTCCGTCATGGTCTTAAGTGGAATTTCGTGACTCTAAATTTCCAAAAATTGACGCAATAACTTGTCGATTGATAGGATTGATGGAGTCTAGGATGTTCGAACGAAATGCTGCCGCTTGCTGCTTAGAAGTAGTTGTGATCTTCCCCGTCACAATGTATCCTAACTTTGTGTCTTGTAATATTGGATAATTCTTCCCGAAACGAATTTGATCAGCGTTTAAGGGATCGAAGTAAATCTCTGTCCCCAAAAGGACGTCGATTTTCGACTGCTCAAAGAACCATGGGTCTGCTAATTGGACACTTTTATGTAGTTTCCATTCCGAAATGTCAACACGAAGTTCGGGCATGCTATCGCTGATGCGTGGAAGAACATGAAAGCGAAGATTGGTGGTAAAAGCTGTGGTGGCCGATTGCACTGAACAATAATGACATACCTTAGATTCCCGTGCTACAACGAATGAAGCCCCTGAAAAGGTTGGTTTACTAAGCTTGTGTGTCCTTGGGTGTGCGTGTGAGAACTGTGAAGAAGCTGAAGGCCGAAGCTGTTGCATTGCTGTGTGCTGCGCTGTTTTTCTTTCCAACTGATTGCAGCGTTTGTCCAAAAAGTCGAACAGCTCATTCAACGAAGGCGATCGGCTGGGCGTTCATCGATCCATCTGTCGTTTGTGGTGAGATCTAGTTTAGACACAAAAATGCATATAAATAAATCGTCCCACAGCGGAACTGGTCGGCCAAGCGAACTCAGGGAGCGCAAGTGGACGTTCACATTGTCAACGAGTTCCCGAATATTATCTGCAGTAACCTTCGAAATTGATGTAAAGCTAAGAATCTTCTTAATGTGCTCTTCAACTATTATTGTCTTTTTAGCATAACGCTCCTTTAGCAATGTTAAGGCTTTATTATAGTTTTTTTGTGGTAACTTCGCCCGAAAGTGATGTCCGAAGGTAGTGGAATTCGGTTATGTTATCAAGTGACTCGTGTTGATCTATATATGCGGTAAAGGTTTCGTAATAGCTGAACCACTTGGTATAATCACCGGAAAAGTTTGGCAACGGGATCTTCGGAAGTTTCACCGTACTGCCACCGCTTGTGGTTTTAAAATCGTATTATTATTGGAAGATTTGCGTTTGTTATGTTGACAATCAGATATTGCGACAGAGATTGCTGGTTGTAGTAATAAATATGATTCTTCGTAGGTTGCACGTACGCCTGATTCACTTTCTGCACTAACGGGCTCTTCAATTGCAGACTGAATAACTTGAAAGTCAGAATGATATTTCTCCAGCGAACTTAGCCGAATTTCGAATTCCTTTAGAGTCGCAGTAGCCATTTTCTAAACAAATTGTTTAACACGTTCTTGTTGACCGATTTACGTTTGACGTATAGTTTTTAGTTTGGCAACTTTCGTTTCCGACATTTTGTTTAATTTTTTAATAAGACGCGCAGTCCAAAATAAGAGTCTTTCGATAAAACCTCACGGCTTTGGGAACTGTACTTTTATATTTAAGCAGCTTGAAACCACCGTTGCCTACGTATATATTTATGTAGCTGTGTACGCCTTTATTTCAATAACCTCAGATGGTAGCTGGTGCAGATGTACCAGAAGAAAGAAAGCAGGCCACAAAGGTGTCCGACGATGATGAATTGTTTGTTAAATTGTTGTTTGCAACCCGAAACAAGAAAAATTGTGGTTTGATTCTTGCGTTACGTTAAATTCTTTAGAGTAATTTCTTCGCAGAAAACAAACCTCTGGAATGATGAACCGCTCTGGTATGTGCTTGGACAACGAATAAAATATAAAAATTTTATTGCATGAGAAAGTATGTATGTACAAAGAGTAAATGTCAAAATTGACAAAAGATATGGCAAGGAAATTAATGTACTAGAACTCGATAGGTTGGAGACTTAACAGAGCTTAATTCGCGATCACAAGCCTGTTCAGATTTGCACGCCACATACCTCATTCGCTTTCGTAAGCGCAGTTCAGATTTTCAAGCACAGAGTTTACCCGAATTCGCGCGCATAGACCTCTTCAAATTTTCACCCACACATCCGAAGTTGCGCACACGGGCCTGTTCAGATTTTCGAGCAAATATTTCATCTGATATCGTCCACACAGTTCAGATTTTCAAGCACAGAGCTTACGCGCGCATAAGCTTCTTCAGATTTTCAACCACACATCCGTATTCGCGCACGAACATGTTTCTGAATTCGTCCACACAGTTCAGATTTTCAAACACAGAGGTTATCCGAATATGTCAACGCAGTTAAGATTTTCACGCATAAAGCTTCTACGAATTCGCGCACACACAATTCAGATTTTCACTGACAGAGCTCATCATTTTCAACCACAGACCTTATCTGAATTCGCGCACGCGAACCTGTTCAGGTTTTCAGAGTTCATCCGATTTCGTCGATATATAGGACAGTGTATATAGGACAGTTGAGATTTTCAAACACAGCTCATCCGCACTCGACCACGCAGTTTAGATTTCCAAGAACAGAGCATTCGTCTGCACAGTTCATATTTTCAAGCACAGAGCTCATCCGAATTTTTCGTTCACACAGTACAGTGTATTTGTCCGCACAGGTCAGTTTGTCAAGCACAGAGCTAATCCGATCTTAATCCGAATTGCCGAAAACAAGCCTGCTCAGATTTTCAGGCACAGAGCTCACCAGATTTTGTCTCTTCAGTTCATATTTTCAAGCACAGAGCTCATCTGTATTTTTCTTTCACACAGTTCCGATTTTTAAACACAGCTCATTCGCATTTGCCCACATAGGTTTTCAAGCACAAGCTCATCCGATTTCGTCCACACAGTTCAGAGCTCATCCAATTTCACAGAAGTGTGTATATTTGGATGGTTCTTGACCCAGGAAGTTGTGGTTCTTCTTAACAGTAGATTGCAATTAGTAGTTGTCGTGTGCTGTTTGTGGTTCGGGTTGTTGGTTCAGTTCAGATTTTCAAATATCATTTAACGAATTAAAGCAAAAAGTGAGAAATCAAATGAGTTTACGAAAAAAAACTTATGTAGGCACTCATTGTGAACTGTTTATGCAGCCAAAATTGATTGTAGAGCAAATCGTGAAAGACTTTTCGATCAAAATAGTGAAATGGCTAATCCAATTGAACAGTGTGTTGTAACCTTAACGCAGTTACTTGTACAATACAACAGTCCAATTAATGTAAGTTCAAGGCTGGAGAAAGAAACGAGGTTCTTACCCACATTTTCGATAGAGCCAGGCAGTTTGCCATCATTCATTGAGGCAGTGGATAGAACTTTACAAGGTTACACTGACGAGGAGGAAAAGAGTTTATTGTTCCATATAATTTTCAACTCAAAAATCCAAGGAGGAGCAAAGAATCTGTTAAATGTCAGCCGACCAAAGAATTGGACATCTTGTAAGGCCATTCTGAAGCACCACTACAGAGCTTCAAAGGACCAACTAACCATAACTCAGTCAGTTGGATCTCTAAGAGTAAGTAGCATCAGTGAATTAGACAATAAGCTACGTATATTAGTGGAAAATATAACTGAATTCCCAGCTTTTGATGAAAATAGGACAACTATGACCCAAATCTCCTGTGGTATGATAGTGCAAAATGTGAAGGAATTAGTATCTGGTGCTTTAGCAGCAGCAATTATGGATAAAAGTAACTTATCAGAAATTAGCAGTATAGTTAACAAATTTAATGGTCAGGATCAGGGTAATTTAATTAAGCACTTTTATTCATACAGGAACGGAAGTAGATATAATAAGAATAATCAAAGCAAACGTAACAATACGCCGCAAAGATCAGATCAGAGTTTCCAATACAATAATAATTCTGAACAGACATCTTTTAATATTATCGGTGCTACTAATAGAGATAATAGCAACACAAATTATCAGAGTAGGAACAATTCAAGACAACTGTCATGGAGAAATACCCATTTCCAATAGATCAGGACAGATTAGAAATGCCTACCAGCATCCACAGCCAATGAGTATAGACAATATTGCACAAATTCAAAATGAAGAACTCCATGATACGGATTTTTGTATCAACTATTTATCAAAAATTTATAGCGTTAATAGATACTGGGTCCACATGGGCATTGTGAATTCCAATAGGGTAGATTGTAGTGTATATAAAGTATTTGAAATAGTGAGAATGCTGTTACAAACTATTAATAACATAACAACAGAAATTGTAAATAGCATAGTGACAAAAATACCTGACGAATTCAAGTATGTCCTAATGGTGCAATAAAATGGTACAAAAGAAATCTGGGAGATAAGCCATATGACCTTCTTATCGGCATTGATATAATTGTGAAAATTTTGGATTTGGATAACAAGCACATTATTCTAAATAACGATGAAAAATTCGCATGTATACACCTGATAACAAGATAGTCGATTGTTTCGAATTAAACTCAGACAAAAAAGAAGTAGATATGATAGATAGTAGATACTTCCACCAAAGAATGAGGAAGAAGTTCGAAGACAGATTGAAGAACTAGAATTGCAGGGAATAATAAGGAAGTCAAACAGCAGATATTCATCTCCAATAGTTTCAAAAAAGCCAGACAAATCTGGTCGTCAGAAATTTAGAATTTACGTTGATTATCGGATGGTTAATGCCGTAACATTGGATAATAAATATTCTTTGCCAAACATTGACAGTATACTAGATAAGCTGGGAAGAGCCCACTACTTTTCGTCATTAGGCTTGGCTAAGGGATATCATCAAATCAAGATGAATCCCAAAGATATTCATAAAACACCCTTCGTTACTCCCAATGGTTTATATGAGTTCATCAGGATGCCTTTTGGCTTGCAAAACGCACCAGCGACTTTCAGAGCCTGATATTCATGACACTAAAAGTACAATTTGTGTCGTCTACTTAGACGACATACTTGCTTTTTTCCACAAGTTTTGCTGAGCATATAAAATCGCTTACATTAATACTTCAACGACTAGCTGAACACAATCTTAAACTGCAGTTCGATAAATGCTCTTTCATGGAAAAAAGTACAGAATTTTTGGGCCATGTCTTAACAGCGGAGGGTATAAAGCCAAACCCTAACAAAATAAAGTGCATTCAAGTTTCAATCCCAACCACAGAAAGGCAGTTAAAAGATTTCTGGCTTCTATAAGAAATTCTTTAAAGATTACGCAAAAATAGCTAATCCTATGATAAAATACTTGAAAAAGGGGAAGAAGATTAATATTAGAGACCCAGAATATATTCAGACTCTGAAGTTAAATATTATTCAACATCCGGTACTGAAGTTTCCGGACTTCACCAAACGCTCACGCTATTTACTGATGCAAGTAAATATGCGATAGGAGCTGTATTAACTCAAGATGGTCAACCAGTCTGCTACGCCTCAAGATCACTAAATCATCATGACAAGAATTATTCAGTGACAGACAAGGCAGGAATATCAATTCGATATAGAGTACCTGAAAGGGAAAGAAAATAACATTGCAGATTTTCTGAGCAGGATTCGAGAAAATAATAAAAACCTAGAAACAATGTAGAGCGAATCAATAAATCATTTATCCGATAATGCAACCACAGGAGGAATAAAAAACCTAGATAATATTAGCAAATGATGCAGCCAAAAATGTAGACGTTTTGCACAATAGAAAAATGATATACATTGATATGACAAAGAATAAAGAACATTGGACACAATTGCAAAAAGCACACTTAATAAAAGGCATGGTTGGAGTGTACACAGAATTATCATATCATGAATTTAATAAAATACAAAAGTTATTGATAGAACTATTCCACCACGACAAGCAACTTAAGTTCATTAAAGCAACTTAAGTTCATTAAAGCAACTTTGAGAGCTAAGGAAATTAAACGTGAGGAGGAATTGCATAAACAACTGGCAATGTATCATACAAATGAATCCATGCATAGCGGAATCAATCAATGCTATTACAATTTAAAAAACAAAATTTATTTTCCAAAGCTTCATGATTCCATACAATTAATAATCAACAGTTGTAACAAATGCAGACAAATTAAATATGATAGGACAACAATAAGGCCTAAATTCCACATAACGGGAACTTCAATCTTTTGTAACTACGATAGATAAATTAACTAAATTCGCGCGGCATATCACATAACAGATCGAAACTGGGTAGCAAAAAAAGCAATAATAATGTAACATTTTGCTAAATATGGAAAACCGGATAAATTAATAATGGACAATGAATTTAAAGCTGAAGATTACATAATAAACTATTTGCAAAGTGAGAATGTGGACATCCCTTTAACTAATCCAAACAACCATACTGGTAATGCAGATATAGAAAGATTGCATTTCACGTTGATTGAAAAAATAGTCGGAATTGATATAATATATAATGAGCTTTCCACCGTAATTAGATGCATATGGCTGCAAGGAAAGCTCATTATATATTTCCCATGAATTGATATAATATATAATGAGCTTTCCAACAATAAATCAATTCCCATGAATTGATATAATATATAATGAGCTTTCCACCGTAATTAGATGCATATGACTGTAAGGAATTATAATGAGCGATACCATTCAACAATCAAATGCACTCCGTTAGAAGCAAAAGAAGAAGTAAGTACAATGGAATTACAAGAAAAATATTATTAATACCGAGCAATATATAATAAATAAAAGAAATATCTCCAGAGACACGAGAACAGACCGAAAGGATATATAAAGAATTATAAGAGACTTAGACATAAAGATGAACCCTATTTTAAATTAGCTTCCTTAAGAAATGTACATAACGCAAATATTAAAAGACCTTTGAAATTTGCAGACACAGTTCGTGGCAATAATTCTTCTGATCGCAATAACGCAAGTAAGTCCAATTCATGAAGGAATTGGATACACTATTATAAAACTCCAAGAGGTAGCAATAGTAAACGAAACTAATACGATTTTACATATTATACATCCTGTAGAGATAAACGATATGCTCACCCAAATTGAAACTAATATTAACATTTTAGACATAGAAAATAAAGATATATCAAACCAAGAAATGAAAAACATTCGTGCAAAACTTGTATCCATTATTCCAAATGAGAAAGGCAGAAGACCCAGTGTCTGATTAATATTGTAGGTACAATACATAAATGGCTCTTTGGCACTATGGACGAAAATGATAGGCAAGAAATATAACAAAAATTAGAAGCTGAACCATTACCACCTTTCCAATGGTGGGTGGATAGCAATAGAACAAACCAAAGTAAATAATACAACGTGTATCGTGTTTGAGTTAGTTTTTCGCATTCGCCTCATATTTTATCATCTTCGTCTTTTATACAAATAATCGCTCATCCAGCGCCTGGGTCGTTGACTAACCTGGAGTATTGCAACTACAGCTATTGAGGCATTAGAGAAATTGAAGCGTAGACAATATAATATTGAGTAAATAACAAAATTGCAGCATGTACAATTCGTACATTCTGTCAGGCCGGGCGGTTCACACTTTGACGTTCGATTCAAAAGAGACTCGGCTGTGGCAAATTTCCCATCAATTGATTGGCCTTGCTGGCTCTATGCCTAAAGCAAGTGGTGCATCCATGTAATCTTTGTTCTACTGCACTTAGTCCATTTATTATCCAGTATTTCTGTCGTAGATGGGTGAGAGTTAATACATAGCCCTCATGTTGTAAGTAAGCGTGTTGTGTAAGTTGTAAGCCCGCCGCTATGTGGAACTCTAACAGGCTGCTTTTGCTGATCAGAAAGATCTGATTCTGATAGGCGTCCAGTCACTCGTATGATATCGTCGTTATCAATGAAAGGCGTGAGGCTCTTCTTCCCGACATCTTTTCCAGATTTCAAGTCCTTGATTTCTGACGCAAAGCTCGTTTGTTGTACACTTCTTATAAGAAGTTTAGTTGCGCTCCGTGTTTCCCCGCTTGTTAGGCATCCCGAATATTTGTTTTTGTATTTGCATTGCGAGTTCATGATAAATCGCGTACAGTGTAACAGTACTCTTGCGAGAAGATTTATTGAGCTGTATTGCGATATTAATTGTTCCAACAAAATCTGCTGTTCATTCTGCACCGAAACAACTGAGCACCCGCTGAAAGGTTTTGCCTCTAACTCTGTTTTAAGATATTTGTCGTCAATGTCTGTTACTATCTCTTGAGATAGTCATTCCAGGCCACTCCACTAAAGAACTTATTCCTTAAGATTCAACGGTTATACTCCTCTTGATGCAGAATCCGCTGAATTCTCGCTTCTATTTACATGATACCACTTTGTTTGTTCTACTACTTTTAATATTTTCTCCACTCTATTAGCTACGTAATTTTTCTATTTACCTGAGTCGCCATTTAACCAGGCTAGAGTAATTTTCGAATCTGCCCATGCGTGTACGTCCAGACTATTATTCAATGCTATCGTCGTATTTTTGATTGGTTTCGCGAGAAGTAATGATCCACAAAGTTCTAACCTCGGTATTACAACCTTCATGACATCCTTGCGTAGAAAACTACGCAAACACCTTTTTCCCAATGTTTTTTTTTAGAAACCACTAATTGCGCACTTTCGGGATTCTCTGACTTTATCATCTTTATTTTACGAAAAAAGGAAGCCCCGGTAATAAAAATCTTTATCTGTCTGTTAAGTCTTTTCGCATGTGAAACTCGTGAGTACATATTGTGAACTATGTCGAGACAGGGGTATCTGACAGATGCAGAAACGGAAGCATTTTTGAATGAAAGTGATGGTGATGATTGTGATATTTCTGGAGACAGTGATGGTGAATTCGTACTAGAGGAAAATGTTGGCGATGACGATGATTTATGTTCAGATAGTGATTCTGACATTGAAAAGGGAGCGAATGCAACAAACAAATCAGATGTTGAAGGTGAAAATATGGATCCATTGATGACACTTTGATGATGCACAACCATTTCAACATCAAAGAGGCAGATTGCGGAATGTAAATGTGATTTCTCTTCATCCTGGAATAACAAAATATGCAAAATCTCGTGTGGCTGATATCAAAGATGATTTTTTATATTTTTTTCCACCACAAATTAAAACTATCATTTTGAAACATTCGAATGTGTATTCACAAGTTATATACGGTAAGGGCAACAAACACATCGAGGTCGTCCTGCGTTCAAAGCAATAATGTCGAAGAAAACGTTTAAATATATGAACCGAGTTATTCGTTTTGACGACGTTATAAGTAGAAGACAGCAATGATCTTCATATAAATTTGCTCCCATTCGTGATATATTTGATAAATGGTCCAACTTACTTACAGATTGTTACAATCCACGTGAATGTCTTACAGTTGACGAGCAGTTACTTGGTTTTCGTGGACGATATAAATTTCTTCAATACATGCCGTCGAAACCTGTAAAATATCGATTACAATTTTGTTGATGGTATGTTCTTATACATGTTGTGTTTGGAAGATTTAACCATATTTCCTAAAAGCAATTGGTGCCAGCTCGTGTGACAAGGCGAACGTTGTGTTTTGGAACTCTTTGATGGTTTGAAAGGTCATAACATTGCAATGGATAACTTCTTTTCTTCGTATGACTTAGTCAGAAATTGTTGTCAAAAGGCATTACAGTGGTTGGTACCATGAAAAAAAAAAAATTAAAAAAGTATTCCACCAAAGCTTCTTGAATGCAAAAAAAAACTTGTATCAATCTACATTTGCATTCACCGACAACACAGCACTTGTTTCGTATATTGCAAGGAAAAAATAAATGTACTGTATTGCAAAGCACAATGCATAACACAAATGAAATTGGAACTGGTGAAAAAAAGATACCCTTGATTATAGAGTATTACAATAAAAATAAAGGTTTGTTTACATGCTTTCTTTTCATTCAATATAGACGGTGTGGATACAGTTGACAAAATGCTATCTTGCTACAGTTGTAAAAGAAAAACCAATAGATGCCTGTATTTGCAAACATGATTGATATTTCATTTTTGAATTCGTTAATTATTTTAAAGACGTGAATCCGAATTGTCAAGTGACACAATAATAATATTGCTACGTGAACTTGGATTTTCACTTGCAAAACCATTTATGGCAGCTAGAAGTTGTAAACAAAGATCGGGATCCTCAGCAGCTTTGCTTGCAACTGTTTCAAGAGAAAGTTCACCAGTCCAATTCTTCGAGGTTATATAAAAAACGTAATTTTTTTGAGGATGAGATAAAGGTTAAGGGGCTACTTTTGATTTTACACATAATAAATTTGTTTAAATTTTTCCCGATTGCGTTGTAACCCTAGTATATATAACTGCGGCAAAGGCTTTATCCGATACGTCGCAAAATCAGTGAAGCTCAATGTGCTGCTTTGCTTCATGCTTGTTCCACCGTAGTATTGTTATCTTTTTGATGCAACTCAATTGACTTCTGAATTCTTGCCAGTTAATAACTACTTCTTCGGGCAAGAATTTATCTCAAGACTGTTCTGCTTTGCATAATTCTTGTTGCCAAGTTTATCTTCAATTCAAAGTTGCCACTTTCAGGCAAAGTCGCCGGAATCTTCCTTGCTCTTGGTCATCCGGAGCTTAAAACCTCCGCTTGCCCTTAAGCTCGTCATCTTGGCTAGCATTGTTCTTGGTACTTGCGTGGGCGGTGTCCGGTACCATACTTTCTTTGTTTTTTCTTCTTCTTCCAACTTAATTTTAGTCGCCAGCGTATTATCATTCACTTTATCAAAGTACCTTGTTGCACACCATATTTCCAAGCATTGATCTTATCCGATTTTTCGCACACAAGCCTTTTCAGATTTTCAAGCACAGAGCTTACACGAATTCGCGCATATAAGCCTGTTTAGATTTTCAAGCATAGAGCTCATCCGAATTAGTCCACGTATTTCAAATTGATAAGTACAGAGCTCATTCGACAGCTTGAATTTCAATTTATTTTGATAATTTTTTCTCATTTTACCTCTCTTTAATGTTAATCATGTTAATGTTTAATTAATCTTACAGTATCTTTGTAGACAGCTGTTGCCATTTAAAAATTGAAAGCTTATGACTTGAACTCTGAAAATAGTCTTTTGAGGTTGCGGTACGAATTCATCTAATTCACTCGATTTCGGTTCGGTGGAAACATTTTGGGGATGTTACTTCTACTACTTTGCAAATACGCGCTAGCTAGAACTTGGCATTCCCCAAGTTTCAAATGCTGATAATGGCGGGTTTCTTTTAGTTACTGGCCGAGTCGATTGCAAGGCTACACACAGAACTGTTGTCAGAATCTGATAGCAGGTCGTTCTGTTATCCCTGTAATCAATTATATCAGGAAGCTCTTTCGTCGATGTTGTCGTTGATGCAGTAAGTGTTTTGCAATTCTTTTGTTTCTTGTTCGCAAAAGAGGGTGACTTTGCTTTTGTGGCTATTGGTTGAAATGAACATTTATTTGTTGTATGGACATGAGATGAGTGCAGGGAATATTGATGCATTTGGTGACATTGATCTTGCATTTAGTTTTCTTTCGTTTGTGGGTGCTGTCCTGATCTTTGTTAACATACTTTGATTGTTATATTTTTTTTGATTTGTATGTACTCTTGGGACCTTATTGAATTTGGGACCAGCCGTTAGCTGGTGGAAGCTGGTAGCGATTTAAAGTGAAGTTCATCAGACCAATGGGTGCTCGTCTGTCTCTGTTTTCTTAAGGAATGTATGCACCTCAACCTGGTTTTAATTCAACTAGAATTTATTCTTTTGGAGCGTTTATTAGACATGGTATACACTACGCCTTCCAAGTTTTTGGATTGTTCGGATGTGTGGGAAATCTGTTTGTACAGAAATTTTGATTTTTTTTCCTGCGCTGTATGTGCGTTTCAAATGAGCAAAGACAAATCATTACACACTGAAAATTACACAAACACAAGCATTGTTTAGTCGGTGACACAAAGGGTGTCCCCTACCCAATTTTGTGAAAACATTCAAAACAACAAACTAACAATTTATTAATCTATGATTCAAGATATTCTCTTATGTGCAGCCACAGTTTTATACAATTACGCACAACCACAAAATTGAAGTTACAAATACATATGTATGTCAGAATAGTATCAAAAGTGAAAAATTACCTCAACCAATATTAAGTGTTTAGAAGCAGCTACCTTGAGCTCCTTCTACCTGCAGACAGTTTTTGTTTAAGGCCCAGTTCCACCTCAGACTGTAGAGCCACATAAAAAAGAATAAATCATTTTTTTAAAACGGTGTATTGTTATGCCTGGAGCGTTACAAACAAATTTAATTATTAGATGAATGTCACACCAGAAAAGGAAAACACTGAATTAAAACAACAATTAATTTTTCTTAATCGATGTTTATCTGTCTGTTTCTCTAAGTACACTGACTATGTTTCTTTCTATGCAACACAGCTGACAATGTTACAATGCATATAAAAAATGCTGACTATTTATTGCAGCTTCCAGCCGATAGCGATTTTCGCCGGAGCCGCTGATTTAAGCATTATTGCTGAACTTAAATCAGGTCGTTGGACATCCGGTGAACTGCTGACTGGTGTTGATGCGGTTGTGGGCACTGACATAAGTACTTCCCCTTTTGGATGAAAACTCTCCTGAGTTTTAATAATTACTTTTCCTAACTTTTTTGTTTTTAAATAAATGTATATGGTTAATGCTGTGATGAGGAATAATGCAATAATTGTTATTTTGTATATAAATTGTATTATATTGCATAAATTTAATACTAAATGATTTTTTCTCTCATACTTTAATTCATTTATATGTTTTATATTTTCTATTTGATTAAGTACAATTTCGTCAAAAGTGAGTTGATCCTCAATTTGATCGAGTTCGATTTCATTAGGTATTACGAATTTTTGTTCAAACATTGCTTTTCTATTGCTAATTGATTGGTTTCCAATTTATAATTCACAATCATTACAATTTAATATATAGTTTCCATTTAATCGAACAATTCTCTCATCACAAGAACTATTTAAACTAATATTTGTATAATTCTTTAGTAATATTAAAACGTCTTCAGTTTCAATAAGTTCTATTTTATGATCCTTAATTCTTATACAATTTTGACTATATATACATGAGTGAGACATGGATTTCTTCTATTTGGCCGTACCAAGTTTAATGTTCTTTAATTTTTCAAAATCAATATCGTATCTTAATATCTCATCCTTAGTTAATTTGTTATTTCCCATTATTCCTAGCCTTCAAGTAGGCTATATTGTTTTGAATTTGTTCAACATTATTAATTAACTTTATGTTCTCGGTTTTAACATTGTCGAACTGTTTTAAAATATCAGTCCTATATTTTTCAATTATCTGTTTAAACATTACAAAAGTATTATTAAAGTGCTTGTTAATAAAAACTTGATGGTTACTCTGTTCTATTAAGTTTTGGTTATTTGTGTCCATAATTCGTAAATGTTCCTCGATATTTTGTCCGTCGTCGTCATCTATGGTACCATATAACCATTTCATTCCTGTTCTTGCTATATTAATAAGTCCTCTTGCATGTCTATGCGGTATTATTGTATATACCTTATAGGTAAGAGATTTTAGTTCGTTGATAAGAACTTCTTTTCCGTCTTCATTATTTATTTTCATTAAATTATCTTCTAATTTATAAGTATTTGCTGAATTTCTACTGGGCTAATAATATGTAGTATGATGTCGTAATTCTTTATTATTTGAGTATCTCCAATGTTTACTTCAACAAAATCGGAGCTACTACTAATTTTTTCTATCATTAAAGTTGCATTAATTCTCGATGTCAGTAGTATCAATATCCAGTTGACTTGTGAATTTGGTCGGACGTTTAATATTTATAGGATGAATATTTTCTAAGTTTAACTTCATATACCTAGGTTGATTTTTATGCCTCAATGCCCGGTAAATTTTAATATAACCTTCTGATCCTCTTTTAGTAAAATGTTCCCTATTCCTATTTGCCTTTTCAATTAATTTCATCTTACTTTCTTTGATTTAGTTTGCTTATCTTTATATATCGACCTTTCCATCTAAAACGTCTATTGGCCTACATTTAGTTACAGAATGTATGGCTTTGTTATAAAATTCTATGCATTTATACAAGTTTTCTTGCACTGTAAGATTGGATTGTATAGTTTCAAATACTCTAAATTTCTCACTAATTGTATTGTGAAGTCTCTCTACATCTGCATTTCCGGTGTGACTGTTTGGTTTTGTTTAGTGCACCTCTATACCTTCTTGTCTGAAAACAATATTTTATATTTGTAGTGTTGAATTCATTATCCGTTAGGCACTTTGTAGATTTACCTCTAATTGAAATAAATAATCTTATTTTTTCAATAAGTGTTAAGTTATTTTTGTTTTCCAAATGAAATGCTTTTTCGTGTTTAGAAAGTTTATCAATAAAAGTAATAAAATTATGTTTTGAATTAGTGTAGGTCTATGTGTATGATCTTATTTACATTTTGGAGTTTCGGTGATATAGTATTTAGGTTTGATTGGTTTTCTGTCATATTTTGAACGATTGCATACATCACAGTTATTAATATATTTTTCTATTAACAGTTTCAAGTTTTTTATGTATATGTATTTCTTAAAACCTTCATAATTCTCATTTATGCCTGCATGCATTGTTTCGCATCTATGGTACTTATAAATTTGTTTTAGCATTATAGGAGCATTTTACGAATTTAATACTTGTGTCAAATAGCTCTATTAGTTTCAACTGAACCAAATTGTACTCGTGCTCCGTAAGCTCAGAATATATGCCTACTTTACCCTTTTTTAAAAACCTAAATATATCCGTCATAAAATCATTTTCTATATCTTGGGAACTAATGTTTATTTTCCTTTTTTTGTCAAATACTTCAGATTCTTTACTCTTATTATTTGTTAAAATTATTTGTGTAAATAACCTGTTAACTACATTATCTAATATTGGAAAATGATCAGCTTGTTCCTCCTCTTGAGAGTGGATTGTGTTATCCAAGCTCATTTGATCAATTTCAAACACTTTCTCTTTGGTTCGGTTAACCGACTCTGTCAAATTAATTTCACATGTGTCTGGGTTCATTCTACTTAAAAAGTCTGTTGCCTTATTATTCTTGCCCTCAATATAATCGATGTTAATATTATATTTTCCTAACTTCAGAAGCCACCTTTGTAAGCGAGGATTTATATCCTTCCCTTTATGCTTGGCTTGTAACAATTTAGAGGGATGATGGTCTGTCATTACATCAAACTGTCTTCCGTAAATATACGGCCGAAA